>JAPMOR010104527.1:511376-635842 GCA_026543865.1 Argiope aurantia
TGAAGTTATGGCAAAAAACATACCTGTTGCTTAAGTTTTGCACACCAATGTATTTCAATTTCTTGAGATTAAAAAAAAGAGGGGATAATAAACATAAACAAACAAAGCCTGGATATAAAAATCATGTTAATTTTATGAGACACAAACCGCCTTTGGCGACCAGCTGGTTCGCCAATCTTAATGTTCGTTTAAATTTTAATAATTAAATATTTTACGCAATTCCTACTTTAATAGATTCTTCATCAAAATATTTTAAAACTTCAAATTTTGACAGTCATATAATTCACACATAATATTATAAAAGTCTTCAGTCATAACGTAATATGTATCTCTCTAATTTTCTGTTAGCTCCCGTAGAATTTATGATTTAATTTAAAGTGGAAATGATTAATCTGCAATTAATCTAATAATATTTTTTAATGAAACAAAGCTTTTTTTTTTTTGTAATATGATTACTGAAAACAAAGTCACTGAGTGTTTAAATTTTATGGGCACTAAAGAATATTTTTCTTGATTTATGTAATATCTCAAGAATTTCTCAACAAAAGTTTCTCAGATTCATCATGAACAGATCGATGAATTAACAATGTTTAATTTTAAATGCATCAAATACTAAGAAAATAAAATGAATCGTTTAAAATAATCGGTCGAAAACAGGTTTAAAAAAAACTACTTAAAAAACGATGTACTTAAAACTATAAGGATATACAAAAAATATTTAACTAACAAATACAATTTAATTACAAAAGCATGCAAATAACCTAAAAATAATTTAATTCAAGAATCATCCTTTGATAATATTGTCAACAATTAGAACACAATGCGCATGTGTGAATTTTCCAACGCCAGTAACGGTAACGCAAATGCGTGAATTTTTCTACGCCAGTTGGGGTAACGCTATGCAGATTAGACATTTTTAATTTCCTTTATTCTGTGTTATTTTGATTCAAAAGTACTTCAGAATGAATCTGAAAGGTCGATTAATTAACAATGTTTAATTTTAAATGCATAAAACATAAAGAAAATAAACAGAATCGTTATCGAAATAATCAGCCGAAAATTGTTAACCCTAGCCTCATTACTGTTGCGGGAGAGAAAAAAACGAAAGAAAGAAAAAAACCTGAAGCCTTACTCATTTGGCGGTGGAAGATTTTTTGGCGGGAAAGTTAGTTTTTAATTAATAATTAAAATTCTAATTAAAAATTTTAAAAAAAAGGGACCCCGGTGCACATTCCCGACCTCTAAGGTATACATGTACCCAATTTGGCAGCTGTAGGTCAAATGGCCTGGCCTGTAGAAAGCGCCAACACACACACACACACACACACATTGAGCTTTATATATAAGTATAGATGTAAATAAAAATTTATTTAAGTTTAGAATTTATTTTATTTTATGTTTCAACACAATAGAGTTTCATAGCAATTTAAAATCCCTGGCTTGCTGAATAAGTTTTATATTCAATCACTCCATACAGTTTAAAGGCACACAAAAATACCATTTTGTTAATATTTATTCAACACAGCTTGAATAAAACGACGAATATTAAAACGAAAGCAGCAAAATGAATAAAAGCACGTTTGACACATACAGAAACAGTTCTGAAAACAGTATAGAAGCATCCTAACTACTGAACATCGTAGAAACCAAAATTAAAATCTACCGTGCCATTGCGGCTGAAAATTGGATTGAACCGGTCTTCCAAGTATCTCGACTCGCTTAAAGGAATGTAAATTATTCGGCCATCAGTTAAAACCCCTATCTCCTGGAAACATTCATACATTTTCGTCTGAAAGAGTAACATGAACCACATCCCGTTTCCATGGCGACAGAGCAGACACTTTGACGGAGGAAATATCCATTACCGAATAAATCTCTTGGACACCGGATTCGAAAAATATCCGGTTGCACACCATTAACGCCTCTCATCCGAACTCGGTGTGTTTTCTGGAGGAACAACCATCCGCTCACTGCAGGTATTAGCAGTCCGGGCATGGCCGCAGCCGGAAGACGCAAAATAAGAACTATTCGGGATATAAATAATGATAAGAACAGCGATGGCGCATCAAGACCAAATCTTCAAAGATGACCTGCTCTTAAAAGACGGTTTTTGCGAAGGATTTCAAGGACATTATTTCAATGAATATCCTATATCAGAAAAAAGCCTCGACTGAATCCCCAGTTTCAACCACAAATTAAAATATCCAATATAAGGATTTCGCCATTTTTCATTTCGTGTGAAAGCTCATTTTACTACTCCCGCCTCCGTATTCGAGAGATATTGCTAAATAAAACTGAGATAGAGCCACTACTCTCCACAATTTCGCTTACTTCCGACGGCAGTTTCTTTTCCCCCATCTGCATCTAGAACGTATAGCTAACCAATCAGAATGGTATATTCGTTACTATCAGAATTCATATATATTTCAATAAGATGTATTTGATCAAAATTAGCCCACTGGTTATCGTTGGCAACTACAGTTAATAAAGTCGCAAAAAGTCTGGTATTAATCAGATTATGAATGCCGATTAAGTTTGACGAACTGCATTTTATCGCAACGAAAATATAACTACAGTATTATCAGGGAAAGAAAACATAAGTGTTATTTTAAATTATACTTCATAATAATAGCAGAGCATTTTGAATGATTAGCATTACTTTAAAAGTGGCGAAATCATCCAGTTGGCGACAAAATAGGCAAATCCAGTTGCTGAGGCTGCCAAAGTTTTAATTTTACAATATCTCTCTAAATGGAGAAAAAGATCATCATTGATGGCCACCATTTATTGTCTAGGGGAAACGAACATTCATATAAAATAGATATAATAATTATTTTGCAGAACTTTGCCACAGTCCCCCCCCCCCACTTCTCAAAGTAGTGTTGTTTTCGATTCCTCTCTTAAGAGGTTTTGGTGTGCGGCTGACCAATGATAATAAATTTAAGCACCATGCGTTTTTCATATGAAATTTAAATTCTGAAATCGCCCCTGTGGTTGGGGATGGTGAAATCCGTCGGGGGTTCCCTCCTGCAGATAATATACGGTGATGGCTCTTTCCCCCGCCCCTTTCTTTTCCTCTATTTCTTTCGAAACTGGGGGAATGAAAGAGGTCAAGCGTCGAATAACGATAGATAAATCGAGAAGCCACGAGCTTTCATACAATATTAAAATTTCCGAAATCGCCCCAGTGATTAAAGTTGCCCCCATGGGCATTCCCGTAACAGAGTGAAGAAGAGTTTTTCAAATCTGTCTCGAAAAGGGAGGTTGGAGGAGAACAAGCGACCTTTTATAACATATCTATAAGGCCATGAACACTCATATAAAACAAAATCTGATCAATGATTCGGAATTAAAAATTGTTTTTGCCTTATTATTTTAAATTAATCTGGTCATAACAGTTTCATCATTTGTTGCATCTACTCTGATACAGCTGTTATAAAAAAAATTTCCCCTATAAATAATAATTCTGCACATGAAACATGAAGATTGCTTGAAATCTCGGCTTCAAAAATATTTTTAAACAATGGACGTATGGAAGAACGAATACAATTTCCAGCTATGGTAGACACGTGAAAATTCAAGACGTATTTGTAAGATATTAATTTGTGAACTAACAATCTGAAACTTGTAACAGTGTTTCCTCCAATGACACAAAAATGAACGTTGGGGAGAAATGTTTTATTTATATTAAAAGTAATTTAAAGTGGAAATCTAGTTAACCCAAAAGTAAATATAACTTTCGGTTAAAATAAAATATTCCGTTTTCGGGTGAGTATCATTCCTTACAAACAGCGAGTTCTACTGAATTTGAAGGGGGGGGGGGCAATATTAAATAAAACACCAGAAGAAAATAATTACATTTGAAGACGGTTCTTTTGTTCGGTGTTCGTTTTTAACCACCATATGAACAATAAATCAAAAATAAACCTTCTTTTTAAGAATACGCGAATAAAAACGTTCCTTCTAAGAGAGGTGCAGGGTGTGACATTTTATTCCGCTTCTCTATGATGGGGGGGGGGGGGGAGAGAAGAAAATTCTTTATTATACTTCAAGTGCAAATGCCCCGAAACAAAACACTCTTCTCTGCGATTTGAAGCTGTTAATAACGGCCGACGACAAAAGCCAAAGAAAGGCATAAACTACTTCAGCCCTTCAACAAAATATTTCCACCCACTAGAAAAACGTTTTTCAATTTTAAATCAAACATTGAACAGCTCTAAGAGATTGAGAAAAAATAAATTAGTAAATTTCACCATAATTAATTAATTATTATTATATTTTATATAATAATAATTATATAATAATATTTTATATAATAATAATTAATTAATTATGAAGAAAAAAAAGGCGGTTTTGTTTGATTGGTCTTCTAATAACGAGTTTTACTCAGAATGCTTCTTTTTCTTAAATCTCTCATGCTCAAAATGATTTTATTAATTTTTCAGATATTTATTTATTCCATATTCATATATGAATTGCATTTTTTAAAAAACTTGCTTGTTTAATATCTAGTTAATGTTACAATAAAATCGTAAAAACGTTCTATTGTAAATTTACAACATTAAACTTTTTCCCAACAATCCTTTTAAAAATGATTGAAAAAATACAAGACATTTTTTTAAAATCGAAAAAATTATCTCAGACATTCACAAAATTTTATTCTATAGTGTATTTTAATGATAGTAAAAAAATTAATACTCAAAATATTAAGTCAAATTACTTGATGATTCCCATGCTTTCTTTTGATACATGTAGTAAACGACAAAGTATTTTTTAAAAAAAATCGCAAATTTACATTTTACCATTGATATCAAATATACACTATAGGTATTTAATATTACTGGTGCCTAAACTTCACTGCAGTAGCAAAGTAAAACTGCAAGATACGTCATTTATTTTTGAATTTATTGAAGAATAACTGCATCTTTCAATAAAAGCGCGCACCTGGTTGCTGAGGCGCCCCAGATCAAATCCTTGTTTTAGCACTGGTGTCGTTAGTTTTGAACAGAGCAATGTGTCAATGGCGGAAGTCGGGACGACACGGCGGGGGAATTCTTATTACGGAATGAGAAACAAAGACGTAGCGAAAGGACAAGGCCACAATTGCAATCTGAACCTGGAGTGGAGAGAGACGCGCCCGGAATACCAAGGAAAAAGGGCGGAGAAATACTCTTCCGTGCGCTCCGGGAATAGATAGAGCCCGCTTAGCATTCCACACGGACAGCGACAATGGCTCCGAGAAGGAACGAATTTTCTGCGGCACGTTCCGATTTGAAAGGAAAAGGAACTCAAAGCTGAAACTTAATTTCAAGCATGTTTGCCCCGACAGACATCAACGAGGATCTAATTTAAATGAATTTTCTGCTCACGAAAAACAAACGTTGCGTCTTGAACTGCTTCAACAATTTAGAACTAAAAGAAACCCAGGAAAAATAAAGTCGAAATTTCTCGAATAGTTCATTGCGTACGACTATTCGAGGAATTAAGATGAATTAGAATCTTGAAAACATTCCCCCCCCCCCAAGCAAACGATATTTTTTAATGCAACACGTTCCTATTTCAATAGTTTAAACAAAATTCTTATACAATTGTGAGCAGTGTTAAGTTTGAATTTGCCTCAACGCAGCACATCGCAATAAACGAGTAAAAAGATGCCGAATTTTCAGAATGAGCAATTTTGAAACCATTCTTTGCTTTTGTGTAAATGGATGCGGACAAAACAGTGGCATCCACGAACTCGTGGAAGTGAATATTAGTGCCTAATGGAATGATGTCTTCGAATTATGAGGGTCATTTAAAAAAGTAATTGCTATCTAAGCGCGTCATCTATTATCAACACATACGTGAATGAACTCAAATCACGATTCATTTAAAAACCCAGAGCACCGACGCGAGCCATAAAAAACCCTCTTTCATTCAATTAACACAAAACGTAAAAGCGGTTTCTAAAATGTTCAGTATTAAAAACCTCAAAATGGCATTTACCATTCGATTCGAATGGTGAAAGGATGGCGAAAAATAGAAAATGCATTCTATCCGGATTTGGGACTATTAAATGTTTCCAATTCACTCAGAAACTTCAGGAGAAAAGAATTGAACTTTCCTTCATTCAATGAGCTTCCAAAAGCGCTCCCTTCACAACTCATTATGTATGTACATGGGAGGTGCAGCAGTACCCCCCCCCCCTTCCAACAGTCCAAATATAAAGGGACGACGGACGACGTCAAAATAGTCGCTGGAATATGATTAACTAACCAATTTAATAATCTCAGATAGCGGCGCGTCTGTCAGCTTTAAAGCGATGTTCAACACATTTGAATGAATATTCAAGAACCACCGGAGCTAGGCAAGTGGAAATTCGCCCGATATTTCAGCATACATAATTGATACATAATCCACTGTAAATCAAGAACTCAGCCGAGAGAATGCCACTTTCACGACTTGCTGCACCAACTGAAAGGAAACATTTTATCAGTGGGGCGCATTTAGGCTCTGTCATTTGCGGTAGATGAACATTATTGCGGGCAATAAGTTATGGTGGCCTTCACACCGTAATCGTTTTGAAGTGCTTTTATTTCATCTCGCCAATTTCGAAAGAAATAACAATGGGATTCCCCCTGCGGCCAGTGTGCCTCTAATGGATGTTGAACCCAGAATGAAAAAGATGCGCCTCCAAAAATCATTTCTTAGCGAATAATAAATGCGTTTTTCTTCTTTTTACCCAACTTCTTTCTGTCACGATCTTGTATGGTTTTAAATAACATAAATCTTAACATACACCAGAAAAATAAAAGTAAGTTCTATCGGTTTTTTTTTTCTTTTTCCCCTAACATTTCGAAAGGAAGATGTTACCATGTGTAACGAAAGGTTGTAGACTGGCACTGATAAAAAATCTTAAAATAATCCTCAAATCTAATATTCCTATAGAGGATTCGCAGCAGATGCTTTTTTAGTTCCCGACGACACCTTCGACATAACTGAGCTGAGAAAAATGACTTTTCACCATCTTAAAATTGAAAGCATTATCTTGTCTTGATGCCAGCTCGATTGTCGCATTTTTTCATCTACTCTATTTTTTTAAAGGAAATTTAAACTATAAATAATAGTAAAATTCTTTACGATAAAAAGTGTTGCTAAGTCTTCTAATATTATTATTTAATTTACAATTCTTTTGCTGGCAGTTAATGAAAGTATATATATAGATACTCTTTCTTTGATTGGATTTGATCTAAATTTTGATGCAGATTTGGAATATATAGTTAAGATCACATGCTCATCTTTTCACTCGTTATGTAAAAAAAAAAAGTATACACAAGGAAACCGAAGAAAAATATTAAATACATAAGTACATATTATGCTGAAGTTAACTTTTAAAAAACGATCTAAAAAATAGTGCCTTAAAACAATAAGAAATATTAAAACATGATATATCTCAATATTGAACTTATTTGTCATTTTTTTTAATTTGAGAAAAAAATGTCAAAGAAGAAAAAATTTAAATTTTATATTCACATAATGCAACATTAAAGTCAGTTCATTCAGCTTCAAAGTAGAATCACAAAATGTTTAAACCCATACCCGTTTAAACAGCTAGTCATGCCCTCCGATGCGCCCTCCCCCCTTGAGATTTCTGACATTTGCATATTGAATTTCTCCCAATGCGCGGATGCAGGCATGCAGTGAAAATACGCAACTCACGAACGCCGAAACGAAAAAGCACAGCGAGTTTTCAATCCATGTTTATCTGTTTGTTGAAATCTCCTCATCCCTTCTCTCTCCCTCCTGTTTCAGGTCTTCACTGTCACCACACAGACATGCATGCACATATACATGACAAAGCTGTTCGAAAATCCAACGGCAAATTTTATTCAACGATTCCGACTTCGGAAATGGTATAGAGGAAAGTGAGGCTAAAAAATTCCACCCATATTTTTCACAATTATATTATATTATATATATATATATATATATATATATATATATATATATATATATATATAGTCGGAATCCTTTCAAAAATGTTTAGCAGGATTTTTGTTTAATAGAGAGGGAGAGAGAGTAGAAGTAATGGATGATTCCAGAACAATGAGAAAGATGAATAGAAGTAATAAAATAAATATTACTTTAAAGAAACAGATAAAAAGGAAACTAAAACGCGTCTCAAAGATTTTCACCGCTTAGTCGATAATCTCGCGTGTCTTAGCCGGAATCATTGAAAAGATGCATCCCTACGCATCCACTTATCTTCCGTCTCTGGAGGGAGGAAAATATTTTTCAAATTAAAGACCGGCAGACGCCATTATTTGCTTAAAAGGTTTTATAAAAGTCAGAAACGGCTGTTACTGCACACAGTAGCTTCACTGGGCCATAAAATGGAGGATCTTGATTTACAAATGGCACTGTCATCTCTAACAGAGGAACTCTGTAACTGTCGAACATGGAGGGGGGGAGGGGGAGGAAAAAGAAACAGGGTGCAAAAAGGGCAAAAATAGTAATGTAACTGCAATTACCGAGCGTAAAGCCATAAACTAAACTTTCAAAAAAGATTATTTTTTAAAGAAAATTATTTTTTAAAAGTGTAAATAGGGATGTAAATTTCTCATTTCTCTATAATTCTTATAGTCTATATGAGTGTAAAGTAGCTTCATCAGACTGGAAGTTGATATTTTAATCACCAAAATTTCCTTTTCTTAAATTGGAGCCCATCCATTCCTATAATTTTTAGTTTGAAACATCGCCGGGAGAATTAAGAACAGTTCCCAACAAATGTTGAAATTTTCTACAATAATTCGGATAAACCGATTTTATAAATATACATATCTTAAAAAGTAACACTCACTGTCCCCAAAACATGGCATCACATTTGGCAATCTCCCCTGGTCTTTTTCTTGTGTAAACCAAATATTTATACTCTCTCAAATGTGCTTTCATAATTGCGATACCTGAAAGAAATGGGGAAACCAAAAACAACACTGACAAATTGTGTTACCCAACACCATCTATTCTGAAATATTCTTCATGGAGAATCAATCCACTCTCTAAAATGTTGAGATGGCTATTTGGTTATTTTATGAGTGAATTACTTCTGCATGTTCCATAAATAACTGAAGGAAAATATAATTTTAACCTTACATTTAACTAATGATTCAAAGTTGGATTCTTTGATAACGGACTCCATTGCAAATCAGCAAAATTAAAAACTTTGGAAGACACTTTATAAAATACTAACAATGCCTGTTCACCTCATCGAAAATTATCTCCTTTTCCACTCTATTTACTCACTTTTGAAGACAACAAGGCCTGAGCACAAAATCCTATGGCTCTAGAAATTGACTCCCTCCTTCTGAGCACCCTTAACGAACAGACAATTTAAATAATTTCTTACTTCTTAAGCCGCAAATTACTCACCTCGGCTACATAATGGCATTTTAACGCCCCCTCCCACCTTCTTTCGAGGAATTGTTGAATTTTTCCAGATCAAATTTCCTGTCCGCTAATTACGCCCGCTGCATGGCGAGCGGAAAGGTAAACATTCGCAGGCGGCAAGAAAAGGGTGCAAAGAGTTATAAATCATTCCAGCAGTTCTTTAATTACAGGATAAGTAGCTGAGCCGCAAGACTTCAGGAATCCCGACCGCGTTGCAATCACCGGCTTAATTACAATAAAATCTGCAATTAACACCAAGTCAAACAAAGGGCATCCCTCCGTCGAGAACCGAAAGAGGCAGACGCGTGCACAACACTGTTCTGATGAAGATAATAATAATAATAATAATTAAAATTCCCGGTGCCTTTTCTCTAACTTAAACGCTTAATTAGAGTGCGCCGAGAAATTTCATAGAAAACTATTTCCCATTAACGGCCGCCCGATTCCTTTCCTAGCCGCCTGCACGTAAAAGAGGGTTCACGGTTATAGATACGTACGCGAGGGATTTGTCCTGGAGTGAATAATAAACGTCCGGGAGGATTGCGGTAATTGCCAAATGAGAAGAGGTCTTAGTGTATCTGGATCCGATCGGCAGATTTCGGAAGGCTCATCCTAATGGTACACACGATATGGCAATATAATAAGCAGAAAATGAGTAGCTCTATTCAATGCATTGTACTGGAGCCCTTCAATGGTCGGCCAGGGAGTGCTCAAAACAGAACGGAGAGGAAGGGGGGTGGATAATAAAAGGCGGATAGAGATGGCGGCAGTCCAGAGCATTATGATTACGATTAAAAGCCAAATGAATAGACTTCCTTTAAAGTAAATGGAGTCTCTAAGATTGTGCCTTTATTGACAAAGGATTAGAAAACACCTGATAAATGGCCCCTAATGGCGAAGGAAGAGCTTCTTGGCAGTTGAGATGTGCATGTTCCTAAGTAAAGGATTAATTAAAAGGACAACCCTTCATTTTTGGTAATAAATGATAAATACTTCAGGAATATCTTTCATAAAACGCACTGTTCAGTATCCAGAGACTACCACTTTTCGACGATTCTACATCGCTAAGGATTGAGAAGCGGAAGGATGAACGTATTTCCGGAATCATTCATTCTTTGCCTTTGATTTCTATCTCATTAAATACTTTTCCATTCTGTTTTTCTTTCCCCATGTGTATCTTTTCTGGCTTACTATTTTAATGTAACTCAAAATTCCACACTGAGTGCGTACTTGACTAATTCAATTGGCAAAAAAAACTGCGCAGTCATGAAAATTATTTTATATAATTTCATTAAATTTGATTGAAATTATCTACCGTTGCTAATCTCAAAAATGTTATCAAAATAATTCTATAACAAATAAAAAAAAGTGTTTATAATCTAAAAAATTATCATTTATAAAAAAAAAGTGAATTACCGAATTTTTTCATTTATTCATCACAATTTAATGTTAAGATCTCTCGCTGATAATAAAAATTGTTATAAAGTATGTTATTATGAATTAGTATCTTTTTCCGGCACTATTATGAGTTACCAGCAGTTTTTACACCTCCTACGTCCGCACAATCCATTTTATCTTACTGTTCAATGTAAACGTCTTCTTTTGTTTTTCCACTCACTCCTATTTTGACTAAATAAACAGATCCCGACGAATGCGCAAAAGCGTAGACGGCTTTAGAATCCGAAAAAAACAGTATCCATACTTTCAAAATGACAAAAGGAATCTTTATAGAAATCAAACAAAGACTGGCCAAATTAATCATATAGCTTGATTGTAATAAACTATAACGAAAAAAAGTGTACATGAGCGCAGCCAGAGCCGAATTCATATATTTTGCGGCACAGGCCGCAATAAGGATAGAAACGACAATCTAGTTTCACATATAGAGCATTTTTAAAATACCAATGATTTATTTTGGATGAATATTCTTAATGTTCAATTTTTTAGCATTCACTTGCGTTCATATATCTTATGATTTCTGACTGTTTTCTCGTATTAGTGAAGAGATATTGAATCCTATAAATATTGAAATAACTAAGTGAGCATAATGGAAAACATGAGAACATGACCAATTATTATTCTTAGAATTTATATTCTTCAAAGTAATTAGTAAGTAGGAAAATGATTTTTTAATCGAACCGCTCCTGTTCTAGCGATTCTAAAAGAGCTGTCTATTTCGAGATCGAATACTTAAAGGTTTAAAAACATCTTTCAAAACGGATCAATTTCGAATAGTAAGCTCAGCTGAAAGATACGATTTCAAGTCAAAACAATTTTCACGATGTCATTAAAAAAAAATTATTAATTTTACTCTAATGATGATTTGGAAATTGCGGCGATGTCCAGTAGGAAGTACTTGAGAATTATTCTGTGTGTGTATGTACGTGCGTTGAATTTTACAACCATCTTTCTGTTGTGCTTGCATCTAATATTGCACCACTTTAGATATACAATAGTTATATATTATTAATACTACATTTTAACAATTAAACATCATAAAATTTCTAAAAGTACTTAAAGAATAAACCACAAAAAGCCATTTCATAACTAAACAGCAACGCAGAACAAACGTGCAAAAAATGAAAATGCATCTGAAAAAGAGCGGATTTTTTAAAAGAAAAAGTGAATGGGAAACAAATAATAAATAAAAATAAAAAGCCCTTCTAGAAAAGTTTTGCTACATTTCTTATCGCCCTTCTTTCTTACATGTTTTCCCAAATCCCCGTTCTTGCTTTAGAAAGAAAAGCCTCCGCACTTCGATCTAATTCAAAAAAGATGGCAACAAAAAAATAAGTAAAATAAAATAAAAACCCTATTCCATTGTCACAAAAAAAAAAGAAAGAAAGAGGCGAGAAACACACAAAGGTTTATTATAAAACCTACTACAAATTTCATGGGAATCGCAAGCGAATTCTAAAGGTTAAAAAGAACCTTCAGTTTATGTACTTCACCAAAAATTGAGATGATTTCAAGGAAGACACGATTAAAAAAAAAAAAAAAAAAAAAAAAAAACATAAAAGCAAAAAATTAAATTACTACTCAGCTCATTTCTAGACAGTTTTAGGCATAACCTAAAAAGCAATTTTTCACCAGGATTATTTGCTATTAGCGCATAGGTATTCTTGTTTTAAAAAAAACTGAACTCATCAACTAACAAAAGAGTAAAAAGATAAAATTACTTGAAACAGTTTTTTAAAAAAATCACAACTTTTAATCATCACTACAAAAAAATAACTACGAAATTTTATTAAAAATAGTAAAAAATACATTAATAAGAATTTATTAAAAAGATTTTCAAACAGATTTTTTCGTTAAAAAAACAGCGAAAATAACCTTGAAACTGCCTTCCATGTTGTCTAATAAAGGTGATATTCTCCCGCTATCTCGCAAAAAAAAATAAAAAAATCAAGGCAGGTAACGCCAGGAAGGCTCAAATTTTTATTTTCGAGTTCGTTTTATCTTTTGTAGCACAGTGAAGAAAACTGAGGTGCCCTTTGGCAACCCTTTTTCTCTAACTGATAGAAACCGAAATCTGACGCAGAGCTATAATTTTAGTAAAAAGATTATGTGCCAAATTTTAATTATCGTTGCGTTTTTGGATCATCGCGCTCATTATGCGGGTAATTGTACAGACTGACAGATGGTCAACTCGCCGATAAACTGGGTTCAAAATATGATTCACCTCTACATCCTAGATGCTAAAGCTATTTAATTTAATGGGTCCAGCTTTCTCCTTTTTGTATTTAAAGTGCTCAGTCGTTTTCAGACATCTGAAACTACGTTGCAAAGTCTATCAAAACGTAAGGAACTAATATACAGAAATGAAATATATGTTAATAATAATAATAATAACAATAATAGGCTAGGCTATTTAAACATTTTTGAGCGACATTAACAAAGCAAACCATAAAATGTAAAATTTAATGTGTAAAAAGTAAATAACATTGAATACTTTCTGTATATTTCAAGTTTGGACATTGGGCCGCGGTGGCCTGGTGGTAAGGTCTCGGCTTCGGAACCGGAGGGTTTCAGATGCGAGACCCGATTCCACCGAAGAACCGTCATGTAGTGGAAGTTTAAAGGGGGGTGCCAGCTCAGGTGCCATCCTCATCTGACCGCGGTTCTAAATTACCAGGTCCGTCCCAAAATGACCCCACTATTGCTTTTAAACGGGACGTTAATATATCACTAAACTAAACTAAACAAGTTCGGTCGCTTAATAAAACATTTATCTGATAAGCTTTCATAATAAAAAAACAATATATTTATTCGCATGATTTATTTTTATTTTTTTATTTTTTTACATGGAAACTCTTGGACGTAAGCTTAAATCTACTAAACAATAGTAAAATGCATAATATGTTAAAAAACTTGGCAGGCACACCAAAGTAGAAATGTCTTTTTGTAGGAAGGAAAAACTTAAAAATCTCGAAGAAAGGCGATTCACAAAACTAATTTACAGCTTTCAAATGATCAAAGCACATGCCATTTCAGTAAAATTAGATTAAAAGATTAAAACATAGGGCCTTTCATTCAACGGAAAAAAAAACATCGTCTAATTGTGTTTTTGCGGATTTTGGAGAGAGAGAGAAAGAGAGATTGCGAATCACATGTTCTGTGGTGAAGAACGCAAAGCAAATAAAAAATTATCATCATCATCATTATCATTTTATGCGTGTATGTGTTTCTTGAACAATTTTGTGAAATGGACACACTTTAGATAAAAACTCTTAGTTTAACTGATTTTTTCCTCTAATAATGTTTGCTTCTGTCCGAATTTTCAAAAACTAGGCTTACTGTCATAATTTTAAGGCGCTTTTAGAGAGCAGATACTAGAAAAACAGCGTGAAAAAAAATTTCTTTTCCACAGGAAACTTCTGAAACCTATACATGGAACTGAGGGGAATGCACATCAAAAAATGTTTATAACCGTGCTTTGTGGCGAGTTAATTTTAATCTCCCAACATATTTTATCACTTATTTTTTCATAAAAAGTTTGTCTAACACAAGGTTATACGTGTTCGATCTATGTTCGGTATGTTAGATACGTTCAGATGATATATCTGTTCACTATTTCGAAAACGATTTTTGTAGCCCTAATTACACCATTTAAACTTCGTAAATTACTTAATCAATCAGAAAATAATTGCGGTGGGGTGTACGTAAATCAGTTTGAAGCTCATTTTTTCTCCCTTTTACCTTTAATTAGAAGTCCAGTGGAGAAACAAAACATGGCGCGTAAGTGGCAGGAATGATCTTTTACACTTACAGGAAAGGATAAAACTGTTCCGTTTACTCAGAGCTGCCTTCAATTTTGCTCAAATCGGTATGCTTCCATTTATCTTCTTCATACTTCAACCTTCAACAAATTCATTTCGGACAGGGGATTTTTCTCTTTCTTGACCAGCCTAACGTTTGTTGCTTTTGCATAGTTATTTTTTCTTCCTCATCTGGCGTAAAACGAAGTAAAAAAAAAAAAAAATTCTCACACAGAATACTAAATAGGAAATATTATATTTCTTTTTCACCCCCCCCCAAAGTCCAATCCCTTGAATATAGAGCAATCTATAATTATAATTTCAAGTTTCCTTTAAGCACATAATCATTATTAATGTGTGTACTCATTATCAATTTCAGCTTAAAAATTATTTCGAAGTGCCATTACTCTATAAAAAAAGAAAGGAAAAAAAGTAAAAACAATTAATCTTAAGTTTGCAATAGAAATTTGAGCGATCAAAGTATGCGGCACATTTAGATACCCATAAAACTCCTCTCTATTGGACCAACACAAGTAAACATTCTCTTTAATATTTCTTTTCTATATTAAAATTTAACGCCTGCCTATGGTTATGAGATGCTCCATTAAAACCTGCGTACACTCATTCTGCCGCGGTCTGCGCTCACCGTTCCGTTTTTAGTTCCTCGATGGCGCGTAAAACAGAAGTATGTACCAGAAAGGAGAAGCACTGGAAGAAAAACAAATCTCTATTTATGCATCGCGGAGAAAAAAACATTTACTCCCGTGCAGGGCGCAGTGAAATGAAAAGAGCGAAGAGCGTTCTTCAAGCCTCAAGAGCGGCGCACCGTAACGAAGTTACTTGAATCCCATCACAGGGGCTTCAGGCCGCAAGAGCACTGCCAGGGCGCAACTGCTTTAAAGGACATCCGTTTATTCAAGAAGCGAAAAGCATTTTATTTTAGGTGTACGGTTTCCTCTTCCGAAAAGAAGAGAAGAAGTGCGGGCAATAAAGAAATGTTTAGAAGAGAAGACGAAACATTAAAAGGAAACGGGTATTTCGAAGCAATACACAAAAGTAATTTTGGAAACTGAAAATGTTTTTCCCAGAAAATAATTTCGAAGTAACCGCTATTTAAAAAAAAAAAAAAAAAAAGTAAAACTTTCATATTCCGATGATGTTGACTCCGGTTATAAAAATATATAAATACCGGCAATAAAGTCACGTACCGAAATAGGAAGTATCTTCTAAATATCAGAAAGTACTGCACGAATCTATTCCCCAAAACAAGTAATATTTGCATCAATAAAATAACTTTTAGAGACTGCAGTGAATTTCAGTGAAAATATTGAGACCACAAGAAGTAAAAATACTTTGCTCTTTAGGGTGATTTATAAGAGACTGACAATCCATTCTAGCATTCGTATTTAAAATAACTGAAAGGCTTCCATTAATAAGAGGATACTAGTGGCGTAACTAGGATGCGGGAAAGAGGCAAATGTCATTACCAAAGAGCGCAGTTTTTCGAAATAATATTTTTTTTAAAAAATGCGTTTTCGTTCTTATTCCCAGAACAAAAATAAAATATTTCTTAAAAACAAAAATGAAAATTTTTTTTTTTTACATTCTAATATTTCTATGTATTTATCTCAATTAATTCAGAAAATCCAACCACTCATTCCGTAAGGAACCATCGTTTTTGAAATAGTCAAGTCAGTCATGAACGCATTTGAAAATACTTTATTTGTTAAACAAAGGTAAATATATCCCCATGCAAACCAATCGGGAGCAGCAGTTAATACTCAACTAAGACTTAGTAAAAATAAGCTCACAAAATCTAATTTGCTATATTGCTATAAACTAAACTGAATAAGAACAACCAAAAATAAATTTCATCAATACTGAAAATGCAGGGCAAGTGTAGATATTATTTTTAAAAAATATTTTTTTAATCATTTATGTGATGGAAGAAGCGTAGACTGAGCGTAATTATCCAATAATTGGATATTTTTTGGCACCTTTTTGAGACAGGAATGAATTTATTTCGTTTTATATTATATTAAAACCTAGAAAGAATCCTTGATTTTCTCCCTCTCATAATATTAAAAGAGCACACGTAATAATAGGAGCCCTCATAATATTAGTATGGCACTTGAAAACGGAGCTTTCAAAGGAGCCTATGAAATGCGTTGTGACTTTAAAAGAAATATATTTCAAATATTCGTTTGTTTGTTTTTAGTTTGTTTTGTTTATCGAATTCAATTTCAAGAACTCTGCAATCGATGTGCCACACTCATTGAATAGAATACTGATTAAAATCTTTATTTCATATATAAGGGTGATTATAATTAAAGTTACGCTTTTAAAACTGCTGCTCAGAATGACTTGATATTTTAGCAGAACAATCGTGAGGCAATAGAAGTTTGTTTGGCAAAGGTAATAATAATAAAAAAAAAAGTTCCAAAATAGATGGTGCTGTCAGGATTCACCGTTGTCTGAAGATATGCGAATTATTTATACATGATAAACGCACCGCAGACATAGCTGCCATAAAAATGCACCAGCTCTTTGCCTGCATGCTTCATCATGACTGACTATGAAGGGATTCCCGCTCTGCTGTTGAAACATTTTTTTTTTTTTTTTTTTAATGAGAACGATGACTGTGCACTTACAACTATCAGGAAGTTTTGGACATTAAAATCTACAAAATCGGGTCCAATAACCATAAATGGACTGCGAAAGATGATTGTTAAATCCGAAGAAGGTTCATTTGACGTGAAACGGGATAGAGGAAGGAAACCAGTTTCCTCTGTGGCAGTGGAAGATGTGGCTACAGCATTGCAAAAAGACTAACAATGATGCTGAAATCAGCAGTGCACGGAGAGTTGGCCGAATGCTGGATACGCATATCACCACGGGGTGTAAAGTCCTACGGAACATCTTGCGCTGTCATCCGTACAAGATAACTCAATGGCTACCTGCTGACCTGGAAGCACGTCAATCTTTTGCAATACGATTTCTTGCAGGATGGAAGCGAACAACGAATGGCAATGGAACATTCTGTGGTGTGACGATATGGACGACCGAGGATCCGCTCTAGCTACCTCTTCAGTCTGATGTGGAATAACGGCAGCGCTTATCGGCTGTCGGTTTTTGTTCGCGGAGATGACGCCTGCGAGTCCTGCACCGTTACTGGCAAGCCCTTTTGCGTAACCATGCATTTCCGGCACTTCAGCAACGTGGATCGTACAATATTCATGCAAAATGGCGGTCTCCCGCACACTGCTATTCCTGTGAAGCAGCTGCTGAGTGCTCCTTTCGAATATGATAGGATCATAACACGCAACAGCATCGCACACCATATCCACGGTATCAGTACAGATTCCTCCGATCTGTTGCGGAGCGTGCCGTTTTGCACTTCCAATTAGTAGCAGGCATATCGAAAAACTTATGCCTTATCCACCCATCAATAAAATGTTTGTTGCATGAAGCTTTTTGTTTGTCATTTTCACTGTTGTCGCTATAATAAACATGCATTATTGTCTTATCGCTAATAAATTTTAAATAAACCCCTCAACTCTATTGTTTTATTTTAGATAACAATATTATTATATTTAACGAATCTATTTTAGGTCTTCTCCCTGACAGCGTAAACCATCGGCACATTTTGAAACTATTTTTTCCTTCACTAAACAAAATTCCATTGCCTCACGATTGTTCCGCTAAAATATCAAGTCATTTTGACCAGTAGTTTTAAAATGATCGATTTTTGAAATTGTAACTTTAGTTATAATCATCTGGTATATGTAATGATAACTCTTTTTTTAGTCAAGTAATGTCAAAACGAAAACAAATCAGGCCCTACTATAAAAAAATTTTGAAAGCTAGACTTTTAAAAAAATCTTCAAAAAATCTTTTTAAATTATACATTATCAAAATAAGGGAAGATTCTAAAAAAAAGTGCATTAAAAAATAATTGAACATAGAATCCTTGCAAACTTCGTATTTATGGTTCGACTTGATACTAAAAAGAGCCCCCCCCCCCCTTTAAAAAAATTCACCACTTTGCTGATTAAATTCTTACATGAAAAATTCATAAGAAACATATCCCATACATATTCATTTTTTTTTTTTATTAATTAAATATATATAAATTATTATATATATATATATATATATATATATCAAATGTGATGAGCAATTAGTAGGCTAGGAATATAAATAATACTTCAATTAAATCTCCTTTGTATAATGTGTTATTCATGATTCCTTTAATAAAGAATTTTTGAATGCCAAAATAAAGCAGATATTAAAGGTTCAATACGTTTTTACCTAATCTGTTTATTAAGTATATGGATCTTCTGTAAAACAAAATTAAATATATGATAAATAATGACCAAGGTTTGAATTTCCTTATATGACAAAATTTCATTTTTGAAGTATGCAAATATTTTTCAAATATTGCTAAAAATCAAGAAGAATTTCCATAACAACTAATTGACATCATTAAAAAACAAAATCATATAAAAATGAGTTTTGAATAATAACATGGAATTTTGCTACATTTTAATGAAATAAAATTCTAGTTTATTTTTTATATAATTCCCCACACATTCCCATCCTCTAAAATATACTAATTTAAACAAATCTAGGTTATATAGTTTGAGAGTGAAGAGCAACAATGTATACTCAAACACATGTTATTCCTTATTATTAGTAGATATACAGAATGTCCATGGTAATTCATAGCGCAACAGCTAATTTATAAGTAATCAGAATAAACTTTCAGTTGGAAAATACTAACAAAGCCTTACT
This sequence comes from Argiope aurantia, assembly GCA_026543865.1. Lineage (NCBI taxonomy): Eukaryota > Metazoa > Arthropoda > Arachnida > Araneae > Araneidae > Argiope > Argiope aurantia. The sequence continues at coordinate 530,855 of JAPMOR010104527.1, forward strand.
TTCTATATAGAGTTTGAGTCCATAAATGTACTTCTAAACAAATATAACATAATTTTTTAATAATTTCCCAATCATATTTTTAAAAAAATATTCTTAAAATACTATTTTAAACATAAAATTGTATTCTGTGATTAAATTCTGCCTAATTTATGATGGTGTATTAAGTGTCATAACTTAGTGAAAAATGGTCAGACAAGAGTGAAATTATTTTTGTTTAAATTGAGAATATATCAAGAAGATTTTATAAATTACAAGAATGATTGATGCCAATAAAATCCAACCAAAATAATATAAAATGATACAATATAAATTGAAATTCCCTATCCCCTTTCTTATGATAAAGGTATTGCTTAGTAAACTATGGACATTAAAAATCTAAGCAAATACTTGAAAATGAGGACATTTTAAAATACAGAGAATTAGAAATTCAAGCAATATAAAAATAAGGGATTATTGTTTATAAAATCCCAAGAATTGCAACATAATTCTTTTAGAATCATTTATTTGATCAATTATCTCACTCACTATTATAGTTATGTGCTTTCTTCTAGAAATTAGAAATAAATTAGGATCAATTACTACAAGTAAATTTAAGCAATTTCAAATTGCTTAAAATGATACAATTAATTTTTGTCAATTACTAGACACAAAATCATTATTTTTTTTAATTTTCTGGTCAGAGAGAAATATACAATTAAAGTGATAAAGCAATTTGGAAGCAAAAATATATCATTCTTAAGGTGTCTAAAAATCAAAATATTATATATTAATCAGAGATCAATCTTTTAAAACTTATTGGTACACACAATTGATTGTTTCTCCCACTCACAGTGACAATAGTAACTAAGTCAAAAGATTTTCCTTGTAAAAAATTCAATTATAACTAATTATCCATGACTATAAACAGGAATGTACAATATCAATTAAATTGTTTCAAGGTTGATTCCCCCTTCTAAAACTTTCTTTAAAATCATACTATAGGTCAAATTGCAAGCCGTTCATGTGAATGTTCTAAAGCTATCAGGAGGAATGAGATCTAATTCAATGAAATATATTTTTTGCCATTTCCATAAGAAATACATTTTGTCTCCATAATGTGACATTATAATTTGGTCACAATTAAGTGAATTCTATTTTAAAGACTCTTTGTTGGAGCAAAATTATTATTCAATACTGTAATGCATACTGGCTTTTAATATAATTTATAAATGAAATTACATGACTTATTTTCCAAAACTATCTAGTTCAAGATAGAATGTAGACAAATTTTATCTTTAAAAAAAAAAAAAATTTAGAAAAAAGTAGGAACCAGCAATAACATATTACTTGCGATTATAGAACTATGTATTCAATGAATTTATGTGTTAAGTGTTCAATTTTATACATTAAAATACCACCAGTCACTGTTCAATATTTTTCCCCAATATTGAAACACACACACACATATTATATATATATATATATATATATATATATATATATTAAAATATGTAAATAAAAGTCTACTTTTTTTTTTTTTAGAAATTTTTCAATTTGTTCAATTTCTCCAGTAACAACTTATTAACAACTTATCCTAACTCATTAGATTTTATTAGTAGTGAAAAGTTTCTGGTTTGCTCAACAAGTGCATTAGCTTTATATTTAATTTTGGCTAACTTCTTGTTCCAAGAGAAATTTCTTTTTTTTTTTTTTTTTTTTTTTTTTTTGAAAAAGGTCAATGTATCAAATATTCACACTAATATATATATATTTTTAACAATATCGAGATTATTCTATTTATTTCTGTACATAACAATTCTAGTTTATCTCTAAATATATATTCTGAAAATATGTTTCAAAATATACAGAGAACTGCAGGCTTCTGCAATTAGTATTTAACGTTCATGTCCCCCTTACCTAAACGCTGGGCATAGTAAATATGGGCTGAAAGTAGAGTTAAAAGAAATTGCAACAGTTTTAAAAGACAATGTTTAATAGAAAATTATAGCATAAGAATATATCAAAGTTTTTGTTTTTATTTTACATAAGACAAAAAAGAAAATGTTAGAAGTAGACAACTTAATTAAACAATATCAGCAAAAGCATGCAAACAAGAAATATAATTAAATAATGAAAAAGGATTTATATTTCAACAAAAAGTAAGAATTAGAAAATTAACTTCAAAAAATTGATTAAAAAGATTAGAAATTGGCTTATATGGAAGTATTGTTTAAATTAGTATGTGAATTCAAGCCATTTCAGGACACATCAAAAGATAATGATATTTTGCATAAAATCAGTCAAAATTGATATGTTGCAAAAGTTTCAAACTAATTTTACACAAGCTTAAAAAAATTCACCCAACTATATATATAGATTTCAATAATACGTTAGAAAATAGATTGGTGGATTATCTTTAAGAACATTGCAAAGAACTGATCCACTCATTTTCAATTTAGTGAAATAGAAGATCAGTGGAATTTCATGGGCATTATCCATTCTGAATAGATTCCAAGCAACTAAAATATTAATTTCAATATGCATTGACTTGAATTCAATAGATTAAACATCATCAAACAGAAACCATAAATAAAGAATACCAAAGGTCTGGCATTTCATCATATTTAGAACACATACAAATTTAAGAATATGTATTTAAAAAATATGGATTTCACATCGTTGAGTCTACCACAACTTGAACAACATTTGTTTACTTCCATATTATAGAATATAAATAAAACCTTTACCAGAAGAAGATTGTCCTGGGATAAAAAATATGATATTTACTTATTATAAAATTATTAGCTTCCATGAAAGATGGCATAAGATTAAGAAACAAAATTAGTTATTAAATAGACACACCTTTTACGAGAAAGCATTTAGCATTTTATTTACACTGAAAAAAAAATATTTACTTCTAGACCAACTTAATATAAACTATTATCACAAACATATGCTATATAGACAATATAACATAAATAAATTGATAAATAACCTGGCTTACCTGAATTAGGTTCTGGTGCAGGCACATTAGGTCTAGCAGATGGAGCACCATCTTCAGCTTTCACAATGATAACATAAGTTTGTCTCTCTTCACGATCAAACACCTCTTTAGTAAATATTTCTCCAGTTTCACGATCTATACGAAATTTGTCTCCATCATCTTTGGACTCAATTGAATAATATACCTAAATTAAAAATTTTATTTATGTGACCCAAGTTTAAATATCATAATTCAACATCTCAGATAATAGCTAAATGTATGGATAATATATAAATAATTTTTCTATCCTTGAATCTTAAACAATTAGCCAACGGATTTGCCTGGATTAATGTTCGTTAAAATTTTCAAAACCTAGTGTCTTCAGCAAAATACTTATTAACTTTAAAAGTTTATAGTCATATAATCCATACTAGTTTAGAATCCTTACATCATTCTGCTCATTGTACTATATATCTAACTTTCTGTAAGCTTCCACAATATTTAAAATTCAAAATGGAAGTGATTAAACAGCACAAACTGTTTTGTTAAAACCACGCATATTTTTAAAAATTTGAGCAAGAAAACAATCGTTTAGCATTTGCACATGTATTCATGATTGCCAATACGTTTCTCATCATAATATGATATGCCTGTACAAATTTGTGAAATCCTTTTTATTTCTAAACACCAAAATCGTTAAGAGAGTGCAAACTTGGACAATGCAGGGATGAAAAAAAAATGATGCAATGAGGCAGCTGCAAAGTACAATTTCTAAGGGCTTTGGGGAATATTTTGAACAATGTAAATAGAAATGAGATGACAGTTTTTCATAACTGGCACTAATTTGAGGGAGAGGGAACTGGTGTCTTCAAATTTGCAATACAAAGTCTTGACAGCCTCAATTTGCATATTTATTAACCAGATTACAAATGATTACAATTTATACAAAATCAGAATTAACATCTAAAAGTTTTCAATAGAAACGGAATTAGTACAGTTGCTCACATTAATATATAATTATTTATAAAAAAAGAGTGTTCAAAACTGTATACCTTATTATTTGGATAAGTGCCATCTTTATCAACTGCTCGAATCTGAGTGACTTTAGTTCCTATGGGCATTCCTTCAAGAACTGTTTCTTGTTCTTGTTTTACAAATAATGGAATTTCATCATTTACGTCTTTCAGCAAAATATATACTGTTGCTTCACTAGCCAACTGCTGAGCTCCAGCATTCTAAAAAGCAACACAAAAAGCAATTAAAATTCAATTCTAAACAAAACTTGTCCATAAATAAATTATTGGTTTAACTCATAATCTGGAAAAACAAGAATAGAAAATATCTTATATATGTTAAAAAAAAAAAAAAATTATTGATGGAGATCAGCCTGAAGCAGTTAAGCTTCTGTTACACTGCAATATTAAATTAAGAAATAATCACTGCTAAAACTTTACAATATGTTAAATTTAGAAAACAAAAACCCTGAAAAGTAAGCTACACTTTCATTGAATGCTATTTAAGTAACAAATACGATTGTATATGGATAATAAGAGCCACTTTCTTATATTTTTTATAATAACAATTTAAGATATTTCTTTAAAATAAAGCAATACTTTCTGAAAAATTGTGATTTTTAGATTGACAGATTTTATTAAAAAATAAAGATTCTGCAGACAATAAATACCATAACAATAAATATGACAAGCAAAATTTTAGGATTAAAAATTTTTCAAGGCACATTTCCACAGAAGTAAATTAAAAATAAATTTTAAATAAAATAAAAGAAAACATGCTATCTTACTTCAGCTCTAACTGTCAGATTATACTGCTGGACTTTTTCATAGTCTAAAGCATAATTAACGAAAATTCCAGCCCATGTTTCTTCACCTTCTTCATACTGCTTCAAATAAAAGGTATCTTTTCCATTAGTTTGCTCAGTTCCTCCTTTAATTATAGTATAGATGACTTTTGGATTGTCAGGAATTCCAGACCTAAAATGAGAAAATAATAATAGTAATCTTTAGATACATTATTTGTTATTGATTTATTCTTCCAAATTACTAACTTTATTTTTTTGCAAATGCTTCTATGGAGACGGAAGATTTTCTACAAAAATTTCAAAAGTATCTGAATAGAATGAGAAATTAAACTAGCACAACAAAAGCTGTCCATAATAACATTCATCAATTAGAATGAATTTTTTAATTTCTAAACTCCAATTTAAATTTGTTAAGTTTTATCAATGCAAGCGTCATTAATAATCAAAAAATGTACCTTGCTTTCAGCGCTGCAATTTTCATATCTCGCTGAACGTTCTCAAAAACAAAAATAGGACCATAAATTGGTTGATCCCAAACAGGAGGATTATTTTTCCTGTCAACAACTTCAATTATAACATTTACAGAGGACTTGAGAGGAGGAATTCCTTTATCAGTTGCTTCAGCCCTCAGATAATATTGCTCTCTCTGAAAAATAATTTCACAGATATGAAAAAATTTTCAAGTAAGAAATTATGAAAATTATATCCAATGATTTAACAGTCAACAATTTTAAGAAAAATATTTAGGAGCCTTAATCAATAAAAAACAGAATTTAAGGAATTTAAAATGAGTCTGCAATAATGAAGAAAGTATTAAATCCTAAAATTAATAAATTATTAATATATTTAATTGCTTTTAAGCAAAAATATATTAATAATTTATCAAAAAAATTTATTGCTCAAATATATAACAAATTCTAGCTTTCTTCAAAATTATTATTATAAATCCAATGGAATACAGATGCAAAAATTTTCTAAAGTGAAAAATGGTCGAACAACAATACAATATCACTAACACTAATTTTCAAAATGAGGCTTCTATAATAACAATTTACTAAGCTATAAAGCTTTATATGCATATAAAAATTCAAACAGAATCTCAGTCCTCAAATATAAATAAAAATATTCAAATATTGGATAACCAGGAAAAAATATAAGAATTTTTTTTTTTTCATTAAGTACAACATTTAAAACCATATCTCACAATAAACTGCATTTCAAAATTAAAAGTAATAATACTATATACGCAACAAACTAATCATCTAAGCTTGTTTTGTTAAAAAAAAAAAAAATAATGCTACAGCATTAAAAAAAAAACTATAAAGAAAAATCAATTTCAAAAAGTAAATTTCTTAATGACAAAACAATTTTAAAACTTCTATAATCATATGAACTTATGACATATGTTCATATCTGTACTTTATGCTCGCTCTCTCTGGCTAGTTGATGCAATGTGTTCATACGAGATCAATGTTATTATTACAAATATAACCTGGCTCTTTTTTACAAATAAAATTTCTTCTTCTTGACTTCTGAATACAACAATTACACCAGACTCTCCTTTCCGCCTTGTCATTGTTTATAAGTTATCAACTGTCACTTCACACAATTAATTCTCTCTTCCATTTACAAACATATTCAATAATAATAATAATGCTTTACAAACCTTCACAAAACACGAGAAAAACCTCGGTGTGGTTTTTAGAATTATAAATTTTAAATAATTTAGAATTGATGGCAGACTCAGATTCTACTACTTGTGGCCTTCAAACTTTTTTTATAATTTAGTTACATTAGAAAAAAAATAACAGCTACTTTTGCAATTACTTCTATTTTTTATGCTACATTCAGAATTTGTTTAGTTATTCAGTAACAGCCAAAGCTCAAGAATATTCCAAGTATATGATAAAGAAACAATTATTCACAAAAACAATTTTAGAAAACATAAAAAGCAATAAAACAGCAAAACCTGAACCTTAAGCAGATACTTCCTCCATAGTTATATCACTTGATCCTGGCACAATTACAAAGACATGAAAAAAGAGGTACCATATTAAAATTGCAAGATTTAGAAATATTAAATAAATAAAAGGTAAACTTGCATCTAAAGGCTTCTTCAGGCGAATCCATCCAGATTCTGGGTTGATCTCAAAATAACCTTCATCTTCAACTGATCTAGGGTAAAGGCTGTATACCACAACACCATTATTATCTGCATCCTCATCAGACGCAGCAACACGCAGGACATTGTTTCCAACTGGTGTATCCTGTTTTATGTTTTCATGATACTCTGAGCGGTGAAATAATGGTGCATTATCGTTGACATCAGCGATTTCCACTTTGAATGAACACACACCTTCTAATGGAGGGTTACCTCTATCCGTGGCTTTCAAAGTAACACTTACATAGCGACCATCTTCTCCTTCTCTGTTAAAAACCTATTAAATGTATGTTTCACATGTAACTAAAATCAAATATTACATATAAAAAAAGACATTCAAATGAAGGTTTAAAATTATGAGTCATAGAATGCAAAGACAGTAAACTAATATATAATTCTAATGTGAAATTATAGCAAGAGTATACATATTCAGGGAAATCATAATAATAATAATGATTAAAATGCAAAATATGTAAGATTAAAGCTTACACAGTAAAATTTAGTTTAAAAGCATTAAAATTGGATCCAAAAATAAAAGTTAAATACTGATTGCATGATTTTTAAAATAAATTTATTTGTCACAATGAATAAGAGAAAATATATATTCCAGAACGAATTCTTAAATTGCTTCATTAGATATAAGAGAAGTAAAATTTAACTTTTGCTGCTTGTCAAAAAATGAGGCTAAAATATGAAATCAATTTCCAATTTAAAAAGAAAAATTAAAAAACCCTATAATTATTCCAAAAAATAAAATTTTAAAACAAAGGAAAAGTAAACAAATAATAAAAACTAATTTTTTCAAAATAAATTTCACTTGATAATCTTATGAATGTTTAGTTGCTTGCATTGCTTTTATCCAGTCTCATTCAAATTCTACAAACTATGTATCATTAATATGAATTTTCAAAAGAAGCACTATTAATATTCAACAGCAGCCTGCATTTCCCACAACATTTATGGGCATTTCAAAAAATAATCAATTAGTATATGATAAATATCAAAAACAAGATTACCTTATTCGTTCTGAGCTCTCCAGTAATTTCATCAACAATGAACTTTGTTCCACTTTGATTAGGCTGTTGCACTACAGAATATCTCACCTGTCCGTTATAACCTTTGTCCTGATCGGTAGCTTGAACCTAAAAATACAAAAATATTTATTAAAACTAAAAGAAAAATGAAGAGATTGTGATAGATAACTTTATATATAATATGAATTAAATATTCAAATGATAAAAAAAAATCATACTAAATATTTTGCTGAAAGCAGTACAAATTATAAAGCAATGAGAAGAATCTGAAAACTTAGATTAAAAAAATATTTCCTTTATTTCAATAGTCTTTAAAAACTGAAATCAAAATTTCAAGAATTTAAAAGAGCGACGTTACTAAGCAGACTTGTATAAAGGTTATTGACTAGTTAATGTAATACTAACAAATCATACTTATGCAAACAATTCCAAATTTTAAAAAATGCTTAGTGATGAAGGCTTGAAATGGGATAAAAGAGAAAAAAAGGAGGGATAAGAACATTGGAATACAATATTAAATTAAACCTCAAACATCAACATTAATAAAGAATTTAATTTTGCAATTTTTTAACATCCTGTACCAAATAACTTCATACCTTAATTACAAAAGTACCACTTTCAGCATTTTCTTCAACTTTAGGATTATAACTATCACACTGCTCAAACACAGGCTTGTTATCATTCACATCAGTTATAAATACAACAACTAGAGCAGTACTAGTATGTGTTGTCAATGCACCATTTTTACAGCATGCCCCATCATCTTTTGCAGTAACATTCAATTCATATTTGTCCTTATCCAAATGAATTGATCCATCAATCAGACGAATGACTCCTGAAATTCGGAAGAAACAAAAATAAGAATGGAAAAATGTAAGAAAAAGGAAGAAAAATACAATAACTTTTTGAATTTTTTTTTAAAGTTAAGGGTATTACAAATAAATAATTGTGTTTACTTGTTTGATGGTTAAATTATTAAGTCAGGAAACTTAAAACTTATAAATCGCAAGAGCAGAAATTTCAAGTAAAATTTCAACACTAAAGGAGGAGGGGGGCATACATATCTTTCAAGCAAATATCTCACAAACAATATAAATAGAAAGAAAAATACATGCAGTGTTTTAGAAAATAAGGAGTATGAAATGAATCTCCAACAGAAAAATCAGGCAAGGAAAGTCATCCACTAAGATGAAAAACAGAATCAAAGTTACATTACAAAGCATGATATAATTTGTAAAAGCAAATGATACCTACAAAATTTTATTATATAGTTTATGGAGTTTATGGACACAGTGAAAACTATATAACCTACAATGAATCATTTACACTATTAACATGATTTTGCATTACACACTTTAAAGTAAAATAAGGAGTAAAATTTAAATTCGTTATAAAAAATATGAGAAATATCTTCAATAAATTGGCGAAACAATCCAAAATAAGTAAAATAATTCTAACTATGAAGAACTTTATACAGTCAAAACTCAGAAGTTCAATATGCATGAAATTAGGATAAGATTTTTTAAAAACTAATAATAATTTTTAATTAAAAACAAATAAAATAAAACAAATATAAATCTACAGCATAGCTGTATCACAGTAATCAATAATAGACAAATAACTGGCATTAGCAATATTTAACTAAAAGACAACATAAATGAAATATTAAAAAACACAATGTAACCCAAAAAAAGTATTTCTAATGATCAACATCATTTATATATATATATATATATTGCCCTAATGAAATTCCAAAAAATTTAAATATCAATAGCATTACTGTTACTATTGCTTTTAATAAAACAGTCATGGATTAATTTGATTTTTATTCTTCATAATTTCAAGGAAATAGTCCAATTCCTATCAATTATCATGATTCTTTATCAAAGTCATGGCAAGCATAAAGCAGCAAACTAACTAAGAAAGCAGAAAGCAGGAAAAAGTGAGCATGAGGAAGTATTTTTAGCTTATATAATTTCAGAAAATAATTTGCAGCAAGCATAGTATTATTGTTTTTAATCCATGCAATTTGGAAGTTAAATTGCAGCAAAATCGGAAATTGAGAGTCTAGGAAATTATTTTTAGAATATCAATTATTTAAAAATTTCCACATATTATATATCCTTTGGATCCTGGATTCAGAAAACCATATTTCCTCCCACAGATGGCTTCAACAGGATAATTTTTTACTTTAACTATGAAAATCTCACTAAATCAACAGAGAAAAAGATATTTAAATACAGCATGATCCAGCAAAAATTTTGCAAATTACGAGTACCACAAAATAATTATCCTGATGTGAAATTTTGATTAAATTTAGTGAACTAACGTTTAATAATGATCTGAAGCTTTTTATAGTAGCGATAGTTCAAATATTAAAGGATAAATTAAAATTCAATTGAAAATTATAAATCTATGCAAATCTGCTAACTATAAGACAAAGAAAAACTTTCATTCAAAAACAAAGATACGCTGATATGAAACAAATTTTCTTCCTATCTTGGAAAGTTCAATATTTTACTGTTGATTACAAACTTCCAAAACATATGGAATATGTATAATATTTGTTTTCATAATGAAAGCAATATATTTTGTAAGAGCCAAGACAAAATCAGGTTTGAAATTATCGAGAGAGAAGTAATTTAAAAAACATTAATCATAATGCTCTAACAGGTTCTAATGATCACGATGAAATAATTTTTTCCAATTCTGGATTATTATATGATCAAGTTCTGACTATGTTCTTTAAATGCATTAACCTAAATTTTGCAATAATTTTTTATTGATACATGAATATAATTTTCAATGACGCTATAAAGTAAATACCCAAAAATATTAAGTCACTTTAGTTAAAGCACTTGGTGAGATCCGACTGTACATCAAAGATAAATTTTAAAAAGGAATGCATTCGCAAATTCACATGCTTGGAAATTAAATTTAAATCATGCATAAGATCAGGGCCACAAGCACAGTGAAACAATACCTCATACACCTCTTGTCCTATATCCAAAGATCTGTGTCAATTGCAAAGAAAAAAATAATTATTATAATTTTTATTAATAATTAATATATCCATAATTAAAATTTATGTTCACAAATTAAATACATTCTAAAGTACAGAAAGAAAGAAATGCTAACCAGGATTATATCAAGTTAACACACAAAATCCTAAATATACATAAAATAAAAATGTATTTTCCAGTATTATCATATAGTTTTTCAGAATTAAGTAACAGTGAATTGAAATTTAAGCAATGAAGAATATATATAAAAATAAAGATTAAAATTATATTCTGACTCAACACATTTGGGGAAGGGTCTGATGATCCAAATTCGCATTCTTCATGTAAATATCAAAATACTCGATTAAAACCTAATGGCTTCACAGCCATGAAAGAAGATTCACAGCATAAATATTTAACCCAAATTTGCAAATTGGAAAATGTCAAAACGAATGCATTGTTCCTAAGCTATATGACTGTGAGGCTTTAATTAGGTATTTATGAGGTTTTAATCAAACAAAGGTTTAAGTTCAAAACCTCAAATCCCTCCCCGCAAATGTATTTTCCATATTTATATACATGATGTGTGTGTGTGTGCTTGTGTGTATTGTTTACTTTCTTTATTGGCTTAATTTCAATTTGCTATTGTTTATGTTGGAAAAACTATAATACTCGAGAATACATTCTTCAATCTTAGGGCAAAGTCTTTTTCAAGTCATAGATAAGTCCTTTTTTTCATCACAAATATCAACTATTTTACGGTAAATACATAAAACTTTTTGCTGAGTTCTTATTTTTTTGTTAATTCTTTATTTCGCCACTAGGGGTGCTGTAGATTTAACATAAGCACTGAATCATGGGTATATGTTATTTCTCTGTCTATACAAGATGCTATTTTAAATTAAAAGCCTTAAAAGGATTTTACCAATCACCATGTCTATATATATTCTAAATTCTTACAAACAAATGTGAAAATATTATTCACATTTCAAGAATCAATAAAGGACTTTCTTTTATTTCTCAATTCAAAATAAGACTATTTTACAAAACTCAAACTAAAAAATACGTTCATTACTATATATTTATACATGCTCTGAGTCACATTTCAAACCTAGGTCAATAAAACAAGTATTTACAAGTAAACAAGTAACAACATTATAGTTCAATAAAACTGATTTTGTATTTTGGAAACAGTATTAAATTTAACACAATTTTAAATAATACCCAGTTATTAACAAATAACATCATCATTCTGAATTTTTGAAAGGAAAAAACAATTCCTCGAAACCCATCTGCTATGAACATTAGATTAAATGTACATACTATAAGTAGAAAAAATTAATTGAGAATATTTGTTTTTAATTAGAAAAGGAACTACTATAATTTTTGACAGATTTTCAAATTAAGATAGGTTGATGAAAAAAATATATTAAATATCCTAACAATGTCAAACTTAACTCAAAAAACAAGTGAGCTTATTTAAATATGAATTATTTTTATACATCTGGATATAAAATAATAATCACAGATGAAATAAAAGTTTAAATTTAGAGAGTACCAATTATTATGATCATTCAAATTCAATACATATAGAAATAGAAGATTTGTTTCAAAAATTTCTCATGCATAAAATTTAAGTAAATATTTGAATCTTAACATAAATACAATAATTAATATTTAAATCAAAAATGTCAGTTTAAAGTGTGTGCATTACAAATAAAATATGTATTGCTCTTTTTTTCATAATTATTCAGAAGAAAAGAAATTTATTTATTTTGATTAACACACAAATCTATATGGTATTAATAATAGATGAAATGGTTAAAAACTGAAGCAGCTGGTTTATAAAACACAAACAGTTAAATAAAATGAACTTTAAGTATCAATCTAAAAAGGCAAAATATAGATATTTTTTCCCATAAAAATTTAATGCTAAATATTTTTATATACATTTAATTTTTAATGTAAATTATTAATCAATATGGAAAATGTAGAAAATGCTAAAACTATGAATGAAATTATGATTTCTGATTGATTTACCTGTTCTTTTCTCTATTTCAAACATTCCAGATTTGGTATTGCCATCTGAGAAACCAAATATCACATTATCACCATCTATGTCACTTGCCACAACAGTAGTCACCAATGTATTAGGGCCAGCGTTTTCATCTACACTCGGGGTGTAGACATCTTGACTAAATTTGGGAGCTTCATCATTTCTGTTCTCTGTATACACACGAACTGTGGCAGTACCAGTAAGGGGTGGTTCACCTTTGTCAACAGCCCGAACCGTGAGTTCATAAGTATTAACAATATCAGCATCCAACCGTTTGTTAGAAAAGATAACACCACGGGAATCAATGGTGAAGTCATCCTTGTCCAGAGAGTACACAATTTCAGCATTTTTTCCAGAATCGGCATCAGTTGCCGATACTAAAAGAAAATCATAATTAACTTATGGAGGCAGATTTTGAAGAGGGAAAACTGAAGGAAAATATAATTTTGAAGGCAATATGTCTAAAAAAATGCATCTCTAAATGTTTTTATCTCAAAATATATCTTAGGTGGTATCTCTAAATGTATCTTATTATATCTTTTAAAAAATTATGCTTTTAAATGAAAGGAGATATTTTCATTAGAACCAAACTCTAAATGAAACAGCATTATAATTTTAAAAAATTTAACATACAAATAAATTATAGGAAATACAACAGTAGCAAAAATATACTTTTTTTTTTTTACTTTGGAATAAATATTACTTATATAGCATATTAATTATAAAAACTTAAATTGATAATATCCATTTGGGAGCATTTATGATTCATTAATACAAAAATCTATTAAACAGGCTTGTAATAGAGTATTCTTGTCTATTTAAAAATTTTGTTAAAAGAAAAAAAATCTTATGCCTTTGGCAGCAAACATAGTTAATGAAAATAATTTGACAGGAAATGTAGATAAAGAAAACATGCACCAACTTTTTAGAATTTGTTTTATATTAAAATACAGCTAAAATATTGATTATTAATTAATAACTTGTACTTAATTCATAATGAGACTGTTCTTTGAAATGTAATTTCTTTTCCCTAATCCTTTCAGATAATTTTTGAAAAGGATTAACAATGATGCCACACAATGTTTTAATATTCTGCAAATCTGTAATGCTCAGTCCAACATCTATGTTGTGAGCTGTTTTTGATAAATCAATAGAAAGTATGGGTGTCAAACTACGGACTTCTCCTTGGTGCTAAATGATTTTAAAATGCTTTAAGTGCTTCATCATATACTTCACTGGGAGTTTTGGGTGCGATTAAAGCCACAAAACTGAAGCTGCACAAAAAAAGCGTGAACTTGATGTATGAAAGTAAAAAAATGTAAATGGTGTTTATAAAAATTGTTTTAGGTATAAATACCTAACATAGTGTATATAACAAAAATGTATTAATCAAATCATCAGTTATAAAAATTGCAATACAAATACCTGTATACATAAATCAGTGTACCATATTTATTCAGATGCATACAATATTGCAAATACTGGAAAACAATTTAAATTTATTAAATTTATAACTTCAACAAATATGCATTCATTTTATTTTTGTTCTCAAAATTCCTGAGAGTTTTATCTAATATATGCAAATTAATTAGAACAAGCTCAATTTTCAATAAAATTCATGCTTTCATTGAGATTTTTTGCATGAAAACCAGATTCATCTGCATTTTGCTACAAAGGGCCTAGTCTAAAAGCCTTGACTAATCTAAATTAGCATGATAATAATCTTATCACATGTAGAGCCTTTTTTGTATATACATTAATCTTTCAAATTATATAATGTATAAATTTATTACCAGACAGATTTGAGAAGATAATTTAATACTTTGTCACCTTGTAAAATGGAAGTTCCAATAGGTACATCTTCAGGTACACCATAAGCTTGATAATCAGGAACTTCGAATCTTGGAGGATTGTCATTGACATCTGTTACATCAATTGTTAACTAAGAATAAAATTAAGATAGAATTAAAACTTCGCATGTAAGGCAACAATAAATTACTTACTTAAAATAAAAGATATTGCTATAAAATTACATATAAGTAAATAATAATAATAATAATAGACAGAAGTTAGAATTGCAGCTTTTAGTTTCTTAGTATAAACAGAAGTCCGACTTTGAAGAGTAGATTTGAATCTATAATGTTTCTACTTTGACCAGGTATGCCTGAATAATACACATTAACAATTTCGCATACATGCATAAATTTTAAGAATTATCAAGAAGTAGGTAAGTTAAAATAAACTGGGTTCCAACTCAAATCTGGAAATAATATTCCCTGTGTTTTCCCTGTATGTATATGTTATAAAAGAGGAAAAACACAAATACCATTCATGTACTAGTTATAATGAAATAACAACACTCCATAGTTTTAATGAGAGGAAAAAGCAAAATTAATCAATAAGTGTGTGTTTAAATAAGATGCAGTTCTTAAAATAGTAAAATTTTTGGTCATGTGTCCATATATTTTTCAAATATATAAAACACTTTGCCAAAAAGTCTCATGCTTCCCCCACCCACCCACGGTTTCAGTAGTTCCTTTAGTAATTAAGTAACATGTAGTCAGTATATTTTTCCAATATCAGTATGTTTTTTTCTCAGTTTCAGGATTTTAGGATCATTAAGCTCTATGAAAAATAAGTGTCTAACAGTTTTGCTTCTTCAACCGTTTCTTTTGACAATGTTTTTTAGTAACTTTTTAAAGATTTTCATATAAGAAAGGAAACATCAGTTCAGATGTCTGTTTTTTTTTAAAGATATGACTGAAAAATATTAGCAATGTAAGAGAAACTAATTTTAATCAGAATCAATTTATCCCAACAAATATAATTAATATTATCAATCGTAATAGATCCAGGAAAAGTTTTTTTGTATTAAAATCTATAAATTTCTTTATGTTGTCAAAAGCCTTTAGAACATTTTCACATACACTGTTATTTTCTACCCAAGTAAAAAACAAAACTTCACAGAAAATTTAAAAAAGAGCAATTTCCAGTAAATCTGCACATCCAGCAGGATTATCTTTAAATATTCTGTTCATAACTTTAAGAATAACATCTGCTTCCCATCCAGTTAATTTATGATCATACTGAAACATTCCATAAATTATGTGCAATTCATGAGTATCTAGACCTAAAATTTTACAATCATTTTCAAATAAAAGTTCTTCTTTGACATGTTTTAAAATTTTTTAATTTATATTTGGACCATCCACACTTATTTGTAAAAGGAACTGTATGTCCAAACTTGATATAATTTTTTTTCAAATTCTCAAACATAAAGCAGTGATATGCCTTAAAAACATTGAATTCCAATAACTTGTGGAGATCTTTATTGCTTGCTTCACACTAATATCTTACAATAAGATCCATTTGGTATTTTTGTGAAATGCAGTTCAAACCTTCGTCAAAGTATATAATAAAGAGGATAACACTATTACTACAAAAAAATAAGAAGACACATTTTAAAACAGATATATCTTCACACATTTTCTTTCTTTAATATGTATTTTTATTCTGAAACTACCTTTAGTTAGATTCATAATTAAAGATTGGTCATGTTTATAGTTAATTAAATATTTTATGTCTAGCATAATGCCATGATTCTTCCATGAACATTTTTCAAGCATCAAAACCAATATCATCAAAGCCATATTCTTTTAAGCTTCATTTATTGTATATGTGAATCGTTCAAATATGGTCTAATTTCATGACATCATAGTACTATCGCCAATGTAACTAGATGAATAATTCTAACTCTTCAGATACAGCAATTTCACTGTCTAATTTCTCACGTAAACTATTATACATAACCAACATTACCAATATTAAATATTATCAGAATAGCAAAAGGATTTAGATTTTAGTTCAACAATGAAATCTCATGTTGAAAATGTTAAATAAAATTAAAATTTCTAAATTCAGAAAAATTTGCAAGACAATTAAATTGGCATCATTAAAAAAAATTTTAAACTTTAAAACTGTAACAATTAATTATATTTTCAGAATTATAGCAGAAAAATGTCAAAATATTGCTAAATTTTTAATAAATTCCAACTTTTGTTTTTTAATTGTTTTGATAAGCCTAAATCAAATCAAATAAGCCTGCATCAAATTTAATAAAGATCTAACAGACTGTTTTATAAAGCCCTAATATACATGCACATTTATTTATTTTATTAATATTAGTGATTTCTTCTAATACTAATATAGTAACTAATCAAGTCAACTTTCATTGCTGAAAGTTTTTTTTTACCCCATTAAAAATTATTTTAAAAGGTTTAAAATGTTTCTTGTTATTGCCTAACAAGTTATTAATAACAACTATGAGAATCACCTCAACAGAAGTTTGAAATCCACCAGAATCTTCTACAGCAGTAATTTGGAGTGAATATTTCTTTGGCTGGCGAAGATCTTCATAATCCAGATCTTTAGCTAACTTCACTATACCATCAGTTGGCCCTATTATAAATGTTCCAGCACCTTGGCCTTTTGTTCCCAAAATGTAACGTATCTGACGATTAGCAAAAGACATGGCCTTGACCTGAATTATTCTGAAATAAAAAGTTTTAATTCAGGAAAAATTTTAAATTATTAAATCAGAAAAAAAAAAGATTCTTTTAAATATCACTTAATATGCCATGCCAGGAACAATCACAATTTTCTAATGGAAAGAAGGGAGAAATGATTTTATCCCCAATGAAACAAAAATAATGAATATTTCTAATATTTTCCTCTCCAGTATGAATTAGCCTAATAATAATTAGATTTTTTCCTTAATTATCAAAAATCCAGTTTTTATTTCCTCTAGTAAAAATTCTGAAAATTTGATAAATGATGTTTTTTAAAAAAGGAAATGCTGATTAATTTCAGTATGTAACATTTTAAAAAAATGAAAGAAAATTGTAGGCAAAATTATGAAATATAAGAAATGAATAAAACATTGCAATTTTGGATTTTATGTTCTAATTTTAGAAAAAGAGATGACAATTTTACAAATAGGGGGGGGGGAAAAACCTGAACAAAATTTCAGGGGAAAAACTTCAATTTTGCAAAACCTTCATAATTTTGGTTAAAATGTTCCCAATTTCTTTAGCATTATATACTGAAACCAAAGTATTATATAAACAAATTAAATGATTGGAGATTTAGGATATTAGTAAAATAAAATAGAAAGAACACCGAATCATTACTCACAAACACAACTCAGCAATAATAGTTATATATTGAAAACAGAAATTAAGGAATCAGAAATAGTTCTGAATAGGCAGAAAACAAAATCATAATGAATCAATCCACCTAATTAAAATCATTTCAATAGAAATTATAATCAAATTTAATAAACTTTCCAAAAAATCAAATGAATTAAGGCTGATAGAGATAATATATTTTTAAATATCAACACAAAGAGGGACTATTATCTCCACATTTTACATTATAATCCTTTTACTTCTT
Organism: Argiope aurantia; assembly: GCA_026543865.1. Lineage (NCBI taxonomy): Eukaryota > Metazoa > Arthropoda > Arachnida > Araneae > Araneidae > Argiope > Argiope aurantia. The sequence continues at coordinate 549,340 of JAPMOR010104527.1, forward strand.
AATAAATTCATAATACCAAAAACAAATAAAATGAATAACTTGAAGTATTATTTCCTTTTCCAAATTTTACAAAATTAGTATTTGCTTGGTTTACTATAATAATTTTGCTCAAAATGTTTCAAAGAGGAAAAGGTAACTACTCAGAATCTTTTTTCTTGTTTTCAGATATTGTAGCAGAGTATGACTGCATATAAAACTGTGGTGGTCTTTTCCCTCCAATAATGGACAGTCTTTCTTCACCAGTTGACTGCTCCTTCCCCGTCACTTTCATGCCATTCAGATCTTCTGCTTTCACATAAATAACATACTCCTGGTCTAGATTGAAAGGCTCATTTCCAACAGTCCTCACTTCTCCAGAAATTTCATCAACTTCAAAACGACCTCCAGCTACAAAGAAAATATTTAATCAATATTCATTTAAAGATGTTTGATAAAATTAGAACCCCCAGTATCCAAAACTATGAACAAAATAAATTTGAGTTTGTTAAATACAATTAGAGACAAAACTGATTTGAAATTTTTTAAAAAAATAACCGATTTTGTAAGGATAAATAATAGATGGGGAAAAAAAAAAAGGAAAATTGAATCATATACAACAGGAAAATTCAATTCATTTCTAACAATTTCAGATAATTGATTCAAATGCCATGCAGGCATTCAAATGATATACTGCTGTATGATTTTGCAAACAAATAATTGTTAACCAATATTTTAAGTGAAACAAGATTCATTTTTAATATTATTGTTTGCAGCAATGGATTACAGAAGAAACTAACATTTATTAAAAATAGAAACATCTGAATTTCTAAAGCTAAGCTCATCAATAAACTTTAAAAAACTTGTTAAGAGAAATTTTGTGCAAGACATGCACAAAATTTTAATACATTTTACAAAATCGACATTATTTTATGATAGTAATTTTAAAACCTATTACATGCAATGTGCTAAAAATTATGATTTCCTAATAATGGTCACATTAGATTTATAAGAATTTACAGGATTCATTGAAAAAATTAAGAATGTATGTATAGATATGAATGGGGAAAGGGTTGATTATGATCATATTACTATGATCTGAAAGCATGATTTTTTTTTGCATGCTTTATACAGTATAATGCAATGCAGCATTAAAAAATAATGTAAAATATGAAATTTGCCATCCCATAAACTAATCTTTAATCTCTCGACTTTGTCTGGTCCTCCAATGCGCATTCACTAATTTTTGTTAACTTGCAGTCTGACCTTTACATATAATGTTCATACCAGATTAATGTTAATGATCAAAACTAATCATTAAAATAAGACTGAAACAAATAATATTTTACTAACAAAATAAATGCATTGCCAAAATAAAATAAAAAATGCTGAATAGTAGGAAAGAAAGAAATAACTTCCAACTGTCATGTGAATTCAGAATATAATGAAAATTGTAGACCTCAGCCTATTTCATTTTTTATACTGGATAATAGAAAATACCAATACAATGTAAAGGTTATCTCAAGTTGCAAGAGGCCAAAACAGAAATTGAGATTTCATGTTGGTAAGAATATTTTTTAAAGTATACTTATCATTCATTTATTTATATCATACATGCATGCCAGCACACACACTAGAGGGAAGGGAAAAAAAAGTTGATTTTCTTTTCATCCTAAACAACTTATTAGAATCAAGAACTACCACCAGTGGCAATTTTCTGTACAGGTGGTGGAGGCGGTCACCTCATGCCTTGAGATCTATAGGACCCACAAAATTATTATAAACGAGTATCATAGTGCTGAGCCAATAGCAAATTTAACTGTTCACAGTCTCGCCTTTAGTCTGATTCACAAATTTTTTTCCTTTTACTTTTTCTTTAAAAAAAAGTAAGTAAGGACATGGCTGAATAAAATAAACAACTAAATGAAACGTTCAGGTTTGGGAAATACTGATGGAAATAGTAAAAACAGATTAATAATTTCGAGAATGTATTCAGAGTTTCAGAGATATTTCTCATATATAAATGTGACAAGTGAACTATATTATTAAATCAACAATCTATATATTTAAAATAATAAGGGAAAAAATTAATCAGCCCCCCAGCTTCAACTATTGGTTCGAATTCGCTCATTTCCGTTTCATATGAAAAGTCATGATCCCTAGATAAGTCATCAATAATGCTTGTCTCCTCTTACTACCTCCATTTCGAAAGTTATCGCAAAATAAAACTATAAAGCAGCCCACCGATTATGTCAGTTTTATTTGCCAAATAATTTTGTCACTTCGAATGCATGCATAGCTAATAAGTTAGTAGCTCTATGTTTATTGTGCAGGAATGCTTTAAAATATTTTCAATTTGTTATGATAAAATGTAGTTGACCCAAGTTAATTGACATGGGTAAATTATTATTTGTATGATGGGTAACAGCTGCCAAGGAAGGTGGCTATTGTCAGAGATTCTGAAGCTATTAGCATAAAAAGAATATTGATTAATCTTTTGTTTAACTGAAAGGGATTAATTCTGAGTAGTAATCATGTACATTAATTATGGAAATCTGAAGCAAATTTCAAGCAACACTTTCCGCATGTGTAGAAGGGGGAGGAGTCGCCGATTATCGATATGAATAAACATGAAAAGTAAATTCCAATAATCAATCATTCAAATCATCAATACAATTGAAGGGCTGAAATAGGATTTGGAAGGGGATAAAAATAACTATGCCTACTTCTGTCTCTGACTAAGTAATAATGAATATTGCTATCCAAGTCCGGATCCCGAGCTTGCAATTTAAATACTGAGGTGCCGGCCGGTGCATTCAGCTGCACCACTGCTTGCATCGGCATGGGGCGGTTGATGAAGTAAGGGTTCTCATCGTTGGCATCCTGTACATGGATGATGATCCGCTGACGATCAGGTTCTGAAAAATAAAAACGTACATTGATAAAAATTTCATCACAGTTCACGATTACAAAATACAGATTCCGCTCGACAATGCTTTATAGATATTTTAAAATGCGCAACACTTTTACACACAATCGAAAATTTTCTAAATAATGTTCTAAATATTTAGCTAAGAATTTGTGGACATTATATATATATATATATATATATTGGCATGCCTATCCAAATGCATGTAGTCCCAAGTACATTTGAATGCCTGCAGCATATTACGTACATGCATAAATATATAATGTTGTATGCAGGTACTCGTACATAATAAAGATGAGCGAGCGTGCGTGTGTGTGTGTGTGTGTTGGTTGTTTCGGCAGTGGTAGTGTCCACACAGATCAGACCGTTAGATCTACAACTACTAAATTTGGCATATATACCTTGGAGGATAAGAAGATGCAGCTGAAAGTGTTTTTTTATTTTTAATTTCTTTTTAATTTTAATTAGAATTTAGAAAAATTACGCTATATTTTTCCCGCGATAACATCCACTGGTGCTCTGAAATTCAAGCCGCTTCCTTTGATTCGTGAAATATTTAATCACGTGATTTTCTTCGGTTAAAAATTGCGGATTCTGTGTCAGTGCAATTTACAAAAGTGACAAATTTACAAGAGACCGAAGTTACAATATTGTGAAATTCATAAGATATATGCCGGATATTTACGTTTTTAATAGCCTTATGATGTTATGGATTGTCTCCGTTAAAAAGATTCATGTACACTATTATTAGAGCTAGAGTTGTGGATAATAATAATAATAATAAAATAACACGACTTTAATATCAATAATTTGCATGCTAAAAATTCGAAGTATGCGTATATTGCATACATAAAGTGAACGATTTCTTACATCAATTAGAAAAAAAAAAGTATCAAAAAGCTCTTCAATCTGTACGATCTCATTGAAATGCTCACATACATCCTCACATACAAAATTTCAATAAATAAAATATCGTTAGTTTTTTTAAATCAACCCACAGCATGAGCATTACACTATTAAAGCGAGTTTACATTAAGTCAATATTGACGACACCAGTAAGCGCACATGGACGTATAAAAAATGGACTAAGTAAATAAAAAAAGTAAAAAGTTCGTTCTTGAGACAACCGCTTTTCGACGATTCTATCTAAGGAGTGAGACGCGGAAGGATGTGCACATTTCTGGAATTATTTGATTATTAAATGTAAACATCTCCTCCTTTCCTCTTTCTTCTCAAACTCTATTTTGTCGAATTAAACTCATCCTAAAGTATGCGCAAAAAGAACGGACAGTTTTAGAATCCGTTAGCAAACAATCCCTTGTTAACTTGCTACTTGCCCTGTCCTTTCCTTCGCCTTTCGAATGGAGGCATTCTTGCATGATTTTTTGCAGGATCATCCTGCTCCAAAGTTGGAGAACGGCCGATGGATTTTAAAACTATAGTATTTAATTTTAAACAATAGCACAATCCCAATCCGAAGCAAATGGTGAGAAACTTTCAGAAATAAAGCTTTATTCGTCGCATTAGTATTATAGTCCTAACTGATAATTTATAGCAGCTTCTCGCTCCAACAGAAATTTTGCCTTAAGGGGAAAGAGCATTCAGTTGTCTATCTGATGAATGCTAATATTTAATATAAATGCCGAAATATTCATCTATATAATAATATTCGATTTATAAAAGGAGGAGTTCCACATATTTTTATTATTAAGAAATTGTATTGAAGACAAAAAGAACTGATAATTCAAAATGTTCATAAATTAGAACATGCATGTAACACATTTGGAATAAGGCGTCAAACAACCAAAGACATCAAAATGTATCAAAACATTTCACACGATTGATGCATAAGACAGTCTCAACAAGGTCACCCTCTCGTTGAAAACAAAGAACAGAGCCGGCTGATGACCCCACAACAGCGTCTTCAGCAGCGGGTATCGAGAGAAAAAAAGAAACCTGTTGTAGTATTTTGCACGGTGGATCGAGAAAAATAAACGGCAGGGAACTTGAATCTGCTAAGAGAGAAATTTCCCGACCAACGAAGAAGCTGAATGGTATCGTATTCAGCCAATATATTAAATCGAAACACAGTTTTAAACACGATGTAGTGAAATGCTATGTTTGCAATGACAGTGGTTTCATTTCGTGGAAAACAATTTTTCGGAAACACCTTTTAGCTTTTCAAACACGTACAGAAATCAAATATACATGGGGGGAAAAAACGTCGTGAGATGAAAGTTTTGAAGAAATATCCATTAAGAGGAGGAAAATAATTTTAAGGAACATTAATTTGAGTCTGCAAAGAATTCGCAATTATTCGAATTTATAAAATAGATAACATTTTCCTCCCGTATAGAGTGGCATGAATGTGGCTTCATTCATAAACCACGTGGATGATTTATACATTCAGGGATGTAACAAATTGCCGGATAGGCATCACTTTTTCTTATAAATGTGTAATATAATATGTTCATCACACTGAAAAATTTGAACATCATATGACAAATAGTTCATCTTATACTTGAAATTCAACAACACGACAGCGAACGTCATAATCAAACTGGAGATTAAGTAGTTTTCCTTCAAATGGTGAACAAAAATGAGAATCAATGAATAAAAGAAAAAAATATTTATTTATTTATTTTGTTCATTCAGCCACGAATTTTAGGCACATTAACATGTTATTTCTATTCTAAATGGTTAAAAGAGCCACTAAAATAAGAAACATTCTAATCAAACATTGAAGAAAGAAACTAGAATCTAATTCCAAACATAGTGGCATGACAATAATTCGAATTTGAGTCCGCAAGCTAAGTTAATGTCTAATTTAATTGCGTCAGCGTTGCATTGTATGTATCAAACATCTATATATTCAAAACAATAACGTATAGAGCACAGAAATCAGTCCCATTACAGATTGTTAAATGTTAATAATTAAGTGTAAATAAATCCTCACATAAGCCTTTCAGATTGCTGCATTGAACATTTTTAACAGCAATTAATTCAGAGCATTGTTAATACTTAAAGCTGCAAAATATTATTTGAAATGTTTTGGATATGACTCAACAGTCGTTGGAAAAATGGTGTAAAAGAAATCAAGAAATCGGCATCAAAATCTAATCTAGCGCGAAAGTAAATTTAAGATGGGATTTACCTAGGAAAATTGAAGACCAAATCTTTCAAAAATATTACTTCACAAAAATAAATTTCGCATTATCTTAAAAACTCAAAAAATTATCTTCTTAATGACAATTATTGATTAAAATTTATTTTTAATATACAAATTGCAATAGTTAATTTTAAATTTTATAAAATTCAATTCATTTATCGTAACTTTCCACCGCGTGCTTTTGCCAGTGTTAAGACGGGTGGGGGGGGGTCTTTTTTTTTGGACATTAATTCCGAAGTAGGATTTTCACTTCCGTTTTAATTTTGTAGTATAATTTTTTTTTTAATTTGCACGCATTATAATTTTTTTTTACTTATTAACTCATAAAAAATTTTACCTTGTTATTTAAAAAAAAAATAACAAGGTAAAATTTTTTTAAAAACGCATGCATTCTACCTTAATATTTAATAATTTAAAAAGTCAATAGGGCGGACAAACTGGTCGCCAAAGAAGGTTTGTTTATAGAAATGAATTCCAGTTTAAAAATGTCTTATTAAAAACACTACTTTACCGGTAACGTTTTTATAATGCTATTCCGCCGCCATTTATAAATTACGCTTACAAATTCCTAATATTATATCAAAATAATAATACGATTTCTTCCATTAAATATGAAATAAAAGTACGCAAACATAGCTTCAAAATGATATATTTTTGATATGTAAATATATTATGTATATATATATATTGAATTAAGAGTTTTATTGCAAAAGCTGACTTCACATCGAAACCGCCTACCGAGCATTCCAACAGCAAATGAGTGGCAAAACTATAGCATAAGCTATTGTGCTGTTAACTTTGTGAGAGAAAAAAAAACGGAATTACTAAGAGTTTAAAAAGTAATTTTATAGGGATGTGATTAACTTTTATGAGTTAAACTATGAAGTTTATTGATCAAAACTTAAAATTTCGATTAATTTTGAATTTAAAAAATCTAACTGAAGTTTGAAAATTCCGATAATTTTAAGATAAAAATAGTCAGTTAAAGATACAATAACCAATAAGACCTCTCAAAATTTCATCGCTCATCTTACTTTCAAAGCTACCTCGAACATTATGAGAAATAAATTTCCCACTCCACAAGAAGAAAAGAATTAACCGATTAATTTTTAAATCATGAAAGGTACAGGGGCTATAAGTTCATCTTCACGCAATTCCACAACCTTCCATATTCCACCTGTTTATCAGGAGCAGGAAAATCTAAAAAGTAATAAACGCAAATTTTTAAAACTGTTCTTTTCATCGCAAAAGAAGCGTTAAAAAATAAACCCAGATCCAAGATAGATTTCATAGAAAGATGAAACAGAGAAAGTTGAATGAACAAATAAACTTAAAAGGACAAAATAATTCCCATAAAAGAATTTAAGCAAAGCGAGATTAACCCACATCAACCTGTAAATACTACAATGAATCTTGAAATGCTCATGATTTTGGTATAATGGATACGTTTTGTTATTTCATACCTCTCTGAATATTTCATTTTTATTTTATTTGTAATTTCACACTGTCGGTCTCTGATGCGGGCATCTTTGAAGAAAATAAAGAAAACAAATTTAACTCTGGGAGTATCAACACAACGATAATTACAAAAAATTTCTCAACAGTTAGCCATTGAATTTTGCGATGATTACAGAACTTTCGACTTCGATACATAGTATACGAGATAATCCACGTAAATCTATTTTGAAAATATGTTTTACTCACCAAACTAGAAACAGTACATTTTAAAATGCACTTTCAATAATGTATTAACAGTGTTCGATTCTATTCTTCCTTTTGTTCAGCGAATCCACTTATTGGTGAAGAAATAGGTACGGATAAGAATATAAATTAATTAATGTTAATAAAACACTTATAATAGTTGTAATCACTAAAGTGTGCAATTTTTTAAATTTCCAACACGAGAAAAACTTCTTCCAAAATTATACCTTTCCAAAGATAGGTAATTTTATAAGCAGGATGCGATTCAAGGTAAATTAAAAAACAGCTTAAAAGCATTAGCGCTCTAGTTTTACAGTACGAGCATAAAAAGTTATGTGAAAACAGGAGAAAGTAAGCCAGGAATGAACTATGGGGAAGAGGACTCCAAGCCACGAACCGCGAGCATCGCCACAAAAGCATTTTGAAGAAAATCAGCGGAAATGTGGAGCATAGAAGAGAAGTAAATGCTTTGTAAGTAATAGATAAATAATAATATCGAGTTGTCACAATTTATGCATTGAGAACCACCATTAAAGGAGAATTAAAGACCATTACTTGATGATATCTGCATATAGCAAAGTAAAAAAAAAAAAAGTAGGTACAACAAAAGAACTTTTTGAGTTTTCATGTCATTTGGAAAGGGGAGTATAGAAGTCTGATATACTTGGATGCTAAATAACTCTTTACAATGATAAATAAAAACACTAACAAATCCTTTACAACTTAATTTTTCACAATTTAAATTAAATGTAATTTAGTTGAGCGTTAGTTTCTGATAGTTCTATTTGATTAAGATCATCATACAAAAGGCAAGAGAGAAAATTCAACGAGTTCCATATGGGATACAAGAATGCCACCTTCGAAGGGATTTCGTTAATATTTGTGCTACCCAAAAAGAGGAAACTGCCACACGAGACGTCTGACCGCAAGACAATTCGCCTGAAATATTTATTTCGTATACCAGGTGGTTCACGTTAAGGCTGGAATAAGCGTCTTCCTTGGAGCCATACACCCGCGTTACCTATCTCCTTAAAGTAAAAAGAATTACACCAACAACACAGATAGAAATCTCTAGAATCAGGAAATTTGGAACACTACAGAACAGACGGTAAGACTCATTTCCAAAATGTATCTGAACATTACAAATAAAATATATATTGAAAGATTTAAAATTGACAACGATCAAGGAATACGTCAAAAAAAAATCCATCATTACCAAATTTTTCGAAAATATCAGTCATAAATCCTACAGAAATCGCGCAAGAGGCACTAGCTTACGATCCATATAGCAATGGAAACAGATTCAATACAACCGGAAAAAAAAATCCTTATTAAGCAGTAATTTACGCACTATTCAATCCTGTCACAAATCATTTTACTTTAGCTCAAAGTCTTGATACTCCTAAATAATTCGACGATGTGAAAAATCGGTCAAAAGTGGTAAGGTACTCAGTGGATATCCAACAAGTTAAAATTTATTCAGTCCATTTCCATTCCACCCCTTATCCCTCAGTGGTGTTGGTAATAGATTGAGCTTAGCTGACCCTCCGCGCATCTCATTTCAAAATTATTTAATTAAAGTTACCTCATCCTTCCGATACCTCGGTGCCATTTGGGATTGTAAATTGACTTTTACCGAGCACTTTCGGCAGGTCCGACGTAGAAGTGACCTCCTGATGTACAATTTAAACTCGGTCGCTAATAAATTCTTTTCAAGACACTACGATCTTCTGAGACGGATTTATTCCGGAGCCTTTGGAACCTATGTCCTTTTCGGCTTCGGCTATGGGGCTTGGGGTCACCGGCTAAAACTCAAACAAATTGAAAGAACCTTTGAAATTATTCAAAGGAGACCCCTTGTTAAAATATTAAAAAGCATTTCGTACAACCAGTACACATGCCCTTCAAGTTCTTGCAGGCATCTTGCCTCTGCACTTAACCTCTTGCCTCTCTGCCAAGGAACTTTACGCTAACTTTCTCCTCAAAGTTCAAAAGCTCCTGGTTAAATTCAATGACACTGTCTTTGACCCACACTTGTACGAACCAACTCAAAACCCTTTTGACCAACACCCTTGTGAGTGGGTTACATTTCCTTTCCGCAATCTCCACCTTCAGGTGATGGAGTCGAAATTTTTACCGACGGTTCCAAAATTGGTAACCGTGTGGGATCAGCAATTGTCTGTTACTTTTACGGTAAATTAAACCATGTCGATTCCCATAGACTTCAGGATCATGCAACAGTATTCCAAGCTGAGGCCTATGCTTTCTTCATGGCCCTAGAATATATTGATAATATGTAATCCTGGAGCAAGGCTTCAATCTATTCTGACTCGCTTTCGCTTCTCTCAGCTCTTGCTTCATCAAACCGCAAAAGTTGGATATTGAAGCAACTTGCGGATAAAATTCAAACCGTTAATACCCACCGCCGACTCTCATTCCTTTGGGTGAAAGCTTCCTTTGGGCGTGGAAGGTACTGAAGAAGCAGACAAACAAGCCAAACTTGGCACAAACAAACAGTTTATTGACTCGCGTGTCCCCAGATCTCACAACACTTTGAAAGCCGATATCCGGAGAAACATCATCGATGAATGGCAAAGTGAATGGGTATCTACCACTAAAGGTCCTCAGACCCATCAATACATCCCAACAGTCTCCACCGGGAGGAAATCATACCATCCATTCATTATCCAATTCCTCTCTAGCGATGGAAGATTTTCATCCTACTTTCAAAAATTCGGCATCACTGACAATCCATTCTGTGATTGTGGTGAAGTCGGCACCGCAAAAAATTATGTTTTTGAGTGCATTTACACGCAATCTTTCCGACTTAAATTTAAAAATACTCCAAAAAAAAAGATCAATTCATATTTGATTCTACGAACATTCACATTATCCATCAGATTATCTCATGGGTTAATGACTTTATTCCTCGGCTCTAATTAGCCGCCGCTGTTTACTCTGCCAAACGGGTGGGTTGGGTGTTTCCCTTGGTTTAGACCCATGTGGGTAGCTATAAGTAGATAATTCTCGGGTTCCACCATGTCACCAACGATGTGCTTCGTGCACGGTATTGGGGTGGTAACTTCGTATCTTAATGTCCCTCAGTGCGTGGAAATGGAAGGGGGGGGGTATAGGCGTACTCTAGCATATCGTACAAACGGGACTTAGATTAATGCCGGGAAGCAGTGCTCTTAACTGACCAGCGCCGAACTAAAAAAAATGGTGCAGACTTTAATTTGACCGGGCGCGGATTTATCGAGAAAATTAAAGCAAGGTATTAACAAGAATTTTAACAAAAATGGAAAAAAAAGGGGGGCAGCACTTTTTGCAAAACTGATTATATTTTCACATATCGTCCAAATTTACAAAGCAAAAGGGAAAAAAAATGATTATGGAGATTAAATAAGTTCTATTCAAAACACCATTCAATTATTAGTACACGCATTTATTAGTATCCCACCCTCTTTTTTTTTTTTTTTTTTTTTTGAAATTCTAAATAATTATTCAATCTTTTCTTGATTAGTTTTATTGTATTATTAAAGCAAATATTATTATATATATAATATAATATTGTATATACGATACAAATTAGATAAAAAGTTACTATGCATATAATAAATATTGCCAAATATAGTACAAAATTCGACTTTTACACTTCGGCATGGAATCCGATTAGTAAATTAGTTGTTCCTTATACAAGGCAGTCTCGTGATAAATACTTTTTTAAACGGGAAAATATTGATTATATCTTTTCGATGGTATTTAATCGTATTTAAAGAAGTCTCTCTACTATCAAAGAGACAAACCCTGCCAGATTTTAAATAATTACTCTTAACGGTTAAAGAGTTGTGTGTGTGTGTGTGTGTGTGTGTGTGTGTGTGTGTGTGTGTGTGTGTGTGTGTGACGCGCGAGTGATATTTCGCTTTAATGTATATTTTCACGAGGAAAATACAATCTTAGAAAATAATTTGTCTTAATTTAAAAAGTGAAACGAAACAAATATACGCTTCCAAAGTCATACAAAATACATTACAAAAATAAAATGCGGCAGATTTTAGAATTTTTTAAAATTGATCATTTGTACATAATATTGCCAATCAATTTCTCTACTATATTTTTTATTTAATTACTTTTCTTCAAGTTATTAAACAATTTCAAAGTAAGGAAAGAAAATAAAACTAGGCGCGCCCTCCCCCACCTTCCAAAGCAGACAAATAAGGTTGAAAATCGAGATTTGGAATTGAAATTCACTTTTCGGTCTTTAACTTCTAAGCAATTGCAGCTATCGAAAAAAAATTTCATATAAAATTTGTTCGTCTTAATGAGAAGCTAATTCGACTATTTGATTATAATTTTTCTATCCTCAAGATGCTACAGAGAAATGAAAATTTCAACTCCTCGCCATTTTCATCCTCTTTGAGCTAGATGACTCTTCTACGAATTAATCCAAGATATTTATTCTCCTTAAAACACATTCCAAGCAGGTTAAAATCCAATCAAAATTATTCTCTTGAATTTTTGATCAGAATTTCGCAGCATCTTATACGACAAAGTAAAAACACAACAGTCTGTGTCAAAATTACTGTTTCGGGGGAGGGCACGATCCACCAATGACGTTTTCTGCCATATTTTCCCTCACTGTAAGAGATTCCGCACAACAGTTCACTGAGCATCCCCGTCTCGCACACCTGTCAATTCGCATTTTCTTAACATGAGTCAGACCAAGACGCAGAGAGAAAGTTTCTCAGAAGGAGTGGCGTCTCCGAAAGTCTATGCCGAGAAGATATTGGAAGTTTCTCAACCGCAACTAATTTCCGATCATCCGTGGAATTGGGTGGCGGGTAGTTCGCTAAATGACTTGAAAAAGAGCACAGATCAACGCGAAATTTTTTTTTTTTTTTTTTTTTTTTACACGATTTGAATTCACAAAAAATAATCTTATATAATTATGGTTTAAGCTTTAATTCTCCACTGGGACATTAGGATCCATAGGCCATTAGGCTTCATGCACAGAACACATATACATTTTTTTATATATATTTAAACAATGTAGGCATTTTTTACCAAGATCACAACTATTAATTTCTCCTACGTTATAAACACATAATAAGTTTTTATGATAAAGAAGCGTTGTAAATTAATAATCAATACATTTCCGCAGTTACAAATGTATTAGTTTATTCTTCTTTCACACACACGCGCACACACAAAAATTCCGTTTTCGCTTTATGTATTGAAGCGCCCCTCTCATAAAAGGTATTTTTAGACAAACGTGTGTTTAATTTAAGAATTCAGATCCTCTAGTAACAAGACAGGTGAAAATGAAATTAAAAAAAAATAAACTAATAAGGTATGAATTGAATATATATGCCCACACTTTTAAACAGATTCGGCACTTTAAAAATTGCAGAAAACATATAGACAGATTTCCCGTTTGAAAAAGTGAAATTTTGGAGTTGATTTTTTTTTCACTCGCGTAATCGCAACCTTAATTAATTTGGAAATTTCAACACTTCAGAATCAATATTAAACGACGACCGTTGCTCAACTAACAGAGCACGGATCTCAATTTTCAAAATACCAAAAGAGGAAGAAGGAACTACATTTTTTGCAACTGGCAATGAATGTTTCCGATCCCCCCTCCCCCTTCTATCAAGCATGAACAAATGGTTTCGTGCTGATGCCAGATACAGGTAGGGATTAGTCACAAATTATCATTATTGATCACAAAAAATCTCGTCCCCCCCCCAAAAAAAATGTAAAATCAGAAATATTGAGAAGAACTGTCTTGCTTATTCAGCAATGAGATACAAACAATTATTTAATGTCATAATGTTGCAAACATGTCTTAATGATACGGAAGACTATTAAATAAAGCGGCGGAACGCGTTCCCGGATGGAGATGTCTCAAAGTCGTACATTTTGCCAATATAATATACCGTCTAGGCATATTTCGAATCTGAGAAAGAGTACCGTGCTTGCAAGTTACGGTACCGTCTCTACTTCGTTTTAGCACTTTTCAATGAGAATGCATTAACTGACGCTTATTCAGAAAGTATGTTCGCCTCTTCCAGCAAGCTATCTTTGGCATTCATTAGTTGTTCTCATATTTTATTCAAACAGGAGCATTTTTTGCAATTTTAAACAGGAGTAATATTGGGGTTGCAGAATTTTTGATAGCATTTAATTCAGACTATTCAACATTTGTCAGTAAAGAAATAGAGGATGAATGCAAAATTTTTCTATAATATTTTTAACTGATTTTTTTTTTATATTTAACATTAATTATTTTTTTTATTTTCTTATATAATACATTTTCTAATTTCATCTAGCGATTTTTTTTTAAAAAAAACATTGTTGGGTGCTGCGTTGTTTATAGTACTTTTCTTATTTCAATACTCTATGATGGAAGAAGGGAATAAAGAAAAAGAAAAGTGCATAGTAAATGCGCACACACACACACAACGGATGAAAAATAGGTCAGAGGCAAAACGCAGCAAATATGGAGAATTCCTCTCCTTGTTTTCCTTCCTTTCGTGTGAAAAATCGAAAAAAATTTGCATTCGTTTGTGGATGGGTTTATATATTGGACGCAAAATGGAGTAAGTGATACACTAAAAAAAGGGGGATCTCGATTCTACAGCCGTCCTTGTGCATACAAGATTCAAACTGTTTCCACTCGAGAAGTCCCAATGCAATCATTAGCATATTAATATGAAATCATCCAACTACCTCAGTTTCCCCCTCTCACACGCAACTTGAGAAACCAAACTAGAAATAGATTACTCTCACACTTCAAATCTCAACATATTCTCGAACTACGTCATCACGAACGATTTTGCTATGAAAATCTGGAGAAGTTCCAAGTTTTATCAACAGATTACAGACCTAATTTGATAATAATATGGTAATATCAAAAGCTAGCTAATCTGATATATTTTTTTTAATAGGCAAGGAATTATAAAAGTTAGAAACAATTATGATTTCAAGATCGGTTCATAGGAAATTCTGTCCTGCTGATAACCGGCAGGTTAAATATTCGATCTCCCTGGCAGGGAAAATATAATCTTTTCCTCTTAGCTCAATTTCGACATCGATTTATTTTCGGCAAGAGGATGAAAAAAGGAGCGCTAGAAAATGATACCGTGAAAACAAAGAATGGAACTTCCGGTACATCTTATCCGTCATATTTGTATTTGCAAAACAGCACTTGACTACTTATTTCTTCACGTCATTCAATGTTAAAAAGTTACGGCATGAGTCTGAAGAAGACAAACATTAACTCGGGTGCGTAGCGTGAAATTGCGAAAAAATTAAGTACTTTTTACACCATAACCCCCCCCCCCCAAAATGAAGCAACTTTGCACATGTATGCGCACGCAAATATGCATATTTTTTACGCAAAGGACATTTTCAATTTTATAATAATGTACATTTTTTATTGAAAATATTTTTTAATTGATTTTACGCATTTCGTACTGTTTCTTCTGAAAGCTATTCCAGCATTCCAATAAACGGCAATACAAAAGGGAGGCTCATTCAGCTGTATCTATTTCACCCTTTTTCGAATTCTTCCCTTTTCTCGATACATACACGGTAAACAAGCACTTATTTATGATTTCGAATTATCGCACTTCACGTCAAAATGAAAAACGTTCTTCGCGGTTCTCGAGAAAATTAAGTACGTTTTAAGGTCTTTTTTTTAAAAAACACTTTTTAAGTATTTTTGATGACGCTACGCACCCTGTAATTAATAATATAAAATTATTTTTAAAAAAAGAAAAAAAAAAGTTTTTTTTTTTTTTAAACATGGTTCCAATGGTAGGCCTTATTATGTCAACACAGTCAGTGCGTAGCGGAAACGGTTTGTGAGGCGTTCGTCATTTCGTAAATTTTGATACGAGTGTATCATCTTGATACAGAATGCAGAAGCAAGAGAAAATAAGATACGAAAAAAGGTGAAAGAATGAAGAAGAAGCGAAAGGGGAATTTTGAATTAGCATATAGATTCTGAAAATGAAGAATGATTTTGCAATATGGCCACTTCATTTCCGTGCAGTTTTTTCAAGTAATTATCATCAATTTTTCAAAATTTAATAATTGAAGAGATGTGTATGATTTTCAATAAGGAATCTTAGAGATATCCGCCGTTGCTATGCCATAGCCAAGCAATCAGAATCAAGCATCACTGTAAAATAATTTTGCTGCAATAAGATGCAATTGATCAAATTGGACGGATCTGACCAAATGACTGTTACTCACACTAGCCGTCCACACTGATTGCACTCATGCCGTCCAGTTCGGTTTTGGTGAAATGCCATTCATTAGGAAAAAAGAAAGAAAGAAAATACTATTTAAAATTATGACTGCATAACAATAGTAGATAGATAATTTATTAAAATGCTCTATTATCTAAGTGGAAAAACAGATTAACAGAATCGGTCCAGTTGATAAGATTGGGGATGCTGTTCATGTTGCAATATCTGTCGAAAATGAAGATGAAGGGGGCAGGTGATCCTTGATCATGTATCACGCGCGTTCAAATGAAATTAAAATTGGCGAAACTGTAGCATTAGACATTTTATTAATTGGGCAAGAATGAAAAAGCATTAGCGTTTGGAGGATTTCTCTCCAATAGATAAAGGAAAGCAGAGTATCAAATCTGGTAAAATCATATCAGTGGTTTGTGCTGGGTGGCTGGTTCTTTGGGGTTTTCTTACTGTTTTAAATACAAACAACTGCTTATCTATGTATGTATAAATCGAAAAATGATGATAAATAGACCAGATGTCATAAGCTTTCATATGAAATGAAAATTGGCGAAATCGGTGTAGAGTTTGCAGCTAGGGACCCAGTATATTTTGATTTCGCAAACTATTTTAAATATATGGATGCGGGAAAACAGCTGCCAGCCGAAGTCGAACATCATTTCAATAATCATCAAAATATGCATTTTCTAAAATCAATTCGAAGGCAGAAAATATCTCCTCCTAATAAACCTTTATATGCGAACTAAAAATGAGTGGGTCACTTGTTATCTTTCTGTGCTGGATAGAAATCAGGAAGAAATCGCCGCACACAGATCACCTAGCCTAGCACACACATTCAAACTGTGTGGCGATTCATTGTCGAAGAAGCAAGCAGTGGAGGAAGCACACTTTGGTAATATACACACCTTCCTCCTCAACGACGCGAAAGTGCCATGAAGGTTGCCCAATATTCCAGAAATTGGAAGAAAATCGGCATTCAACCGGACACAGCTACTTTACCCACTTATTATCAATGTGCATACGCGTCGAAGTTACAATGAACGCTCATCTAACAAACTGCATATGTGTGTCTTGGGTGTTAATGTGCACCAGTTCACATGTTTTTGGCAGAATTGGATTTTGAACCTGAAGAATCCGATTCCGAAAGTAACATCTTACAAACAAGTCACCGTAAAATAAAACAAAGTAATGCATTGTTGCGTTTCTTAAATAAAAATTTTAAAAAACTGAATTTTGTAATACATCCTAGAAGCCGATTCAAGCAAATCATTCCTCTCAGGAAAAGATGGGGTGTCAGCTTCCATTTAAAGCAGAACATAAAAGCCGATAACTTTTGAGATTCGGAAAATATGACAAGCATTTGAAGAAAATTTTATTCACACAAATGCTTCCACGACATTGCGAATTATTTCTAAGTAAAAAAATAATAAATTAATGAGATAGGTATTATTTGAACGAACAAAACGAGTATGAATAACGCTGCCAACCAAATGAAAAGTCTGAAACAGGGGCGAGGCTAGTGCGTCGTATTATTAAATCCCACTGCACGCACCAGTACTTCCAAGGACAAATAGTCTAACGGAGAGTATTCAACGAACTGGACTCTACCTATCACTTCGATACGCACGGCGGTCTTTCTCACCTCTTCTGGGAATGCTGGTAACAAAGCATAGCGAGCGACGAGGTCAACGAATTTCTTGAAAATAAAAAGGAATCCCAAGTCCGATTCAGGCTGACTTTAAATTTATAAAAAGGGCGAGGGAAACTAAATGATTATTAACACTATTTTATTTATCATTCTACGGGACATCACAGAGACGGCGCTAGCAGGGGAGCAACTGCCCCCTCCACACACACCACCGTAGGTGAGAGTACAGAGTTCCGTCGTCAAAATTTTTCACCTCTTCAGAACAGTAATAGAGAACTGGACATTAACGAATATGATAGTTTGAAAGGCATTTTAAAGTTAATATGCTGTAAACAATCGAAGTATCCAAATAACGGTTTAAGCGATTTGACTACATTTGGCAAAATAATCGATCAGGTGACAAGTCAGTAGGATGTCGCATTTTGCCGAAAATTTTAGGTCGAATGTTGACGACCTGAAGTCGGCACACTGTCACACATCCGATTCAAATATTATTCATTCAGCTTATAATTTGTACTGCTTTTGGCAGTATAATCAACAAGATGGCTGGTGAATAAAGTATCGGAATTTGCCGACTATCAGTGGTCGGCGGACTAAGAACTCAATGCGATGGATGCCGACGACGTTGATTTTCAGACACCTCATTCAAATGTCGTTCATTCATTTTATAATTTCGGCTATATTTAGCAAAATAATCAACAAACATGTAAATGAATGAGACGCTGCATTTTTGTCAACTGTTCTCTTCTTTCTTTCTTTGCAAAAAATTATTTGCATCCACTATTTCGATCACTTGTCAGAGGAAACTGAAGCTTTTATATTATATATGAATTGGCCGATGGATAGTTATGAATTTATTTCACTATGAATGACTGTAAATAAGCAGAGTAAATAAATTGTATACATGTAAATTAAGATTGCTTTTTAACAGTAAAATATTTGTTTTTAGGAATATAATTTATTAAGCTATAATTATTACACTAATGAAATATTATCGTTTGTATTTCGTGACAAAAAAATAACGTATGTGATATGGTAACCATACTGAAAGAACGTATCAATAGGAGAACATATTATATACCTTCATTTTTTTTCCCCCAATTACTTTTCATGGCAAAAACAATATAAATTTTTAATAGTTTTTGGATAAGTGTCTTGATAAAATAAGGATTAAAATAGTTATTCATAGAATATCCATAACCCCTTGACACACGAATTTACTTATTTGACTAATTAGACGACACTTCCTACATGAAAAAAAATATTATTTTAATTGCTAGAATTATATAAGGACACTGGAAGTTTTGAAACATTTTGGCATTTTAACCATTTAAAGGGCCATTTTTTTCTAGTCATATTATGTTAAAATATTTTTAGGCTTGAAATTAGAATAAGAAAAGGGATTCATTTAGCTTAGTAGATAAATTTAATTTGATTAATTAATTTGGTAAATTAATAATTAAGTGACAAACCAAGACACATTTTTTGTGAGATAAAGAGCTGAAGCATCTAAGTTTCTGTCTTTCTAAAAACATTTGTCAGAACTTACGCCAACCTACATAATTTCATACAAAGTTTATAAATTTGGTGGGAAGCATAATTTCCCACGGCCTTAGAAAAGTTAAATTACATATTTTTACTTAATTGCAGATTTAAAATTAAAATTTTATTAATTCGATATGCAAGTCAGACTCGTCATTGCATGCGAAAGGATTAAGAAAAACTCAATGTGTGCAACTGAGGGAAAAAAGTCATTTGGGGGGGGGGGAGGAAAAGTAGGGAAGAAAGTACTTAACGATATGAACATGTGCCAAAAAGTCATGATAGGGGAATTCAAATTCAAGATTTAATTGTTTTTAAATAAAATGCATTGTTTTTAAAGTCTAAATATACATATGCGAGTATATTTAGATTTAAAATGGATAATTTAATTTTTAATTTGTAAATTTTTTATATTTTAATAAGCATTACATAAAAAAATTTGAAAATATATTTACAAAATATTTTCTTCAGCCTTCTTATAATTTTCATATTTATTCATACTGGTTTATAGCTTTCACATTAATTCATAACATCAGTCCTCAAATTTTGAACCTTAAGATTATGTCCACTATAGATTTGAGCTTTTAAACAATAGACTTTGAACAATTAAATAAATATAAACACTAATTTTTTCTGTTTCCATTTACATATTTTTAACCTAACTAAAATAGTTAATATAATTTGAAGAGAAATAATGATTTTTTTTACAGTGTCCTTTGAAATCTTACTTGTATACTTCAGACAGTAAAACATAAGCTGATCTTAAATAAAATATATATTTAGATTTTTTTAAAAGACCTCCAATATTTTGAAAATTTATTTTTTTTGTCTATCTTTTATTGCTTTTTGTATAATATGCAACAATATATTGTTTTATTTAAAATAAATATTTATCCTTTTACTTTTAATACATTATATATTTACATACATAAATCATTTTCACTGTTAGAAAAGAGGGAAGCACAAAATTCGCCCCTTTTTTTTCCATTTTTTTTAAGGATAATTTCTTCTATAATAACGATATGTGCGTTGTCTTTTTAAAAGCTATATCGTTTGACCTATAGTATCAAATTTGGCCCATACATACTTTGGAATACGATAATGTGCATCTCAGAGCAATTTTTTAAAGAAGGATTTTAAATTAATTAAAAATTTAAAAAATTAATTTCTGAAAATATTATAGCACATAACTAATACTAACAACATTTCAAAATTTGTATTTTTACTAACACCAACTTAATAATTATACATATTTTTCATGAATTTAAGAGGATTTTTTTTTTAATTTTTGTTTAATTTCTAACAATAGTTTAAATTCCTACCCTAAAGTTCAAACCATTTTCATTGTTTCATCAAATATTTAATCTGCGATTTTCTTTTATTGTTTAAAGCTATGAAAGAAACTATCGTATATCTATGTAATTCACACACACACAAAAAAAAAAAAAAAGTGAAGTTACAGTATTCTCAAAGTTAGAAGAGAGATGCTCCAGACAATCATACTTTAAATGGCATGACGTCATGAGACTGATATCCTTGAAGAAAGTTCATGTACACAATGAATAGAGCATATGTAGGATTATTAAAATACCATGACTCTGATGCCTGTGATAATCAGATGCTTAAAAGTATTTTGGCATGGATATAAATCACGAACATTACGTCATGTCTAAGAAATTTCTGAAATTAAAGATAACCAATATTTTGACAAATCAGCTAGTTGTCAAAGATGGCTAATTAATAATACAGTTGATAAATTTAAAACTCTAACATTTATTTTATATGTCTGTACTAAACATTGATGAATTAAATCGTTCCTTCTAGTATTTATATTTTATCTTCAAAAAAATTCAACTACCATTGATTATTTAGATGCATTCAAATATCATAATGATCAAATTCTTATCCATGTTTTTAGAATTCCGAAACATTACCATAAGATTCTAGATTTATTAATTTTATCAATAAATAAAAATATTAAATAATTATTATGAATAAAAATTAATATTTGCATCTCAAAACATAAAATTCTGCTGCTTTTTATATATACCAGTAAATGCTTGTGTGTTCAAGCACATTAGCAGACCAAAGAAAACTCAAAAGGCGTGGAGTTAATAAAAATACATTAGTATGTTATTAAAGAAGCTGGAATCATTTTTTGACTGTAAATCATAAATGGTGTCGCTTTAAATTCGTCAGTCTTCACAATTCTTTTAACATGAGTACATATAACATTTTCAAAAAGCAATTGCGTATGATATTTTCAGAAATTAATATGCAGAGTACAAGTGACAGTTAACTCTTGTTTTCATCAAGACATGAATTAGGCCCTCATTTTGAGTCATTTATTAAAAAAAAATTTCAAATTAAAAGAAAAGAGAAAAGAGACCGTCAAAATATGTCTGGATTAAAATACATTCTTATCGCAGGATAAACAAACTTATGTAACTGCTCCATAAGCAAAGTTTGATAATAACTGATTTAACACTCATTTAATAATATAGTTAAACCAAATTAAATATTTCAGTAATACAGATGTTAAGGCTAAATATACATGCGTTCAAAATTGTTTAGTATTATTTCATTGCTTTCTTTTCTGTAAATTAATAATAATAAAATTGACTTACTAAATTAAAATGTCATTTCAACAAAATAAGCTTAAATTAATTTGAATTTTGCAATTGAGAAATATGTACTTTAACACAAAAATTTATTTTTTATCTATACAGATCGGATTTTCAGATTCCTCCATAATTTGTCAGATCTATGCATTTAATGCCATCAGTTACCAATAATATATATTAAAAAAATCCATAATGAGTCATACTGGCACTGAAATACATATTATATTTTTTTAATCAAATCATATTTTTCTCTAAAACAAAAAGCTCTTATGAATGCTTATTAATAGAATAAAACAGAAAATACATATCTGTTAGTCGGGAAAATCCTGCCGTAACAAATAACAGGATACATGCACATGCTATTATTATAGGATACGCTAGTAAATAAAGTATGCTATTTTCAAATTAATTAAGAAATAGAAATAAAACCATCGATTTGGTTAAAATGGATGAAATATCTGAACTAAATTTTTTAGATGAGCTTTCATTTTTTTTCTCCAGTAACTTGCTTTTACTATAAATAGTAACACACATTTCAAATAAAATCGCATTTAAATCTGACATTAGTACAGTTCAATAACACCATCTTTGAAATCAAAAGCATTCACATTTCTTCATTCCAAATAGACATTTTTTAATTATCTTCATACATAACGAAAGAATCTGACGTAGAAGTTACGTTAGATAGAAACACCTCCGTTTTACCTAACTAGAAAATCTCCACATTTCTCTCTCTCAACAAAATAATGGTGCTGGCCCTAGAGTCTAGTCAGTCCTGACAGGATGCTTGCCATCACTCAACATCCCCCCCCCATGACTCACACTTCCACTCAAACTTTACCGTCTCTTTCAGTTGCCAGATGGCACATTTGTTATACTACACTAGAAATAAAATGAATCCAAATTCCGTTCATTTTTAAACCAGTTTATCCATAAAATAACTATCTGTCTTACGATTATTTTTTACAATTTTTGCATCCTATTCTCGAAGAATTCATTCACCTAAGATATATTTTATGTTAATAAACTTTGCACAATACTAGTCGCTTATGGCGGCCAACTATTTCACAAAGATTAATGATAGCTAATATTTTCAACACGTGAAAAAGGGAGAACAATGCGGATTTTGGAATCATCGATTCGACTTATTTTGCACGGGATATTGATGTTGTTGTACTTGAGTATGTTGTACAAGATACACACTTCAACAGTTATTACCGGCATATACATATGAAAGGCTCAATTTTAGTACATGGGCACTAGCCCAAATGGAACGCGACTCCCGATAGTTCCGAAGCGTTATGTGGACAGATAACATCTGCTTTTCACTACATGGTGATGCACAATAAAAATACAAAACAAAAACATGCGACGTCGACCCCTTCCGAGTACCTGACAAAGCCTCTGCATTCCTTCTGTGTGACCATTCGGTATGGTTTCTCCGTATCTTTCATTCGGTACCTTTTCTTTTTTGAAGAGTCGTCCTGTACCAGGCTGGTAACCCTGCACAGCCATTGCAGAGCAGAGTGTTATGACCCTGTTGTGCCAGCATTTCGCGAAAGACATCATTATCTATTGCCGTCTTCGGTGCTCCACCGTACTTTGCATAAGAAGTCAGGACGTTTCAGTTAGAAATTTTCAGTGAAGACCGAGTCGAGATAGTTAAGCGGCCTTCACGAACACAATTTGGACCCTCGGTAGATTTTTGGTTGCGGGGATACTTAAACGTCTTGGGTGCACCGGGCTCCTATAGCCAATTGTGCGGAGTGCCGAAATGCTACACTCAGCTGCAGTAAGCATGGAGACACGCCATACTTGCATGCATTTATTATATTTAGGCACTCAACATTTTATGTTGTAATAAACACTGACGTGCATTATGTAAAACCGTTTTATATTTTTTGGGTATTTTAATAAATCTGTTGAAATAGAAATGTGCAATCTATTTCATGTCACATTTTGATGCCTTTCAATGATGGTCTGGTTCACTCATGGGTTATTACTTACGCAATGCTGGGAAATAACCTTCGATAACTGATTCAACTCTGCTTGTTTATTGCCTTTACGAAAAATTATATTATATTTTGAAGTTATTGTTTTAGATTTCATTCACAGGGCCATAATACTTCCACGTCCATTTCGACCCTAAGAATGTTTGATTGCCTTATTTCAACAAAGCATACAAATCAGTCAGCTTAGATCAGAATTTATAAATGAGTACAAAAAAATATTATGACGGCAACTAAAAGTTTCATTTAGATATCACCATAAGTCATAAATTGAATTGCAATAAAAAGTAAGTAAAACTCGCAGCATCTTTCCACGATAATGGTCGGGCACGCCGAAGATCCGACATAGACCGCCCTCGCATCACTCGGTGAAATTCCTCAACGAGGAACGCCAAACATCAAAGAATAAAATGATATTTGCTAGAAAATGAGAGAGTATTACTTAGAGATACTACAATTAAATGTCGATGCAGATAGTTAAAAGGATAAAACACGCAAAAGGAAATGAGTGGTTACATTCTGCGCACTATGCTACTCTCGATGCTTAGATAATATGAAGCGTTTTGTGAAATGAAACTTAGTGAAGAAATGCAAATATGCATTTGGGATATCTTCTCATAGCTCGACTGCATCAGAAATTTGACACGAATCTATTTTCGGGATCGGACAGTGATTTAAACTTCATTCATCTATGTTATCGCACCTTTTAGTTATTACCTTCACATACAAACCATTAATGTTACAGGCTTATAAATACATCCATATTGAAACATCTGACTAATTACACAGTATTTAATAGTTGATCCAGATCGGCCTTTTTACAGGAGGAGAAACAAGTTTCGTCCAAATTTTGTCTACGACAAAAGTGAAAAACGTAGAAACTAAATTTCAGTCGTATCTTCTTAAATTATTGTAAACACAGACAAAAAGATTAAAATATTTTCTTCAGATTCTCAGAGAGATCTAAGTATGCACATCATTAACTTTTCGAAGTTGGATATTTTACGCTTACAAATCGTTTTCTTCATATATCAAGAAGTAATAAAGAAGAGACGACCCTTGAATCGGATCCGAAAGTCATTCACTCCCCATTCCGAAGAAAGCCGAGTAAATGGTATTAACCGGATGGAGGAAGCATCTTTCAGAGATACAAAATATGGTTTTCCGAAATATTTAGATGCGCGTGACTGATCCGTCAGTCAAGCAGGACAGAAGAGGTAATTGTTCTTCTAAAGATTACCCGAGACTGCAATTCTCTCGATACGAGCAAGCAACCTACGTCCCGCAACACGATGGCTAGTTTTAGTACGAATTTTGTAATTCTGAATACTGACACTTCGTTTTCGAAGCATCCACACTGAACATTTGAACCCATTTGACCAGACACGCTTACTCAGCGGTTCTTAAGTGGAATTGGATTTCGAAACAGACCCAAAAATTAATAGAAAATGATACCTGAAACGAGAAACTTAAAATTTCAGTCAAAACCACTAAGAATATTTCACCACAAAGAAAATGTTAACACAGAAATTCTAATAAAAAAAATCAATATTTAATCATTCAACATGAAATAACAAAAGATTCGAGTTGCTAGAGTTATTTCAAGCTTTCCTTCTTTTTGCCTTTAGAATAAGTCAGAGGAAAGGTTAAAAAACTGTACAAACGATGCATTTCATTATGGCGAAGAAAATGATGCTGTTTTTACTTTCTTATATAAGCAGTACTATACACTTATATGTTTCTATCAAATATTGAATAAAATACATTCATAGCCGAATATCCGAGCACAAATAAACGCAATAAAAAACAAAAACAAAGTAAAAGAATTGGGTGGATAAAATTTGGTACACAGGTTTAGCATCCATAATGCAGATTCGAGTCAAATTTTGAACGAAATTCTTTAAGGTGTTGATCGTCTCTTGGCATGTGATTTTACGTGCATGTAAACAAAATAATTTAAAAAAACGAAATGGAATTTGATCTTGTGGCACTAATTGTCGTTCTACACCAAAAGTCGGGAAACATTTTCGACTTTCTGGCACTTGTGTATTAATTACATGTCAGCAATTAATGGCTACAGATCCACGCTAGACTCACGTCACCGCTGATTTATTTATAAAATGAAAGAAGATACAACAATTCTAATTAATATTCAATTGGGCGGGAGTTATTACAATGCTTAGAGAAATTAAAATACGCCATTGGCTAAAATGCGAAATGACTCAAACAATTCCAGGTTTTCTTTCTATTTCTTGATACAAAAAGTTTATCCTGTAACAGCAAAACCTCTAATTTCATCTATTGTTAATATTACATAATCGTGCATCACAACATTTAGTTTCAGAATTAAAACGTCATATTAAACATAGAAGCTTAATTAGTTCTCTTCTTAACTTTTTTTTTCTGTCTAATTAGAATTAGCATTGATATTTATTCCTATCTGAAGGAAGTTATTCCTATTTATATATAGGGGTTATAAGTATTCTAGACCGAGGGTAGTCAGCCATCTGACTCTCCGACCCGCCACGAAGGCACACGATTTAAACCATAAAAACTGAATGACCGGACCGCCGCAATAGCAACATTTTCGGGAACTGTGGTCGTGTCCTAAGGGCCATCACCGGCCACGGTACAACCCTCCCCGAAGGAAGTACATCCCGTCATCGATGGGAGGAGTCAGATCCCCCACCTATTAATGTACCCACCAGGGTGACGAGATCCAACCACCATGCCGGAAGCATCTCATCCTCATTTCGAGGTGCCCCCCGGGGGGTCTAGACCGAGGGTAGATAAAAGTTTCTAATCTGATCCAACAGATACCGGAATTATTAAAGCTACCACTTTTTCATCACAATCTTGCAATAATATTCACATCAATCACAAAAATCATCAATCCAATTGGAATAAAGGAAAATTTTCAAAAATAAGAATCATTCATCATAACCAATTCTTCGCCTTAATATCGCCAATTATTCAGAGTCATCGCCATTTAGTGTAGCATTTCCTCACGAAAAAATTTGTCTGAAATTACGGTGACCCGCTAAAACATCCCCCACCTTCCAGGTCCACACTCGAGGAATGAAAAGAAATCGGTTGTGAACCCGAGAAATCATTCTGGAATGAATGGCGCATCACTAATCCCGATCCGATCTTCCGCTGTTATGATTACAACTACATATACAATTTCAAGATGAAATACTATTTCGTGTATTTTTGTATTATGCACAATTTTTATCGTCCGCTTTATATGAACATAGTGTACAATTTCGGCTTGTTATCTACCATTCGGAATTTATATTTTCTCGATCGTGCATTTACAATTTAAAATCCCTGGTATAAAAGAAAAATATTCACAAGAAATGACTGAATTTTACTCAATATGAACTCACGGGTGACTTATTTTAAACCGTGTTCTGGGCACCCGACCTTCTTGTGCCTTATTTGAACTTCCGCTACGCAGAACAGATGAGAGAGGGGGCATGATGCTCTTTCGAACGCGAATAGAAGAATTATTTCTATTCGGGTTCATGGATGGGTGTTAGGCAATGACAGATGAAATATCTCGCAGTTTTTTTACTATTCATATATCTAGCCCTTTCATAATGATATCAGTATTTAAACTGGCTTTTGAAATTTATTCCTAGCCCTTTTGACTAAACTATCATTTTGCCATCAATTTATTTTAATCATTTTAATACAAACATTTTAAAACTTCGATAAGTTTCTTGATGTTACTATATCTTTTTTATCGCTTTTGCATCATAACATCTCAAACAAACTACATCAAATTCTAATAATTAACCCTTTCCACTCGGAAAGGCAATTCGTTGCCTAATTATTCACTTAATACAAAGATTTGTTTACTGCTTCGAAAAATAAATATATATAATTATTTTAAGTTGAACTCTGCCTTTTAATTAATTAGCATTTTCTTACTACTCTGCAGGTATTTTTAACAATCAAAATTAAATAAACAAATTAATAAAACGCCTTGAATGTTGAGTGAGAGTCAACATCCGAGTGCAAGGGTTCGAAGGGAATCTTTCACAATTATAAACCCTTTACCTTCAGTTGCTAACTGAGTACACCGAAACGAGAAAGTCTTTCCTTTTAAAGGAAGTTGAATGTGTCAAGAATCTTTAAAAAATCGCATTTGATATATATTTAACCACTGGCGTCGACAGCCAAAAAACATTTTAATAATAATAATTTTTAAAAAAAGTTTCGAAAATATTTTTTAAAGCAATAAAAATATTCTTATTTAGATTTTGGACTATTCCTCCCGTTCTTTGCATATCAGTTCCAGACGTTGTTCGGGGAATTTTGGAACAGAACACGTAAGCAATCGTCACTTTTAAAAAAAATGGTTTTTTTCCCCCAATTATTAGTTGCTCGGACTTCATATTATCATATATTCAAACATCGTACACAAAATCGTATCACAAAACTGTTTTCACCAAATAATAACGTGCAAATACTGTTGCCGATTATTGAGAAGGAGCATCCACCGCCGCCAGTGGTTGTGCTTTGTAAAACGTTAAGATGAGGTGCCAGAGGTGTTAAAACGCTCCGATTATCTAGCTCTCCTATTATCGAAATAATATTTTTATGGCCAAATCTTAAGGAGGAAATACCTGTTTACCTAAATATTCACCAAGCAGTAAAATTTCCTTTAATACATCGACTAATAACGACACGTTCATAATTTCAAATTAATTAGGAACTCAACTTATCCCAGCTGCAAAGCAAAGACAAATTTACATAATTCATATCTAATCACCCGGATGGTGATATCTATCTTCTCGCCAAAACTAATTCTTAACTTAAGGATTCCTTTCACTATATGGGTGTTTGAAATATATACTGGTAAACATTGCACATTTTTCTTAACAATTAATGCTGATTCAATATCGTAAATACGTAATAAGTTTACTTAATAATTAAGCTTTTCGTTGTTGCTGTAGTACTTTTACGTTCCAGATGTTTCCGATTTAATAATTGGAGAAAAGCATTCCAAACAGTAAATGTGGTTTATTTAGGAATGTACTAATTGAAAATGGGATGGAAAAAAGAAATTTTTTTCCCTAATTTGTAATTATATGGTAAAGTCAAAGCAAGCAGCCACCCATCTAAATTTATTAATAACTATTGAAAAACTGCTCTGTTTAAAAGAAACACGAAGGACATTTTTGGGACGTATCTCAGAATTCTGAAATTGTAGTCAGAAGATGAGGAATTCGAGCACGTTTGATCCCAAACAAAGTGCACACTCGCTAGTTCTTTAACGTTGCGAAAGCGAAACTTTCCATTCCCAAAACTCCAATCCATCACAGCCCTTGAAAATACAGCTGGAATCAATCTATCGCCATTTACGCATATTCCTAATAAATTACCTCCTTATCAGACATGTATACTAATAAAAATGCGTTTCAAAAATCAATTTTATCATCCAGTACTTTTTCAATAGCTAATATATTTTGTAATTAATCATTACAAATATTATGGAACCTCGTATTCAATTTTTATTTTTCAAAATGCTTCATTCTCACTGAAATCATATATCTCTATTCTTCCTTTAATGCGTATGGAATAGCAAAAACCACTTATATAGCATCAAACGAGTAGCTATTTCTAGATTAACATATTTCGAAGCTAATCTAATTTAAAAGCGTGTATTTAAATCGGAGATTTTTTTGGTGAATTCCAAAGAATTTCTTCTTGCCACGCCCACGTGACTCAACGGGCTTTCACTCGCAAAATGCTAATAATTTGTCGAGTCAAACCAGATTCTCAAGAGCGAAAATGTGACCTCATTTTGCCAGCAACATTTCAGGCGATGCATAGGTTTGGAAACAATGGTCAATTTCTTATTCAAACACAATTAATACAACTACGTATGAGTAACTTCACTTTTGCAATGAAAAATAAATTACAATTTTGTTTATTCTCCAACATAAAGCAAGCTAGATTTACCCGTAATTCTAATTCGAAATATATTTAACCGAACTAACCTTCATACGAAATGAAATCAAAGATTTCGGTGGCGCTTGTTCACACTTGTTTTATTTTATTTGACTTCAATTTCAAACAACTTGCTTTTCATTGCGACAAACTTTCCAAAATTTATTTACACACACAATAAAAACACTATCTTCAAATTTCATTCAACGAATTCTTAAGTAAGGAAAAGGTTTAAAAAAAAAAAAAACTTCTGATTTCTTCCAATCCGCTGTTAAAACCAACAAAATACTGAAGCCTGATCATCGCAGTCACGAAGCCACTCATTTCATGAGGTCGACGGAAGATGGAGCCGATGGAAAACGAAGTCCCCATCGCACAAAAGATGCACTCATCCGGTCACAGAATTCTCCCTCCCGCCCCCTCCACACACGGTGAACAATGGGACTTTGTTCTCCTCGTTCTAAGTGCTGGAATCGAAAAGATCGTGGCAGCAGCAAAACTGTTCACAATAAACGGTTTAGTCAGGAGAACGAACCACCGCAAACTGAAAAAGAATATCCTCTCCTCCCCCTTCTCAAAGAAAAGTATCTGATAATGATAGAATGAAAAGCATGTGCATCTGTTGTCGATTAACAGTATGTATTAAGTGTGCGTACTAAGTATGTACTAACAGTGGGTACAAAGAATTAATAATATCCACTTTTCGTGCTTTATCAGTTTATTTTTTGCACACTTTTAATACCTTCCAATTTCTGAAGATAGAATTTTTTTTTATCGATTTTTTGGCGTGCTGGTTGTTTTATATATTTTGCACACCTGTTTATTCTCCGTAACAATACCCTATTTTAATGTTTTCGAAACTTAATTATCAATTAGAGCATCGATTGTTATCAGATTTTGACAAGCGTTCACTGAACAGCATTTTGCCATGCCACAAAGCAGTAACATGTTTAAAATATTTTGTTGAGTGTGAGAAGTGTAGAGTGCCTTTTATTATGTGAAAGACTAAAATTGTTCCTTTAAGAGAAAAGAAGAAAAAGTAAGCTTGCTATGTTTAGAGTTGGTGCGAGTTGCGATTGGTTTGAGAAAGGAAAAATATATTAAAAAGCGTTTTTGGTAAATCAGTTGGTAAATTTGAGTTTCAGACGAATGCGTAAACAGCTTTCTACTAGTTAACAGAATCCGTAAAAAAGTGAAGGCAATTTGTTGCGAATCGAGTTTCAGAGGTGATGGTAAATTCAAATCCAAAGTGGTCGTTTCATTGCTCATTAGGAGAAAATCCGACTGATTTGTTGATCAGAGGTCAAGTTATGGTTCTATATGAATTGTTGGTCTGAGCGATTGTTAGTGATATCAGCGGATGCAGAAGTGAAAAATTTTATCATTAAAAAAGAGTTTGAAAATTTTGTCTTTTTCAAGTTGGAGTAAATTATTAAAAGTTACGGCTTGGTGTCTTAGTTTTGTTGAAAAACTGAAAGAGTTGAGAAAGCAAACATCACATTTGGAAATGAGCGGAGAAGCGTGCAATTAAAGCTGCGAAAGCAGGTGAATTTGCTGATCAGAAAGAATAACTTATGAGGCGAGCTGAGCGAGACTGCGTTCCTGGATCTCCGAAAGGAGGAAATTAAAAGAGTTTGATTTGCGGATGAGGTACGTCGTGCCTGTTGCCTGTTACGCAGTTATTATCTGAGCTTTGCATGTAAATGCACCGATAAAGAGAGAATGAAAGTAAACTAAGTAAGTGAAAATGATTTTCGTCAGGAATAGAGAGCGTGTCCCATACAGTCTATTCCTATCAGCGCCTCAGACTTTGATACCCTCATCCTTGATTTAAGGCCCGGGCGGGAAGGAATCGCTATGCTATTATTTCCTCGTTTATTTTCTTATTGTGTATCGCGGTTACTACTTTTATATTTATCGTCTCAAAATAAGCTCAGTAAAGCCGCTCTGGGTTTATTTTAATATTTCAACTCTTATTTAGCATTTGAACGGTCAGGCACGAATTTTAAGAGGAAATGCAACTAAAAGTAAAGAGCAAATATTTTTCAAGAAAGAGATTACAAGCAATGTCATAAAATTACTTCATACTCAAATAAAACTGGGGAATTGGTAACAGCTTCTCGTTTTGCATACTAAAGCCATCATTTACCGCCACTCATTCATTTCATTTAAAAGGAATTTATTTCAATGTTAAAGTGAGCATGCGGATGTTTGAAAGCAATAAAGGAATAAATCATGTGATTGAAAACTATTCTGAGCCAAAATATTTTCAAGTCTTTCTACTTAATTTTTAACAATAAAGAAAATGGAGAAATGTATGAGAATTTGAAAATTTTCATAAAAACAGAAAATGCAGATAATTTTAAGTTTCTTAGTTATCACCCCCCCCCCCATCTACAAAAAGTGATTCTCTAAAGAATGCAAGAATAAAAGATCCCACCACAGCTTCTAAAACCGAAACAACACCATTCGCAATTGTGTAATCGCGGAAACTCCACTTTTTTTTCTGTACAGATCATTCCAGCTTCAATTTGTGAGACAGCAGTACTTTTTCCCACGAGGTTAACGAATTGCATCTGATGAAACTTCTGTAACTGCTTGAAAGAGTAGCATATATTTCTCTGGCGGAATTAGCAACATTCAATCTGCGGAAGCAACGTGATGGTATTTTGTCAACCATACTTGAGTTTACTGAGTGGTTTGTTTATTATTTGTGAAACTGGGAGCCTATTCAAAGTAGATTAGATAAATTTATTTTTAAGCAATGATCTGCCAAAATCCGTAATTAACACGGAACGGGCAGATAAAAATGTCATTCCTGACTTTGCTGAATGGGTTGGAGAAGTTCCGCAAATTCTATTTGCTGCGTACTGTACGCTTTGTAAGAAGATAATTACCCTAATATAGGAAAAACAGGCACTTGCTAGTCATGCCATAAGAGGAAAACATACCAGCCAGTTCAAAAGAGCCATTGTTTATGTTGATCAAAGGAATACAGGAAAGGATGGCATGTCAAATTTAATGTCCGAAAATAAACCAATTTCGAACTTTTAAGTTCAAAAACAATCCTTTAAAGCTGAATTTTTATGGACATTAAAATTTGTTGCATCACATTCGTCCTTTAATGCATTCACTGATATATCAGAAATATTTTCACATAAATTCACTGAAAGTTAAATAGCTATATATATGTGTGTGTATGTGTACGTTAGGCCGTACAGAAATGTCGTGCCTTATTTGTTAAGGATTAAATCCATTAGCTCCATGAATCTGATGGCTGAAAAATTTACAGAAGTTACAGAAACTGATACCCAAATACTTAAATTGAGAAAAATGAATAAATAAAGAAATCTTGCTTTGTAATGTATTTTGTTAAGTTATCATTAAATGAGAAAAATGTTTTGCGTTTTGTTCACCCATGACCTAAATTTTGTGTGATTTACAATTGAAGAGCATGAAAGGTATATCCCCCCTTTATATATAAATTTTAGATAATAAGTAATGATAAAATAGGTTTTTTCATGTATATAAATATAAACCTTCTTTTAATATGCCATTTCGAATAATGTTAAATTGTAGCTTCCTTCCCTTGCTTTTCCACTTCTTCCATTAGAACATTCGTACATTTCCTAGCATCTTGAATAAATGTACAGGGAAAACGCGGGGAATTTTTTCCCCCAGATTTGAGTACCACCCTGTTTTATTCATTATACATTTTTTAACATTTCCATAAGTTAAATTTTCAGGCGCAAACAACTAACTTGACATTTTATCAAAGGAGATGTAAAAGTAACGGTTACCGCTAAGCTTACATCTCCTCAAATAAAAATAATTTAATAGAAGATAATCGCTGAAACTGTACTTTCTGAAAATAAGCAGGTGTAAAAGTTCACCGAGTCATTCAGCTGTAATATGAGCTAAATGACGGTAGATTTTTGAACAGATTTTTTTCAACTATAGATTTAAAATTTTGGAATTCATAATTACTTGTCTTATACGAGAAAAATAATATATTATCGCTCAAAGTGCAAAATGTCTTATATAAGAACTTAGTTACAGTTGAAATATACCAACGGCATATAGGCATGGAGGACTGTCAAGTCAATAGACTACCTTACTTTATGTGCGCGATATGTTAGTTGATTTCAGTTTCATTTTAACTTAGTGCAACGATATAAATCAATATTGCTAATATTTTCATAAAATTAATAAAAACATGTTTGTTCTTCTGATCTTATAAGCGTGCGAATCACTCACAAAACTGCTGACGAATTATGTTCAATCTGTGTTTGCAGCAACCGCAGAATACCTAATTGCCATTTTGCAACTTCCGAATCCAACCTCACAATCGAAGGTGAGGGAGGGTGCACGCCAGAAACAGACATTGTCTGCAGATGATTCTTCAGCGGTGAAACTATTTCCTCAGAGGAGGAGCAACGGTCATCCGGAAATTACGTCAGCAAACCGCTGCATTCCTCAGTCTTGATTTTTCTTCCACCGAAGGTTTCTAAAGCAGCTAAGACGAGTGCCAAATGTTGAGGGCTGCTCCACATCGTAATGCCCAACTATGGGACCGTTAGTAGAGTGGCATGTTTCCGAATATAATGATATTTTTGAAACACAGCATTTAAAAACGAAGATAATAAGCATCCATAAGTGACATTTTTTTTTTAATTCTCTAGAGTTTTTTTTAGTTGTTGTTATGAAGAAATGCGTATTAAAAAGTCTATTTAAACAGCCTGAACATAATTCTAATGCATCTATCAATAAAATAAATATTAATGTATATAAAAAATAACGATGGAATTTAAATCATGAGCAGTAAGTCTCTATTGAATCCGAAAAGTTATTGGGTAAAATTTTCTCAACAAGCACATATAACATCTCTAAATCGCCTTCCACTGTAAACGCCACGCTTCAGTCCTGTTTCGCCTCCACTTTAAATTTTACAATAGGTTCCCCCAAAAATGCAATGTTGCAACGATTGAAATGGACAGCAATTCTGTAAGGAAGGACATGCATAAATAAAGTAAAGCAAGGAAATGTGTTAAGGCCTCGAAAAAATCCAAAGCATTTCCCGAACGGTCGCGTGTGTCAACAGATGACAAAAAGCACGTGGAGGCCGTGCGCAAGTGATGATTCAGCTGCCAAAGCGCAGGGAGACAAATACGAAAGGGAAAGCGGGTGTTTGCTCCTAGTTCCAGAGACCGCATTTCATGGATTACAGAGGGAATGCTCGACTGTTCCAAAGAGACAAAAAAATATATATATATCTTGATTACTTCACAAAAAGGAAGCGTGGAAGATTAGTTAAGAGGTAGATCTTACACATACACACTCACACAATAAACAAAAAAAAAAAAGACAGGATGTATAATAACCTGCATTACGGACAAAAATTCATATATTGTACCCACCACCAAGTATGTCATAATACTCATCGAAATAGGGCAGCCAAAACTATTTTTAAAAAATGTAGAAGGCAAATTGGTGTTCATAATTCTCCCACCAAACTAATTAATTACAAAATTCGTTAATCGTATAACTCGTACAATTTTAAAAGCCTTACATCAGCCTCTGGTTTATAGTGCTAGTCCAATTTTCTCTATTCTCTCGCTTAAAATTTAAAAATGATAGTCGACCATTCTAAAAAAAGAAAGAAAACTATCTCCCAATAGAGATTTTATTTACTTATTTAAAAGGAAAAGCGGTTAGATTATCTGTAAAGAGAGGAAATGAAGAAAATTATCCAATGATAGCAGTCTCGTCTCGTTCAAATTAATTTTAGCCCCATGAGAGGGAGAGAGAAAGGCGGTTTTTTTAAAGAAATCTGCTTTTCATGCATCAGTAACGCGCTTCCTCTTCCTAAAGTGAATCAGAAATGGTGAAGGGGGGGAGGAATTCAGAAAGTACACGCCTTCTTGATGCCCCGTTTCCAATACAGTGAAAGAACACTTGCTTTGAGAATGAAAATGGGCATAGTGTGTGCATTCTCCAAATTCATTACTATGAAACTGAGTATTCTAGGATTACCAGATTCCTCGTATTTACCTCCCCCCCCCATAAGAGCAATGACCAGTGTTTATGCATCTTCGTGCATTCGATTAAATTCTTTCAACGAAGTCCTGATTTCTGAGTAAAGACGAAAAATTTGCTTTCCTACAAAAATGCCCTGAATTTTTTTTTCAAACAAAATAAAACAGATTACACAGAAATTAACCAAATTATTTTTAAAAACATCGTGACAGTTCCATTCGCCAAAAAGAAAAGGCTATAAAATACCAAATTGCTATAGTACGATTTAAAATCATTCAGAATGAAGGGGGGGGGACTCATTTCTCATCTTCGGATATTAATCTAGATTCTGAATGCAGGCCTCCGCACCAATCACTTAGTAGTTAAAGTAATTTCTTCTCGGTTCATCTCAATCTGAGCAGATGAGTCCAGACACAAAAAAAATTCATTTGCCAATTTCGTATCTTTATCCCATCTTAATTCACATTAAATCTTAAAATCATAATACAAAATTTTAATTAAAAAAATTTCATACCTTTATAGAACATATTGATATAAAATAGGTTAATTTCAAAAATGCAACAAAAAATTTTCCTCTGAATATACTGAACAATTTTTGGGGGGAGAGAGAAAAAATAGAATTTTATTTCGATTATTTAAAAGTTATTCGAATATTAAAAACCGTCAGTTGATAAAAAAAAAAAAGCGACAGCAATTAAACTTTCGTTCCTTTGCCGGTCGTTGAATGAACAATCGACCTTCGTCCATAAATCTTACGCGTATGATTTCCTAGCAAATCAGTGTTAAATCTACGTGGCCGTGACAGCAAGCACTTCCGAAATGATTTCCGCTTCTGTTCCGGGCTCCGGAAATAGCAGACAGTTTTTAGACGGAAGAGCAGAGCGATCGTAATCCCGCACAGCTTCAAGCGGAGGAGGTCCCTTCGGCTTTGAAATCCAATTAAAAGGGATCTGCTGATGCTCAACAAAAAACCATCGAACCGCAAATAAACAAGGGGGGGGGAAGAAAATAATGACTGGACCAGTTTATTGCAGGTATCCACTAATTAATATATAGAATTATTGAAAGTAATTCATCTCTGCATTCAGGTAAGAAAAATCAAAAATGTTTTCACAGACCTATTTTTATCTTTTATTTTCAGAGGGACTATCCTTCAGAGAGGAATTAAAATAGAGCAAAGAGATTTATTATTTTTTTTATTTCAGAAATTCTGCATAGAGTGAAAAATTAAGAGAACCAGATGAAATAAATACGAAAATTATAATACTGAACAAAGACACGTATCAACATATTTTTTTTAATAAAAATGCCGCCCAATCACTAAAACAAGATAAGCAGCATGTAAACAGCCAATTTAAAAACTGATAAGCCGTCAATACCACACTGCTGAGGGAAAAGCGAAACACACAGTGAAGTCATTCATGTAGTATCGGTCGTTTTCTCATCAGGCGCCTCTCGAATAGATGAGATAAACCACATAAAAACTGCACCCGAGATCGGCGGTCGGGGAAGGCGGAGCACAAGTTCAGTAAGCAGACTCGTCCATATATTCAGAAAAGGGTGGAGGAGGGTTAATATCCGTTTACAGATATTCAAAAACGGAGGATGGGTAAAAAATATTCTTTACTATTGGACAGTGGAGTTTCACTCTTATAAACAAAGGGGAACAACTCTAAGCATCCCATTATTATACTCCCACTACAAAAAAAAAGTTGATTTACGAAGTTACAACTAAACAGTTACTCGAACATCTGGCAAACTCCTTTTTTTTTTTTTCCCCACCTTTCTTTGCTTTCTTTTAAACAATTGGAAACTATTTTGAAGTGAAAATGATATTTTAAAAGAAAAAAATTGTGAGTAAGAATGGCTTTCATTAAATTTCAACCTTGGTGACAGACTTCGATTGGTCACCAACGGGGACTTCCAACATTCAACCGCAAATTTCCTTCAACTTGGACAGTTCAATAACTTTTTTTTTTTTACTCAGTCGATATATATTTTTTCCACCCTTTCCAGAAAACTGTTTCTCGTGTTTACGAATAATTAAATAACTGAATACTTCATTTAATAACGGATATATAAATTCACATCTTGTGGAGATACCAGATACGAACTTTTTATTTCTTACTCAAAACTGATGAAAAAGGGATTGACCATGAAATTTAAAATCCTACGAATATATTTCGATGGTATATTTTTTTCCACTGTACAATATTAACAAATGATTAATACGTTCTAATTTGGTATTCATGATACAAGCTAACCCCAGACCTATATTTAAAACGAAAAAGAGAGAGAGAGAGAATTTCGTTGCTATTATTTATTTCATTAGTCTAACTTTGCTGTAAATCTTTTGCAAAAAAGGAATTAAATGTCTTACGGAAATAATGGCTCGCCATCAATCATTTTAACTAAGATGCCAGGTGCTGCCAACGCACAACAAATTCAAATGAAATTAGACGATTTTTCTAACTTAAAAAACAAATGAAATAGCTCAACTAATACATTAACATGATTAGCTTTTAAGGCTAGCATATTATATGTAAATTGCGACGTATATGATCAAAAAATCGTACATTCCAAAGTTCTAAAAATCAAGCAGGTAGTTATTTCTTAGATAACATGTGTTTACTTATTAAAATTTTAATAAAATTTTTCGTAAGTAAAACTCAATACATTTTTTTCCTTTATAAATTGGCGCATATTATGACACAAAAACATTTTGTACCACTTTAAAATGGGGGCGGGATGGTTTTCCCGTAGAATTAATTTTATTTCTGTAACCAATGTTCTCTTATTTGAATAAATTTATTTAAATATTAAAATTTTTTTTACAGCAATACTTTTAGTAGCTTCTTTTCTACACAACCATACTTATACACATTCCTAAACCATATATTATCGTCATGATAATTATGATTAACTTTTCAAAAATATTATTAAAAGGAGATGAATTAAATCAAATCCATTTACACGACACAACGGTTCGAATTAGAACTCGAATCTCGTGATTTCACTTTGCCGTGAAACATACAAACAAATTTCATACGAAACAAACAAATAGAACACGTCTTGATCATCGAACAGTTCGAAAATTATATTTTTTGAATTATGTATATCTGTGAGTAAGATAATTTAAACACTTTCAGCTAGAAGGATGAGATTTGGAAAGTAATCTTTCAACTAAATTTAAGTTTCTATTCAGTTTTAAGCAAAATCCGTTCATAAAAAGTTTGGCTGGCCATCCAAGCGAAAAATATGATAACTAGATGGATGAAATTTGGTTAAGACGTCAACATCTGTAATTAAGATGTTTAACATCTTTACAGATCCGTATCAAATTTTGAAACAAATCAGTCACGGTTGCAAACGCGATCATTCAAAAATGCAACGCTTTATATAAATGAAATCTGATTTGCTGCTTTATTACTAAAACTGTAATTCGGTGTCGGATTTTCATTTTTATCGCTTCAAAAAAAATTACGGGGATGGGGGCGAAATAGCATGCGCAATTGGTTTTTCTCACCATACTACCAAAAGCTTAAAACACTAATGTGTGTGACTCTGAAAATAAAAATCTGAGTACTTCTTACGTTTACTAAGGTCTGTAATTTTTACGCAAGGTGATAATATTTTTATTACGAAATATGCGAGAAAATGTAAGGGGCACTATCTCAGACTTTAGAAGAAGCTTATCAATTATTATTACATAGCCTAATTCGTAGTACGGAAATACATTACAAAATTAAATGTACTCTATTAATTACATATAGCTTAAACATTAAAAACTAAATGAAATCAACACAATGAGCTTTATGTATATTGGAAGGGTTAATTTTATACAGAGGAAAGGATATTAACTACATTAATAATTCACAAACATACTGGTTAAATGTTCAAACGGAATGTGGCCGTGTCTCAATAACGAATAGATAATGGCTATGCTGAACGGTATAATATTTATATTACAAAAGGTTGTGCAAAATATGTACCGCAAAATCTGGCATAAAAGAAGCGTGTTTAATTGACATAACAGTCTCATAATGATATAATTCAAATCTATCTAATTTACAAGTAAAGATGATAGAAATTTAGAACAGGAAGTATTCAGACAAGAGTTACGACATCCTACGCAACGATTTCTAAAGAAACGTATTGTATACAAATATACTTTACAGCGCTGATGACCACTTTATTATTTCCGGACAAAATGTGGGTATTGTTTCGAGGAGAATGACTCAAAGCTTGTTGCACTTTCCGCGCCACTTCTGAAAGTTATTTTCGAACATGGCCATTTAGCGCTTTGGCGAGAGTTAAGTGCAGCAAGAACTTCAATATAAAGACACCACTATCATTTTGGAATCTAACCTTTAAAAAAATGCTTTGACGGATTTTCATGCGCGACTCCTCTGAGCCCTCATACTAATACAATATTCTACTTCTTAATACAGTGAGGAGGGGGTGGGGGATAATGAATTTTGAATGGCAATGATCAGATCCAAAATTTGATGTAAATCTTCAAAATTGCTTTAAAAAAAGATAAATAAAATTTCATTCGTCTAAGTCATTGTATTTTCAAATTATCGTACTCGAATATTTCAAAATACACCGATAAGACTCGCAATTTAACACAAATCAGCAATTTTAATGAGAAATCTATATGACTACATCCGTCCATTATGCTGACTGCTTTTTTACATCATTGTGTTCATACTGCGGATGAACACAAACTTCCCCAAAACGGATTTCTACCGAAATCTATATTATATATATAATGCTAACGTACGTGGCATATTCTATTCATCTCGAAGGGCAACAGTAGCAAGCCTCTGTAAAAACGTTTCAGATAGCTTCATTACATCTGCACGTAATTCAACGCTTCGCTTGTCACTGGAAACTCATGTCGGTCTGTCCAACGCCAACAATCAAGTGTAAACGAATCGTTATACGAACATTTCGGCCAGCTAAAATGAATATTTTTACATTGCACTTATTTCAATGGTTCGCTAATGAATGACGCTGCAAAATATTATTAGCAATGCTCTGGATAGCATTCGTCAAAAAAACTATTTAATTAGAGGAAATAAGATGTAAAAGAAATCAAGAAATAGGTGCCCAAGTTTAATGTGGCGCGAAAATGGGCTTAATCACTTCCAGATGGGCAATTATTATTTAGTTGTGGAAATCGATGACCATACCTTTCAAAACTGGTATCTCACAAAAATAGTTTTTGCACTATCTTAAAAGACAAAAAATTATCTTTTGAATGATACAAATTTAATTTCTATACAATTTTTTAAAGATTTTTCTAAATTTAATACATAATGTGTACAATACTTTTAATGTTATTAAATTCAAATTCATCCATCAAAACAATCAACAGCGTGCTTTTGCCAAATTCAAACCAAAAAATTCCTTTCTTTGGACATCTGCTTCAATTTCATAGTAGAGAATTTTTTTTTAAATTTGCAAGCATTCTTGCAATAACTTAATTAACTTTTTAAAAAGTCAACAGTTCAAAATTCATATGCATAGGGATAGACACTCTCCTACGATGGATCCCGATTATTTTCACAGAACGAAAGACAGATGAAATCCAAAAATATGTTTTGCGTACTCAGGAACGTGTCTGAAACTGGTAAATACATCAAAATCCCCTCAAGTTCGTTTTAACTATTGCAATGTTTTTCCTGAACATTTTGTATATGAGGAAGTAAAAATTTTAGGTATAAAAACAAAATTCAAAAAAAAAAATGCATTTAAATTTTTGGGTAAAAATATAAAATAACAAAGAATATAGTAAAGAAAGCGATCCTTGCAAATAAAAGTCCAGTACTGACATTCTGAAGAAAGTCAGAAACAAAAAAAAATGTTGCTTACGAAATTATGTCAAAATATAGATAATAAACATATTCCATAATATTCAAAATATTTCAATTAACAATCGCAAACAATTTGGGCAAACGACATGCAATTATGAATTGTAGCAATAAAAATATTTTATTTATAAGACAATTTCAACCTCCTATCATTTTATTTTTGCTTTGGACTTGTTTATCATGAATAATGAAAACGGAATAGTCCAAATTCACTCATCACTCGTTCGGTGACGTATTTAAAAACATATAAACCACAACAGCGTATAAATAGAGTAAGAGAATAGAAATTCAACAATGAACAATAAGCCAGTGACGTCATTTACGAAAGAATGAGCAATATGATACCGACATCATTTAACCAGGATCTATCAACAAAAAAAATAAATCTATCATTTGAACAGTGCTCGACTTTTTTAACTGCGAAAACTAATTTTAAAAAAACGAACAAATCAAAAATGGATCACTACGCTTTTTGTAATCGTTAAGTATCCTCTTAGTATCATGTATGCAAGAAACAGTACGTTACGGGGGGCGGGGGTGGTATCCAAGTTGCTGGAACTCGATAACTGTAAAAAGAGATAGATTTAACTTTTTTTTTTTCTTTGCCGAGGCCGGCTTGTATACAATCCGAACTTACGAGCTGTTACCAAATGACAAATTTCGCCTGATTTCGTTCCCACATAATCGTTTAATAGATAGAGAGATAATGTCTTGGAGCCGTTAGCTTTGTTCGCTGTTGTAATCTGAATAGAATTTTTTCTTTTTACTGATACCAATGGGAGAAGTCTCCCCATACATACTCTCGCATACTCTCTCATA
The DNA here is from genome assembly GCA_026543865.1 of Argiope aurantia. Lineage (NCBI taxonomy): Eukaryota > Metazoa > Arthropoda > Arachnida > Araneae > Araneidae > Argiope > Argiope aurantia. The sequence goes on from JAPMOR010104527.1 coordinate 591,903, forward strand.
AAGATGTTAGCCCCATTCACCCCCACTAAAAAATTAAGGCACTTATTGGCTCGCTTGAAATCGCCGTACAATAGTTACGAAATATTAACCTTTGATGCAAACTTAACATTTTTACTGAATCTATTGTGTGATCTTTGGCGAGTTTTTTTGGCGATAAATCCCTGGTATGCAGTTAAAATTACCCCCCCCCCCCCTTTTTTTTTTTTTTTTTTTTTTTTGGTCAGACGCATTTTTTCCGACCAATCGGCAAGGAACTGCGATTGTAATCTAAAATCACATACCAAATTTAATATTTAAGTCATTATGTTTTCATGTTGACATTTACATAGTTAAGTTAATATTTACATGCTTTATGAAAATACAGGCTGACTAACAGTCAACCCCTTGGTTTCAACTCAAAATTTGATAAGTGCCTATACCATAGATATTAAATATGTGTACCAAATTTCATCCGTCCAACTCTCTTCATTTTGCGATTATCGCATTAGCTTATATTGAAATAGCAGGACAAGCAGACTTCCTCTGAATGGAATTTGCACGAAATTGGATGTAAAATCCATATATCAAATTTCATGTCTTTGTATTTTTCAGAGATAGACATTTTCCAAAAATGCATTTTTAGAAATCAAGGAGATCTAAAATGTGGAGAATGGCCAAAATCTCGAGTTCAAATTTTTCGATAGTTACAATATCTTGTATACACTTCATATACAAGAAAGTAAAAATGCTGACTAAAAGCTAATATTTTGTTAATAAAAGTAAAATTTCAGCTTTAAAGTTGTATTTGGTCACATCAATTTATTGTATTATCAAATTTTTGATAAGTTCATAATGTGTGGCAATGCAATGTGGAAATCAAGAAACAATTTCTTTGCTTGGTCGGAAGATTAAAGGTTAATAAATTACTGAAAATTAGTGTAAATAAAACAATGCAATTAAAAATATAATAATTTTATTGGAATCAAAAATATTATTTAACTGCATACAAGATGATTTGAGTTATATCCAAAAAACTTATTATTATTACTATCATAAAGGAGATAAAAAAAAATCGTATCTGAGAGATTTGAGGAAATATGATTATTAGAATAAAAATCACTAAAAAAAGAACATTACAAATTATATACAAAATTTTGTTGAATATTTTTTTTAAAGAACTGCATAATTAGTATAATTCAACAGATAAACCTTTTTGACTCCTAAAAAGGTGTAAAAAATGTTTTTCTGAAATAATATGCTCCGAAATTGAGGGGAAATATTAATTTGAGAAAAAACGGCAATCAATTCTTACCCAATTAAATTTTCATAAATCCTTTTTATAATAAGCAGCAATTTTACGAGAAGTAATAACATGCCAACTCTTAGGTGTAATAATAATTGCAATTTTCACAAAAGTTAGTTTACTCAAAGAAAAGGAGTTTGTTTGTGGGTTGTTCTCTTCATAATTTATTATTTCTCAATAGAACATTTTACTTCATCTGATATTTTGACCTTACTTTCTATGCAAATTCTGCATGATCTATATAATTAAAATAATATAGAAAAATCAAAGAGCCAGTCTCAATCACTGATTTCATCACTTTTTGTTTCACATGACTGCAAGATGCATCATTAATTATTGCCTGGCTTTTACCACACTTCACTATCAAAAGAAGTCTCCAAAATATCATTGTACATTTTTAATAGGGGAAAACAACAACAGAGTTTCTCAATTACAACCATGAAACGATCTGAAAAAATCTTATTTCAAATGAAATCTCTCGAATCCAAGATATATCATCAATGGTATCTGCTTTCACCATTCTAAAGTTTTGAAAAATATCACAAAATCCTAATCTGTATAGTAAACAAATAAGTATTTTCTATGTTTGATATGCAAGTATAATTTGAAATACTTTTCTTTTGGTGTGAATCAATTAATTGATATTATTAAACGAATGTTATTAATAACATGAGCGAACAGTTAGCCAATTTTATTTAAAGTTGCTAGTATAATAATGACTGTAATAAGCACCGACAAAAACAAAATCATCACACCTTCTTTTTTTTGGTGGGAAGGGGGTTTGTTTTCACACAGGGAAGAAGAGCACAGAGTTAATGATGTGTATGGTTAGTATAATAATCAGAATTGATTACTAAATTTCTTTGGTGGGTTTTTTCACTAGGGTCTGTCAGCTTAAGTACTGTAACTAATTCAGGTCATCATATTTTAGTGCATGAGAGTAAAGCTTAATTTTTCAACCATTATCAGGTGTTTATAAAAATTAGCAGAGTTTTAAAGAGTTGAATATTTGGCATTTCATTAATCAAAGAAATTCAACGAATACAGAGTTATGAATTTGCAATTCATTTTTTAAATGAACAATAAACATACATGAAAAATTCATTCACCTTCATAATAAATGAATCAACCTAATAATATAACATAACAAATAACATCATAAATATAACAAAAGATAAAATTCTCCAAAGCATGTCATTGGCTTTCAACAGTTCGAGATATTATGTATCTTTTGTTCCTTTCAATGTCTAATGTATACAAAAAAGTGAAATCAAATGAAGTAATGAATGTTTCAAATTAGCAGATAATTTTGCAATTGCCTTTTTTCGTTATGATCACACATACACCTTTATATACTTGTATAAAATTACCAAATAAGTTCAGAAGTAGTATTATGTTCATGAAATTACCTTCGTTACCATCTTTTATTTTTTCATAAAACTTTTTGTAAGATAAAAGTCACAATGATGATGATATAGAGAGATTGCTCTTGGTTCACTTAAACTCAGTCATGTTCAATGATAAAGTTGGGGGGAAAATTGGCAAAGAAAAAAATAAAAAATGTATCATTGATAAAAAAAAATTATTTGTTTCAAGATTAGTGCTTTAATTTGAAGGGAGGAGAAGTAATTACTTTTGCACAATGCTAACAGCACTAGGTTTAACAGTCTGCACATTAGATCATTCCAATTTAGAAAAAATAGGCCTAATTAAAAACATGTTAAACAGCTAATGTTTGTCTTTTGATTTCAAAGTAATATAAAACTAAAGATAATAGCACTTGTATCTATAAATAAAGTTATTCTTGTCTTTATCTATTATAAAACTATCTGAATATTCGATTGTTTGCAACTGATTAATATATAAATAAATACGATAATTTTTCAATTAAAAGACATTTTAGTTAGATTATACAAAATTATGAAAAATTAAGCTTTATGTTCTGTATCTAAAAATTAAATTGGCTTGTATAAATTATTTTATTAAATAAAATCTACCATTTTATCAATAATTTTACAGTCTTTAAAAATTCAAAAAGAATATAATTTCTTGTAAAAGTATTTAAATACCATTTGGCATATAATATTTGATATGAAAATGAATAATTTTGAATTTTTCATTTTTTTGAAAATTGATTTTAAAATATTATATAGTTAATTAATCCTTAAAAACATGATGGTACTGGTCATCTACAATATCATATTTATGATACTTTAGAATCCCTTTTAAATTAAATAAATTAAGCAATCTATCTTACTTTTATTTTCTTCTAAACCAAGCAACGTATTTTAAATTAAACTGAATAAGGTTTATCAAAAGTTCATATAAAAAATCATATCCATTGAAGCCTTATTTATCATTGTCAATGTACCATTAATTCTGAAAAAAAAGATTATAATAAACCTTTCATTAACTAATTTATTGGATAAAATTTGACAAGTCACTAAGTTTCATGCATGTAGACATTTTGTCAGGATTTAACAGCTTTGACCATTTCATTTCATGGTTCTTATAACTGATAAACAGCTCTTAAATTGTGATTCATATTATGAAACATTTCTCATAGGACATTTGTTAATCAAAGAAATCAATTCTGCTGTTTCATCCCAACAGATTCTCATTAAAAACAAATATTTGTTTAGGGCCAGCAGAATTATTATTTTTACTACAGTATCCTGTATAAAATTAGACTTTAAAATGTTATTATAACTTATTCTACAACTTTAAGCATTAAATTTTTATCATTGAACTCACAAAAAATAGAAATATTTCTTCAGTTTCCATATCTATGTAAGCATTTTAAAGCATTCTCAAACAAACAATTTAGCAATCTGAATATATTTTTGTTTCCCTGACAGAAAATATATAAGTAGAGAACAAAAAAGCTAAAATGGTTACTCACCAGGTTGCAGAGGCGCTCTAATTTTAACCCAAAAATCAATGGTCTTCTCTCGCTCAAGTTGCTCATAATCCCAAGGCTCTTTCACTTTCACATCACCATTATGGTCAACATCTATCCAGCGACTTTCATTTTCAAGATTAAACACTTCATCTGGGTGAACACTATCTAAACGGAACATCACTTTTCCAGGGGTACTTCCATCCGATTCCAAAAAATGCTCATAAGTTCTTGTCTGGCGCACAGCACGTTTTTGTCGCTTGAGAGGCTGCTCACTATGTTTGGTCTCATTTGCATCTATATTATCCACTGAAATGGTTACAGGTACAGACTCGCTAAACAATTTAGGTTCACGATTATCATTTGCCAACACCATTAACTCGTATAATTTGGGCTCTAGCTCCCCTCCAAGTAAAATCTCACCAGTTTGAGGTACTATAACAAATGGATATTTATTAGTATTCACAAAACCATACACAACTTTATCACCATCTGCATCAGTGGCCTTGATAATGCCAATTCTTGAATAGGGAGGGGTATCCAATGGTATATTCCATTTGTAATAGCTTTTATAAAACACAGGAGCATTGTCATTAATATCTTTAATGTATACTTTAATAGTAGCACTTGCAGTGCTCCCATCCGAATCAGTAGCATTCAGAATCAATAAGTATTGTTTTTGTATTTCTCTATCTAACTTTTTTGTGGACAATAACAGAACATTATCTTCTATAAAAATACGAAAATTTTCACTATCCGACAGAGAATATGATACATTTCCAACCGAGTTTAGAACTGTTAATGGGCTTCCAATCTTAACAACAGAATTTGGTAATTCATTTTCATATATGTATCCATGGTATTCAGGTTTGGGAAATGAGAGCATTTTGCTTCTATCCCTAACATGAATAACAAAAGGATGAAACTGAATTCCATCCTTTTTCTCTTCTTGGATCATGAGCTCAATACGTCTTCCAGATAAATCAGATAACCTTGCAGTTGATATCAGGGATCCATCACTAAGTAGAGCAAAATGTGGAGACACTTCATTTTCAATTATATTTATCCGCCCTTCAGAATGCAATTTCTTAATACTATAACCTGGTTGAATATCATGTGGTACAGATATTTTTACAACAGCAAATGCTGGTATCACCAGCAATATTAATGCTAATAAATGTCTTGATATACTGATCATGATGAATAATGATGACTAGGAACTTAATTTCCAAGGTGAAAGACCTTGAAAACCTGCATCAATAAAGAAAAAAAAAGTTAATATTCCTTTACATTAGTATAACAGAATATTTACAAAAAATATGAAAAATAAGTTCAAAATCATTCTTGATCAAGTATTTCTTAAAGTAATGTCAAAATCTATACCAAATTAATACATGTTTCAAAACTGCATTCAATAACATTTTTATGCAAGTTTTGGAGAATGTACATTACATATTACATAAAGCTTTTACAATCTAAAATTTTCTTATTTATATTATAACTGTGTCAGCAATGCCTAACAACAACATTAATCTAAAATGAATATTAAAACTGACACACATTTTAAAAACTTTTTGATAATTCATTAACCATTTTCTTCTATAATTCATTTTTGCACACCATTTTTTATTTCAGCAGATTAAGTAAAGCAATTACATTATACTGCAAAATATAACTGATATTGTGGGATATTTGGCTAAATCCTAGAGACGGGTACCGCCAAGTTTGGCGCCAAATTTTAAAGATAAAGTTGCCAATATGGCAACCCCTCTACGACTCCAATGTATGGCAACCCTGTTAAGAGTCGTAAGAGAATGGGGGTTGTCGGGGATCTAATTATCAACCAATCAGATTTGAATTGATTTTGAATTTCAACCAATTAGGTATTAGTACAGCTTTTCGCGGGGGAGACTTGAAACATATTTGCGGGGGAGTCTTGTAACATCTTTTTCTCTTTCTTTTCGAACGTCTCCTGTGCGTCAAGGAAGGTCTCCTGATTTCTCCTGCTCTTCAAGTCTGAATAAGTATTTCTTTTCTTACCTTCTTCGATTTTTCGTGTTGTGTAAAATGGCTGCTTTGAATGTGTCAAATGAGGAATCCCTTAAATTGAGGTTTTTTTTCGATTTAGAACGTTTGGGAGCGAAAGCATGTGTTGAATGGAGTATGAAAATGGGCTTAATTGCTGATGGACGGAAGTGTGGTGAATGCGGGCACGATATGAGTTTAACTGAAAGGAAAGATCGGGGGGATGGGGTTAATTGGGTTTGTAGAAGGGAAGGGCATTATTCTAAATTAAGCATTAGGGCTAATTCTTGGTTTGCAAATTCTCGGATGGATCTGTCGAAGGTTTTATTGGCGACGGCCATGTGGGTGAAAGGTTCCACCCATTCTTTCATCATGGAAGAGGCCGATATCGCCAGGCAAACCACGACAGACTGGATGAGTTTTTGTAGGGAGGTTTGTGTGTGTATGCTTGTGAATGAAAGTGTTAAACTTGGGGGGCCGGGTAAAATTGTTGAGATTGATGAATCAAAATTTGGGAAAAGAAAGTACAATAAGGGAAAGAGGGTTGAGGGTGAATGGGTTTTTGGAGGGGTAGAAAGGGATTCAAACAAATGTTTTATGACTGTGGTACCGGATCGATCAAGTCAAACTTTGATTTCGGTACTGAAAGAATGGGTTATTCCGGGTTCCACAGTAATGTCTGACTGCTGGAAGGCGTACGATTGTCTGTCATCTGAGCCATTTGTGCACCTGACAGTAAATCATAGTCTCACATTCAAGGACCCGGATACAGGTGCACACACAAATTCGATAGAGGGGACTTGGGGGGCAGTCAAGAGATCGCTCAAAGGAACGAGGAAAGTAAAAGACGGTATGGACGGCTACTTAGCTGAATATATTTGGAGGCGGTGTCATCGCGCCGGTGAAAAATCAATCACCCGGCAATTTTTTGAAGCTATCGTGCAGGTGTACCCGCCTCACATCGAAAAAGAAGACAAGTAGCCGCCATACCGACGAAAGTCGCATCCTTCAATCGGGTAAGTTAAAAAAAATTTTTGTTGCTATTTTTGTGCATTTCTTTCAATTTCACATTGCTTAATTATTTATAATTCTTTTTTTTTTATTATTCATGCCAAATTTTTCTCCTACCATAGCCCCATGAACTCTGTAATCTTCAAAAAAAATTTCTGGCAAATAGTCATAACATTGAGATATACAATTCTAAAGATTACAGCGTCCGCGGGGCTTGGCGAGAAAAATTTGGCGAGAAAAAAAATTTGGCGCAAAATGGTACCCGTCTCTAGAACTGTCCCGGATATTTATAACTGACATTTTTCCTCATCCATCATAAAAATCTTTGACAGTTTTTTCAGATACTAAAATCTCTTTTTTCTAGATTTCTTATACGCGCCAACATAATCCTTAATAAATCTTAGACAGAATAGTTTAAAACATTTATTTTTATAAACAAGCAAGAATATATAAAATAAAAGCCAACATTCAAATTATAAACAATTCTAAAAGTATTATTTATTATATTATCCATTAAATTTGTAATACATAAAAAAAATTCACTAAATGATCTTATAAAAGTACTGAATTATTTATCAGAAATTTTTACTGTTTATCTTCTTACAACTTTAAATATTTATATTCCAAACAATAATTGAGAGGAAGTTTTGTCAAACTTCCTTAAATAAATCATATAAACTTACTAATCATTAAAACACCATTTGCATAAAATATATTTGTTAGTATATCTGCATTAAAGTAAGAATATTATCCTCTGGTAATGTTTCGAGTATCAAAATGTACACATTCCTGCCGAAGTACAGAACAACGCTGCGATCGCTGCTCTCTCAATTGTTTGAAAACGCGCTCTTCCTAATTGTCAAATTCTAAGCAACGTGAGCAGAATTGTCAATCTTTGGCAATAGAAAAATGAAAAAAATATTCAACACATACCTGAACTTGTAATATAAAAAATTAGTAACTTAAAATATTTTAAAACAATCCATAGTTTAACCAACTCGTCTCTTTCTTTAAAGTCAAGCCTAATTCCGACTCCACACCACACGCCCAGCTCGGTCGTCAACGTGCAAACTGGTTGGCCTTTGAACCTGTTTGAAGATGTCGCCGGGTTGCCATTTTTGAGGAAACAATGGCGAAAGAATTTCTCGCCAAAATTTAAATAACAGTTCGCGTTAACCGGTTTTCGAATTCTCTAACGTGGAATAATAACATATTATCAAATAACAAATGTTGGAATTATTAGTACGGAATAAAAGTTAGTTTAATGATTTAAAATTTCTTCTTAAGCAATAGATGTGCCCATTTATACTTCCATATGAATGATGTCATTTTTCTCTTATTTGAAAAATAGTGTCACTCCCTGTGGATTCCAATTACAATTAATTACTCGATTAACTAAAAATTAAATTTTTAAAATTTTATGTCATTTCATCGAGAATACATAGTTTCAAAATTGTAGCTCATCAGGAATATTCAAGAACAAAATTTCATTTGTATAAACATAAATCAAATCAAGTTAAGATATCCGACTATGTCGAAAACATCAATTTCAGAGCACTTTGACGATTTTTTTTAAATTGCTCTTTTCTCTTTTCAAAACTGCTTGCGATTTTTTCCCAAAGAGATATTTTTTCTATGTGTATAAAAAAAAGATACAGAGATTATAACATTATTTCTCTGAAGAAAAAATACACTAGAAGGTATATTAAGAAATAGATTTTGGTCTTAAAATTATAATACTTTGTATTTTTCTGCGTTTTTATGCACAGAGGTTCAAACTATTAAGAGAAGACTTTGTTTTTTTCGCAAATGAACACTTTGTATGGAGAATAAGCGGAAAAAATATAGCCAAACTTTTGCAGGAACATTAAACTATAGAGCTTTATTTTGTATATATTCACACAGAAGAAAAAATTCATTAGAAATCCTATTATTTATACAACTTTAAAACTTTGTTAAACAAATTTTTCGGTGAAAAAAATTGCAACTCATGAAATATATATTTAAATACCACTAAATATTTATTACTGTTTTGCTAATCTTGTCTTAAACCGGTCAATTTAGTGAGATGAAATTCCTTCAATAAGCTTAAAGTCAAATTTTTAAAATGGAAAATAGCTTCACGAAGAGAAACAGCATTGATATGAGGAAATTCGCATTAAAATTATTTTAAAAAAAGAGAAAATTTTATCATGAAATAGCTAAAATTGTTGGTAGAAGCTGTGCGTGTGTCAGAAAGTTATTGGAAAGTATAAAAGTGATTGAATGATTGAAAATAAAAGTGGAAGAGGGAAAAAAAGTTATTCTGAGTGATGTCGCAAAAAGGAAAATTTTGAAATTAATGATGCTAAGAAGAGGCATACATGCATAAAATGCAAACTATTTTTACGAATTAAATTATGTAGAAGTTATAAATATTTTTGTTAACAAAGATATAATTAAAGTATGCAAAAGCATTTGGAATAATGATTTAAAACGCAAAGACTATTAAACTGAAATGCACATTGTATGTGATTCTTTCAGAGGGGCTTTCCAGGCATAAGCAAAATTCAAAAATTTCACAGAAATTGCTGTTTGAATCTCTCACTCAAGCCCTTTTTAAATAGTTCAAGATTGCGGTGCAAATTTAAAAAAAAAACTAATTTAGAAAAAATTTTAAATTAAAAAAAAATTCAATGCATCTTTGCCTTTCAAGTGAAAGAGTTGTCCATATTCAGTATACATAACGCAGCTATCTTTACTAATATGATCTGTGTATTCGTTGGGGCATTCCAAACAAACCATTGATTCATTTTTATCAAACTTGACTGTTCGCTTTAGTTCAGCTATATTAACGTCCGCTTTTAAAGCAATACTCAGGATATTTTGTGACGTACATCGTACTTTTGAACTGCGGTCAGATGACGAGGGCAGCACCTGAGCTAGTATTCTCCTCACCAAACTTCCATACCACACCAGCAGCAGGGCGATTTGACCCGACGGATTTAACGTGCACCAGACCCGCTTACACGACGGATTTTCTATAGAATCGGGTCTGGAATCCTGAGACCCTACGGTTCTAAAGCCGAGACCTTACCACCAGGCCACCACGGTCTCTTGACTGTTCGAATTGTGAGAACTTACACCTCAAACGATTTTTCAAAACTTAAATTAGTTTTGATTAATCAAAAATTAAGCGAAATTTCACTTGGCTTAGTAATAACTTCTAAAAATATTAGTACACAAAAATATTTCTAACATCATGTTAAAGTTAAAAAAAACACCTTTTCAATGATATATACTATATAGTTGTACAATTTTTCTCCGGTTTTAATAAATTTTTAAAAATATTTATAGATGTAATTTGTTTTTATTGTTGAAATTCAAATCAGACATATTTCATAGTATCATTGCGAAATTAACACAATTAACTTGATGTGTGATTAAATTTACATTTAATAATCCGTGTTTTTAAATATTTACGCAAGCACTAAATTTGTATTTATTTATAATATCCGCGGTTTATTTCATTTAAATAGTAAAAGAGTGTGTTGTGACGCTCTGTTTTACAATCTCACTGTGTTTATTTTGTATGCATTTTTTAAATACTAGCGTCAAATATACTGAAAAAATAATTAGTAATATTTCATGAATGATTTACAAATGAAAATTCATGATCAATTCTTTAAAAATTTCTAATATCATGATGCATTTTTAATGAGTTTTACAAACAGAAATGTATAAATTTAAATAAAGATATATCTGTTGTAAATCAAAATTGGTAAAGTCTATTTAATAAAGCACAAAAAGGATAAATCTAAATTTAATGAATGATATAATGCTGAAAAACTGAAGAATATAGAAATCCAGTTTAAGAGCAAACTTTTAAAAATAATTAAAGTTAACTTCTTTTTATCAAATTAGAGTCAAATGTTTGGTGATATAAAATTTAATTTAATATTTAATTAGAGTAAGTTATCGTATTTACCTTTGAAATAAATTGTTATTAAAGAAAATATTTCAATACAAAAATAAGAAAATAGCTTTTCGTCTAGTTAAATTCAAAAAAGTAACTCAGCCATCGGTACCGTTATCTTTGAAAATATAAAACAGGGAATAGAATAAGGGTTTAAATCTTTAATTTATGTTGAATAATAAAGAAATTATATCTAAGCTTAAACTGAATTTGTGAAAATCAGAAAAGGTGTTTGGAGTTTGGAAATCTGATCAATTAAAAGCCCATAACTTTTGGGAGGAAATTACATTTAGTGAATAAAAGTAAGTTCAACATTTTCAGCACTGACGGCCGTCACTTCGTATGGAGAAAGACCAATACCGCATTGAATCCAAAAAATTTACATCTTGCAGTTAAATATGGTAGTGGCCAGATCCCGACTTAGCCTTATTGGGGTCCAGGGGAAAAACTTCTTTGTGGGTCCCCCCCTCTGTTTCACTGCTTTAGTAATGAAGAACCAGACTTTATGGAGGTATTTAAATTTTTCATCTCATTATAGATATATAAAAAGAAAATTGACTAGAACCTAAAATAGCTATCAAGTCCCTTCCCCAGAACGTCTCTTTCCGTGATGTTACTGGGATGAAACCGTATCCCGACCTCTCTCCAAATCAACTGGCGTTGGGAATCGCTTGTAACATCACGGAAAGAGACCGTTTCGGTGGTCCTGGAGTTGTCGTCTGGGGAGTCATTATGATGAACGGGCGGTCTGAGCTCCACGTTTTCGACAGAGGTTCTGTAACTGGAGATCGCTATTGTCAGGAGGTGATCCTTCCCCAAGTGCGTCTGTTCCGAGGTGCCATTGGATCAGACTTCGTTTTTATGGATGACAATGCACGGCCACACAGGACTCATGCTGTTGAGGAGCTCCTGGAAAGTGAAGATATCACTCGAATGGATTGGCCGGCGTGCTCCCCTGATTTAAATCCGATAGAACATGTGTGGGATGCTTTGGGGAGACGCCTTGCGGCACGATTACATCCTCCTGGGAACACCCGACAACTTAAACAGATGCTGATTGAGGAATGGGCACTCTTACCTCAAGAACTGTTGGACAATCTGGTGCTGAGTATGGGGAGACGGTGCGAAGCAACCATTGCAGTAAGGGGAGGGCATATCCCATACTAAGGAACATCTGCTTGTTGTTCTTCCTCTTGGACAGACAATCATGTGTAACGATACTATGAGTTCAATAAAGCCTTTTTTTGTTTGATTCCATATTGTATGCATTGTATTCATTTCTAAGCAACTATGCCTTCGTCATTCTTTCAGAACAAAATGCTGCATCTCATTTCTGAATTTCATGTCTCTCAGATGATTTATCGTGAAGTTATGGCAAAAAACATACCTGTTGCTTAATTTTTGCACACCAGTGTATTTCGCAACAATGTAAAAGAGAGAAAAATTTGGGTTTAGATAGAAATTTCATATTTCAGCACGACAACGACATATCGTCATGATATGGTGTCTTTTTTAATGTAAACATCAGTTACCATCAAAGTCCCCAGACGCCATCCCAGTTCCCCGACATCAATGTCAAAGAAAATCTGGGGTTGTATTCGGAACAGTGGTCTAAAAACAATCAAACAAAAATGAATAGAAACAAAGCCCGTTTAAAATAAGTTTTGCCAAAAAAAAAGGGGGGGTAAAATATCTTCAGATAACACCAAAATATTAATCGAATCGGTACCAAGAGATTTAGTGGACAACTAAAAGTCAAAAGATATGTAAAATAATAAAAACATGTAACTAAAAATATTCTTTTATAAACCATGTAAACAAAATAGCAAGAATTTTTACATTAAAAGCACACAACCTCCTCTCTACAATGCTTAGCCGTAAAAATCTTTTAGATTGTTACGTCTTTAGATACCCTGCTACGAAACGAATGGAAGGCCTGAAAGTATGCGGTCCGTGCGAAAGGTGGTTCGAAAAAATTTATATATACAGGGTGTTTCAAAAACCTTGAACGTGGCTTTTATTCCTTAAATATTGATCGTAGACATATACTGTAAATTACAAAGTTGAGTAAAAAAAAGGAACAAAATGTTATGAAATCGATAAAAATTTTCAGGGGATTAAACTTTAAAAATTACAAAATTTAAATTTTTACACGGACCCCGTACAGAAAAATTTCCAGTAAGTAAAATGCGCCTCATCCTCTAATAAGGTCATGTACAAAATTTCAGAATTTTATCATGAAAATTTTTAAAGATATGTTAAAATAAAGATGGAGAAGGATCAATCACAAATTAAAATGCAAATGTTTACAGCTGCAGTGCAGATGAAGCGACGCAGGAATGCATCATAAGAAAATTAAATATGCTTCATATCTTTAGTTTTAAAGACAAATTTTAAAATCTATGCTTCCTGAAAAATACTTTAAAATTTAATATCATGAATTACAGAATATAACTTAAAAATAGCACAGTCAGTGAACTTGAAAAAGTCTTATGTAATCTTTCATTAAAGTAATCTTTCCTTTTAGTTATTATTTCTACGCATTTTTAATACTTTTGAAGCAATAAATAGTAAAGTTATTATTTATTTATTCAATCATTCCTTCTTTGTTAATTTGTGTACGATCCCTAAAACACAAACATTCGACATGATTTTTTCTCTTAGGTAACTCATATACAGGCATCGAAAAGTAGTTTAAGTCAGCATTTACGTAGTTTCATATCTTTGAGACTTTTTGTGATAAAATTCTGAAATTTCGTACATGACCTTAATAGTGTAAGCGGCACATTTTACTCACTAGGAATTATTTTTGTACGGGGTCCGTATAAAAATTTGAATTTTGTATTTTTTAAAGTTTAATCCCCTGAAAACTTTAATTCATTTCATAGCAATTTCCACCTTTTTTTACCCAACTTTGTAACTTACAGTATATGTCTACGATCAATATTTCAGGAATAAAACTGCGGTCAAGGTTTTTGAGACACCCTGTATATAGTAAGTATCGGGTTCGCGATTTTCCGGCCTAGTTTTCTTTTTATCGTAATAAAATGAGGAAGACAAGGCCATTGGCAACATTGCCAAGGCATTGGAAACCGACGTCTGCTGCGAGTTAAAACGTAGAAAGCTACAATACAAGCAGGTAAAATGCAAATGCAGTCATCTATTAAAGGACTTTTTCAAAAACTAGAAACTGTAAGGTTTGACTCTTATCTTAGATTAAATTTTCATATCTGTGTAATCATTTATTAGTGAAAAATGAAATCAGTTTGAGACAATTTTCTTAAGAATTAGGCCTACGATTTCCGTTAATGTTTTGTTTGTTTCCTATATTTAAGTTGAGCATTTCAGAATTTATGTTAAAATGTGAAAAGTTTATATCCTTTTACTTACTTTTTCCTCTCATAATTTTTTGAAATGTGCAGTGCAGTATATAAATATATATAAACTACCAGTACGGAGCCTTCTATTTTGACATGTTACCGGCAATTGTTTCTCTGATTCACTGGACAGCGGCCGCGTTCGCATGCTACGTGGTTTGAGATCAATGGAGGGCTTAGCACCAATAAGAAGTAAGAAAATACATATTATTACAGTGAGTTTTGGTATATAAGCTTTGTCTTCTAGTTTTGGTGGGTAAAGAAATGAGTTCATGTGGTGGTATGTGGATTATTATGATCTGTGCAGGAAGCAACAGGACGAATGTTGTAGGAAACATTTCTTTAATAATCACATTCACACACTAAACAATTACAAACACAAAGACAAGACATTTACGCGCGCGCTTCACAGTTCAGCGTCACATCTCCTTCTTATTACAATCGCAATGCATTATGGGATTACATATGGGATGGCTTAATCAGGCATCGCCATCTAGTATCCAAAAGAGAAGATAAGTGTAATGCAACTGCTACATTCGTAGAATTCCGGCCTATCCGGCTTTGTTGCTATCTGGCCTGCCCTTCCGTCACATTAGGCCGGATACACGGCAGTGTACTGTATTTCTATTTTTAATTAAGTGAGAGTAGGGCACGGTTATATAGCAAAAGAAGGAAACAAAAATTGCAATGATTCGAACTGAAATTTTTGTATCTCTGTTTTTAATTTGCTTTCATTATATTCAATATTAGCCGATTTTGGCAATCAGCTGATTTACACATCTTATTACCTGCATTAGTTTAATTATACATCTCAGTTTAAAATTCATTGACTTAATTTTTCTTTCTTAATTAGGTTACATTATTATAAATAGTAGATTTTAATATTAGATTATTTTCATTACAATGTCACAAAACATTTTTGAAAATTATGCTTAAAAATATTTTTAAAAAAATGCCAAAATTAAGAACAAGATTGCATAACAACTAAACTGGTATCATTTGAAAAATACTTTTTTATTTTATTTAAGATGATTTAAAAATTGCCTTTAAATGATAATATTTTTATACCTATAAGTGATAATATAATTATATTGATCTATAAATGATAATATAGTTACATTTTTAATTAATTATAATTCTAATTACATTTTTCAAAAATACATGAGAAGTATGTATTCTGATCTCCAATGGTATGATTGCACCAAAGTTAATATTCTTGATTCAATGATTGTTAGAGAGAACCTTAATAAATGGACATTTATATGTACAATTATTTTTAATTGGTATAGAAATTTGCATAAGAAATATGATTAAAAGCAAAAAGAAAAGAAATCACTATATTATCTCAATTTGGATTTTATTGCATAAATTCAAAGCAGCTATTCTTTGCAGCTATCTCTGCTAACTAAAAATATTTCCTTTGTCTCGTTCGAAAATCATTTAAGTATAACATTTTAGTCAACATTATTTATAGATATAAAGATGAATAATTTCTTATATAAATAATGCAGATGAAATTTGGCATCAATACTTTTCAAAAAAAAAAAAAAAAAAAAAAGGCCGTAGTAAACTTTTCCAAACATAGAAGTAAATCAGAGTTTCTTTTAGGTAAAAATTAAACAAAAATCAGCAAGCATTTTAGCTTTATACCTTCAAAACATTTTTATCACGGAATTTTTACCTCATTTTAAAATACAAATGTTTTTAAAATTATCAGTTTCAATGCAAATTAATTAAATTTCATACACTCTGAAGGAACTTTCTTTTTTCAAGTATTAAAATTGGACGAATTCGCAGTAATTGTAGACATAGTATGGAGAATAGTAATAAAAAAAATAAGAATACTTTACTTCATTAAAAAAAAAAATGCTTCGAATATATTTAATAGAAATTTTAAGATTCTAGATCATGCACATGCGCAGAGGTCATTCCTATTCTCAGCATTGTGCTTTTAGGCGTGATTTCCCTTGCATTTGAAACTTGAAGAGTTTAATCGTGTTAAGAATCTTAGACCCATGCGCTGCTTGTAAGGTGTGTAACTTGGTAGAAAGAGCGGCGGAGAGCTTTCCTTTGCTTTTTTTTTTTCAGGTCTTCAGTTCGAGTCTCGAAACCGACAAATAGCTTTACAAATTATTATTTTTTATTTTTTTATTACTTTTCCAAATACCAATTCAACAATTACTACCAATTAGTCCAACTTTTATTCTTCATAAATAATTACTTGAAATATATATTGATTTAATTGAAATTTTAAGATTCGAGATCATGCACATGTGCAGAGGTTATTCCTATTCTCAGCATTGTGCTTTTAGGCGAAACTTCCCTCGTATTTGACTCTTGAAGAAATCAAACGTATTAATAATCTTTGACCCATGTTTACGTCGAGGGAAGCTTGGCTTGGCGGTTATAGTGAGGGAGTACTTTACCTCACCTTTTTGCTGGTCTTCTGTTCGAGTATCGAAACCGACGAATAGTTTTTCTTAATCTACTAGGATTTCAACGAAAATGCCAATTTCGGCCATAACACCGAAAAGGCCAATTTCGGTGGTTGATGCTGAAAGTTGTTTCATGCATTATGACACTAAGTAATTTAGATCCGCTTATATAATGAACAAAACCACGTATGAATTAGCTTTCGTCCAATGTAATTCATCTACAGTAAACAGCTAAGAAGAGAGCTCTCATTCCGAGTGATCTGTCTAATACTGAGTTAACATCTCTCACTTTTTTCCAATGACTATTATTTGTTGCAAATTCTAGAGTAGAAACTCCACTCAGTCTAGATAAAGCGCCAGGCAGTAACATTAAAATGCGTTCATCGGAAGTTCTTCTGAATAGTAATTAATTAGATTTTTAAATTATTAAGATTGAATAATTGATTATTAAAGAAGTATATAATGATAATTTTTTCATTCACATATAAAACTGTTAAACATTGTAGAATCATGGTTTCAACAGTACGGCTAATTTTTAATTTGGACCAAAATCGTCTCTATTTGCCAGTTGGTTACTTCTTAGGTAGTCGGCGCTTACTTAGAAATGTTTCAAAATTTTAGTTAGATTTAGATTTTTAATTAAATGAAAAGACATAAAAATGTTAATGTTTTTCTTAGTAACCTCATATTACTGAAAAAAGAAAACCAATATTAAAATTTTTAAATATGGCTTTTCATTGCCTGATTTTATTTCTGTGGAGCTTTTAATCTTCAATTTTAACACAACTGTATATCGTATTTCAAAATATTTCAATTACGATTAATAACTATATTTTAGAGGGGATCTCAGATTTAGGTTCTACAAATAATCAATTTGAGCTTTCCCACATAGAGAGGAATTAATAAATCATCTCTCCACCGATGCTTTCCATACTGAAATTCTATGAAGAGTCCCTGAAGCATAATAGAAGTTTATTAAGCACCCAAGATTTTCGATCCTTCAAAAAGAAAAGCCGAAAAAGGGTCGCAGATTTGAGAATGAACATTTCTTTGGGAAGAGAAGCTTGGGCAGGTTTTAAATAAGAAATTGTGAAGATCTAATCCATGAGCAATAATGTAAGCAAGACATTCACTTTCGTCGGAGTGTCCCCAGAAGATGAATTCAGATTGTTGGTTATTAAACAAGTATTTTTCACAAGAGAGCAAAAACAGAAATATTACTTATAGTGCTTTTGCTGTAAAATGCATAAATTACTGCAGGTCTTACACAATGTTTGGTACGTTCCAAGCTTTATTGTTTAATCAATTTCTATTTCATCAATTTTTTTTTGGATAAATGATTTATAAACCTTGAAAATGTTTAACGAATGAGCGTTAAATTTATCTGCAGCAAATTTAGCATTTTTACGAAATTTCTGTGGATTCAGAAAAATGGAATTGGCATAGCAATCATCACAGCTGGAATTATATAAATTAGTATTGAGCTCTTCAAATTTGTCTTGTTGTTGTCTGTATTTGCATTTATTATTTTGCGAAGTTCATTTCTAAAAATTTCAAACAAATCAACTTCAGATCAAAAGAAAGAATTATTTTACAAATAATAACAATTTATTAAATGCATAGTCAAAAATACAATGGCAACATTGTTTCGATATAAATATGAAAACGATTATAGTTTTGTTATAGAAATCTAAAGTTTTAATAACAGATAAAATTATTCAAATAAATAATAAATTACTTTTACATAATATACAACACATCAGTTAAAACAACAATGATTGTTCTTGATCATTTGAGAAGCTTTCTCAAGGCTTTTATTTTGCTTTACAATCATCTGATGGTCTAAGTCCACTTTTACTTTATTGATCACCATTCCTCGTATTTCTAGTTGAGACATTTTTTTTAGCGATCCGGTTCAATGTACAGTTTTAAATGAAAAAAAAAATGAAGCGTTGCATGATAATGAATAAAATAAAACAACTTTTAATTTGGTAATTAAGAAAAAACCCTCTCAGTGGGAATTCATAAAGTGCGATGCACCGATTTAATTGTGCAACCGTTGTAACAAATCAGTGCTGGGTAGGTAGGTTCATCGTGTGATGACTGTAAACTGATTTCACTGGTCAATTTAAAATCAGCTCATTATATAAAGTTCTAATCAACATATTATATAATATTTAGCCTAAGTGGGGTTAGAAGAATCCTAAATAGACCAAACAATATGGAGCAAGGTTTATTTTCTGCGACACTTTTCAAGTTAAAACAGAAGTATTTCCAGAAAATTTTCTCCTATGGTTCTTTGAATTTTTTTTTTTTTTAGTTTTTACTCGTTTTTATATATAAAAAAATAGTAATAGCTAATATTCTTATAATAAAAATATTATTATTAACTAATTATTAATCATAACCAAATCATCTCAGAATCTGAGGAAGTTATATTTAGTAGCATTGAGAAATTTTAAGACAGAATAACTCTAATTTTTTGAATGGATGGAAAACGTTTTCAGTGGCAGCATACGATGAAAACTCTTTAAAAATGACTTCATTTATTATTTTCTGTTGATTTTTATTGAGATGAATAAAAAAAAGACGTGTTATGTAAGATAATTTATGCGTTGCCTCTTGTATCCCAAAATCTATTAAAAGAATATTTATTTTTTATTAATAAAAATATGTAGCTAAAAAATGTCTTCTTAAAAGCTGAAGCGAAGTCAAAATATAAGATACATTATAATGAGTAACAATATTATATATATATTGTAGAAATGAAAAATGGAAATTTGTTTTGGAAAAAATATATATTTTTTAACACATTCATAGTTACATTGGAATAACAAAGTAAGTCTTTATCGAAATAATAGGATAAACTTGTTTTTTAAATAAAAAATAAGCACATTTTTCATTTCTTTAAAATATAATAAGTCATTTCTTTCTGGCAAATTATTTTCTCCAAAAAAATTGAATGCATGTCAATATTAAACATGTGGCAAAGATTTTTTTTTTAGCTGTCTTTAAAATAAAATATTGCTGGCAAATACAAGATAAAATTTGCAAGGTTTGAATATTAATAAACGAGAGAGAAATTAGTTATTTATTATATTCGTTAAAATAAAATGTTTGTGTGAAAAATGGCGTCTATCAATATTTTTGAGCTTTTAAAACATACGGTGTTTTAGTGACTACAAAATTGCTTGTTTCCAACCTGCTTGATTTTTTTAGATGGGCTGTTAAGAAGCTTCAATTGAAAATGTTAGCACTGTTTGAAAGCCCTCTTTTTCAAATGAAGGTGCGTTCAGTCTTGTCAAGTTCCAAGGTAGCAAATTAAACGTTCAAACATATTGCACTTTTAACTCGCTTCTTTTTCTTTTTTAATCTGAACTTGCGCATCACAATAAATCTTTGGATTGAATTTGAATCACGGTTTGCAAGTTATTAGAGGAAAAAAAAACCATTGTTATTTTCAATATTCTTAAACCAATATCCAAATAATAGACCATCAATATCTTTACCATCGAAAATCCCATAAATGAAACGATAGGGGTACAAAATTGCTTGGGGTCGTTTTTTGTATGAAATGCCTTTATTAACTCTAAAATTAAGTAATTTTCACTGCTAAGGCACATATTATCAAATGCTTCTATAGAGCTCAACCTAAATTCTTTACAAGAAACCAGCGACCTGTTGCCTTCTGGCTCCTCGAAATTACTACGTATGGCACAGCACAGAAAATATGTACACATTGATGAATGACCAGGAGCAAGTGAAACTGTCAAAGAACACAGCTGATCTCGCCAGTCACACAGATGTTAATGAAATCGAAAATTCATTAAAAGAATATTGCATTTTTCGAAGCAGTCGCAAACAACTCAAATGTTTCTGACACACAAAATTTCAGTTTCACTCGCATATAAGTACAAATAAGGATCTATTCTATACAATAAAAAAACTGCTTATCACAGACTGAAGATTGCAATGAATCAGTCATTCTGCATCCGATGAAGACTGAAAACTATTATTTTTAACAAATGTCGCTAGATGAAGATCTTCATCATGATGAGTTAATGGTTTATTCTTGTCGTATACACCTGACGTGGAAATGGATCGTCGTTTTGCCATTCTATTTCCCAAATGAACAGCGACGATTTATCAGTTCCTCGATTCGTGCCCGGGAAAAGATAAACCAAATAACATTTTGTGATATGCAAGATTTTGGAAGTTTTCATTAGACGCCTCCTTTTTTTTTTTTTTTTTTTTTTTTTTTTTTTTTTTTTCCTTTCTCATTGCAGTCTCTTCTCCGCACCCCTTGGCTGGCATATTTAAAAATCTTAAGAGAAACCCTTCTTCCTGGCTTCATTAAACCCGAATTTCTTCCACAGGCGCTGATGGCAAACGCATGTTAAGTAGAGATGAGGCCGCTGATTACAGATGCTTTCAAAGTTCCGTGGTGTTCTCCGCGGTGTACTTTTTTGACCTGTGGGGTGGTTCGTGCGTCTCTACAAGGGCAACTTCCCCTTCGTCTTTGAGAGATCCGGAAAATTCTTCCTCCCTGAAATTTAATAAAAGTCAGTTTTTAATATGGTGCATATTTAGTATAATCATAAAAGCTTATGCTAGTAACTTCAACTTATAATCCATTATTAAAGTTATTTCGACTAACAGGTTGCATAGAATCAAAATATATGCATCGCACAATTTCGAATTAAGGTTGTGGAAATACGGAAATCAAAAACCCATGATTTTGCAAGATTTCAAAACTTTAGACAGAAAATCAATTTTAAAATCAAGAAGAAAAGTAATACTAAGAAATCGATTGCAGACTGCATTTTTATAAATATGTAAAAAATTTAAATAAAAGTGTTTAAAAATTGCATCCTAACTGCCTATAACTATTAAAAATCTAATTCTCAACTAGCAATCGCTCCAGTGGAGTAGTAAATGAAAGGACAAAATATTCCCAAAAAACTAATAAATCAAGCACACACACACGCTATTAATTGAAAACTAATGCCACCCGTAGAAGCAGGGGGAAAGCATTACAATAGTTCATTTCTAATCTAAGGTTTTAATTCAACGTTTCGATCTGAACTGACGTTTTAATTAATTTATACTGAACTACAGATATGTCTGATAAACTAAAATGGATTATTATGAATCTGAATGATTTATAAATTTAGGTTATGTAAGTTGAAAAAAAGATTATTTCAATTTCTAAAAGTTAAAATACTATATAAAGAAAAGGCGCGAAATCTACAGATATCTTTATTGTTTCTTAGTTGAATCATTACGACAATACGTGTCCAAAAGCTAAAGAAACATGCACATAAAAGAACAACTTGAAGTTTCCAAAATGTATTGAAGCGACAAGTAAAGCCTTTGATTCTTTTTACTTCTCTCACACATAACTAACAAAACAAGGTATCAATTATTCAAAAGTATCAAAATTATTTAAAATTCACAGGAAGCAGTACAAAACTCAACAAAAGATACGTGGTTAGATATACTATGGACATGGAAGCAAGAAGAAGCCATTCAGTTAATTATAAAATTAAAACAAAGATAAATAACATTAAAAAAATCGAACCGAAAATTGATGCACTCTTTTTAATATGATATAATTGCATGCTGGATGCTTCACTAATATTCTATAGGTTTGCTTTTGGGAATTTGATTCAACTAATTTTGTTTCTAATCCATTTAACTGATATTTGGCTATCAAAGAGCAAATCTGCAGTTATCGTATCCCCAGTCGAATCTTTGAATCTCCTTGAAAAGATATCTCAAATATTTGAGGAATTTTGTTATCAAGTCGAATTCAAGCAATCAAAAGTTATCGGAGAGCGAAAGAGAAAAAGAAGGTGACATTTTTACTCATTTAACAGAAAGATGGTTTTAAAAAAATTCTGTCATAGACCAGCAATTTTTTTTTCTTTTTTTTCTTTTACTGTTTGCTTTGTGTCTGAAATTTTTGAATTTATCTTCATTATATTTAATGTGGTGATTTCAAATGAAAAAATATAGATATATATATTAGAAATCAACGAATTTTAAAAATTCGTTGCAATTAAATTATAAAATACTTAAAAATTTAAAGAGCGCGTTATTTCTGAAATATATGGATGACGCGGTGGCCTGGTGGTAAGGTCTCAGCTTCCGAACTGGAGGGCCTCATCCTTGAGACCCGAATCCACCAATGAGCAGCCGCGCATGCTGGCCTGATGCACGGCAAATCCACTAGGATCAAACGCCTTCGAGCCGTCGTGGCGCGGAAGCCCATAGAGGGAGGCACCAGCCAGGCGCCCCCGCCATTAAACAACCGCGGCTCAAAATTACGAGGCCTGTCCCAAAATAGCCCTAGTGTTGCTTCAGAACGGGACGTTAAATATATTATATATATATATATATATTCTGAATCCGAATGGTGCGGAAGTCATTCAGGAAATGATGGAAGCAGTTGCAAATTATGGATTCCTAAATCTACTTAAATCACTCAGTTAAGAGACATAACTTTGTTCTCAAAAATGTCTGAGTATGATATCTATATTCTATTAAATAATAATATAAAATATAATTCTAATGTGTTTCGAAAATATTCTTCTTATTATCTTTCTTATATATATATATATATATATATTTACTTGTTTTAAGGGTGGCATTCAATTATTACACTCGCAGAGAGAATTTTTTTATTTTAACAATGGTGCATAAGTTTTTTTTTCTTTTTTTTTCCCCTTTCATCCTAAAGCTTCAGATACATAGCTTTAATCAGAGCTACCATTTAAAATTTTTACAGGATACTGAAAGTATTTCTGTACTCACTGTTCCGGATCCTCGAACAAAGGATTACTGGCAGGTATCATGAGGTCAGCATCTCCCTCCAGGGCCGAGGGCCCCCCACTGCTGGTGGCTCGGGCCGTACTGCTGTGGCCCAGCGAGCTGCGGCTCTCGTTGAGAGAGGAGCCTCCTGTAGAAAAGCTGTGGTCAGTATGGTGGCCACCGAATGCAGAAACAGTGCCATCCCTGTGATCGTGACCGCCTATATAAGAGATGCCTTCCATGCCGCGAAGGGTCAGGGAGAGGTGAGGGTCCTCCAGGCTCCCACCTCCGTCATCATCTAAAGGAATGCTCATCTGCAAAACCTTAAAAAAAAAAAAAAAAATCTAGTCAGCGTATCTTAAAATGATTCCCGAAGTAATAATATCTTAAATGGATTGAAACGCTTGTCACAAAGAGAGACAGGCACACACACATACACGCACATTTACACAAACAGTTTTTGTACTGTTTGAGGGGCTTTGTACTGTGTTTCTATTCCGTTTTAAATGTAAAGTTTTTTGCTTCGGCCTAGTCAAAAGCAGCAACTAGTAAACAGCATAGTTCAATCTTTCATAGTTCAAGTTTTCGGAGGTAAAATAAAGCAACAAAATTTAGAAGAATCGTGCATGCATAAGATTTTCAGAGGACTTAATTGCTGTTCTCTCCTATTTTTACATATAAATCTGAAAGGAAATAAGCAGGTTTTTAATTTGAGTGACTTCAAGCCTGTAAATTGCTTAACCACTTAACTGTTTTATTTTCTTTACTATCTCATAAGATGACACCTTCTATTTTGGGAATATTTCCTTATTTTGATTTGAATGGAAATCCATTGAATACTTGACTATGCCGAATCCATTGAATACTATGTATTCGAAGTAATTTTAATATTGAATTATAATCGTTATGAATGGTTTTTTTTTTTTTTTTTTTTTTTTTGCTTACAACTATCAAAAATCGAATTAGAAATCGTGAATTATGAATTAGTGTATGCTAAATCGAAAATTATGAATTAGTGTATGCTTCCTGTAAAAAAAGACAGATAATTCTAAATTGGGAAATATCTAAAAAAAATTTTAAGTAAGAATTTAGAAATCATTTTATATCAAATGCAAAGTCACAGAAGCAGGTTCTTAAAAGCAATTTGCGAATTCAACTAAAATTATTCCTTCTTCTTTACTTATAAAATGAATACAAGAATAATAAAAAAAGAAATACGAAGTAATAAGACATAAGACAGTCATAAGAATCATTTCGTTGAACAATAGCAACAGAAAGAACAGCCATTTTGCTGTTTCATCCTTATTTCTTAGTTGCAGTATTTGGGGATCGAAAAGATATGTTTTCCAAATCTACTCTAAGATCAAGTTATTTATATGCGTTAGATACAGAAATGATTTGAAATCAATAAAGGCCTCAAATTTCCCATGCAACTTTCCGATGATAGGGCTAGACTTTTCTAAAACAGAAAAAATTCATTTAAAAGAGAAAATTACATGTTCAAGGGGTTGTTCTATTCGGGTCCGTATAACTCGAAATGTTTTTGAACTACTTTTGGAAAACAATCATATGAAATTATTTTATATATATACTTCACTAACAAGAACGTCAGGGTTTTTTTTTTCTTTCTTTCTCAAAGAATTTCTTTGTTTATATATTTTCTATATTTTATTTAAAAAATTGTATTAATGTTTTGTTTTTTTTGATAATTACATCCCAATATTCTTTTTTCTCTTAAAATCTTTCACTTATGTTACTTATTCGACGAAAAAGGAGAACTTCTGCAAAGTATTCGCATTGATAGAAATAAATTCTTCACGTAAAAAATTGCCAAATAAACTTTCTTCTATTCGAGAATTTGGGGAAAATGCCTAGAAATTCAGCCAAAAATGTTTCTTCTATATGAAAATGTTACAATAGACGAACAGTAAAAAATGTTTCGTGGTCAGTGAATAGTATATATTAAATAAACCATTTCTATATGGATACTGTGTAAAATATTGCCTTTAGTGATAGTAAAACTTCATTTGTTCTAAAAGACACATATTGGAAAAAAAAGAGTCAACTTAGAAAAAAAATCTAGGCATGCGAGCTGTACCTTTTTTAACATATGCAGGTACAAATTCCAAAATTTCCTTTCAAGGTATTTATTCTGTGAATATCAGCAAATATCAACAGGATAGAAAGTAAATAGACTAAAAAAAGGCTGCACAATGCAAAAAAAAAAAAAAAAAAAAAATGGTCATAACAACACAAACCCAGAAATGAAGAAAAGTATAATATAGTTAAAAGAGTACAAGGTAAAAGAGAAAATGATTTATGAATGAAATTTCTACGATCAACTTACAACTGAGTAATTAACGAGTGCATACAGGCACAAACACTCACAGGTACAGCATATGTGGCCACTGGTCGTACCCATCAAAAATTTACAACAGTAATTAAACACAGTTTTTAAGAATTGTATTGTATAATTAATTTAATGTGAGCTTTTAAGGTGAAAACTTCCTTTCTCATGGAATGAAAACGTAAAAGGGGTTGACTATGGATATTCGTAACTCATTTGAGCACTATTTAATAAATAAACACGTCACCTGTGTCTCGTATTCCTTAAGACTAGGTTCCACGAAGACAGGTTCGTATCTTGGAGCCACGTATAATCTTTTCACTCTTTCGCGGTAGGCAACATAGCTACAAAAAAGGGAGGAAAAAAGGATTTTAAAAAAATAAGCTTGAAAACTAAGATTTCTTGACAAAAGTCGAAAAATTTAAAAACTCACCGTGACCACATGCAGCAGTGGTAGACGATGCCAACAAAACCTAAAATCACTATGATGCACGCAAGAGCTATGAGAGCGGCTCCAAGGTCACTGACATCCCCTCCTGCTGTTGGGAGTCGAGGTATCCCGCCACCTGTTGCTGTGCGCACAACTGCTGGAGGAGAAAATTCGGTCGGAACTGCTGGCAAAGGTGTCAGTTTCGGAGGCCGAATCTGCACAGCCTGGACCCCCAACGTCCGCGATAGCTCGGCTAACAGGCTGTCCGTACGGCCACTCTCCAGTAGTGACCTGAAAAAGCAGATTGCAATTTCAATAGCATTCACAGAATTTTAGAATTTATTTAACAATACATCTCATTTTAATTTAAACCTTTACTTTTTCATTTTAGTTAATTCCAGAATAAAAGTTTTTTACATGTTTTATTTGTAACATAGTTTTCAACAAGTTAAAAAGAAATTCAAAATTTCCCCCTGGTTTATGAGGTTTTTTATGACGTTAAAGTTACAAAAACCTCACTTTTATTTATTCAAGTTTGATTTCATCATCATAATTGCTAACAAATTAAATTTGACGCCTTTATCAATCTATTCTATTCGAGATATCCGCCAGTGAAGTAAATTATTTTAAAATATACTCTTCTCCAAAGTTAAGGAGGAATCTTTTTTTTTTTTTCCTTAATTTTTTTTAAACAAATTAACATTTATGCATGGAATTTGGATGAATATTTATATAATTTAGGAGCAAAAATTTATATTTTTAAATAAGGTGGAAAAGGGAAAGATCTTTAAAAACACGTGCAGGTAAAAATTTTCACTATACTATACTGGCATTAAAATTTTAAAAAAATGAAAGCGCCTTCCTCTTTAGATAAATAGAAGCAAATGTATAAAGCATAAAATTAAGTTTCCATTAAATTTTGGAGCTTTTTCTTTTAACTTTGTGGTAATTATGTTGTTGTCATCTAGAATTTTGTCCCTCTAAATTTCCCGTTCTGAGATTTGACGCCAATCTATGCTGTTGGTGGCAGGAGAATATACAGAATTACATTTGTCTATACGATTGCATTTACTTACATATGAATAAACGAATTGATAGACGGTCCACCCGCTATTGAATTTAGTATAAAATCTAATTTATATCTACAATCTTGAGAATAAGAACGTATCTTCCGTCTACTTTATTTTCTTCTCAAATTATCATTTCGATTGACTTTCATAATTTCAAAAAGGACTATCTGGTATTCCGGGAAGTCCAACCGAAAAAAAGTTTCTTTTACGAGAAAGTAAAGATCCAGAAAAAGGCATTCCCAAAAAATTTATAGCTTATTTATTTGCTCTATGAAAAAGAAAAGATTTCATAAACTCTAATCATGAACGGATAGAAAACAAGATCTCACATTTTCAGTTTGGGATCATCTGCCCGAAGAATTTTCATTGTCGCTGGATCAATCGCATAGAACCACAGATCACTTCTGCAAAAATATGAACAAATCTATTAATACAGTATCTACATAAAAAAAAAATCAAGCAGTGAATATTTTCCATAGCTGTATGAATAAATATAGCTCTTCATCAGATTATTCAGAAAAGGAATTCCTTTAAACAAATGTCAAAGTGACGCGAATAAAATGGCGGGCTACTCACCCAGACGTATCAGTTTCAATGGAATTGTTTTTGATCATTTTGAGGGAGACGACCTTCTCAACATCCGCTACAACATTCGTTCGCTCGTGAATCAACCTATGGAAAGATTGTAGAGTCAAAACTTGAAAGTTCATTCAGCAGTAGGTAAATTATAATTGGACACAGGCTCATGAATTAAATTCATAATTCCTTTTCATTACAGAAAACAATAAATCTGTAGAGCATGAGTTAGAAAACAATCATGAGTTAGAAAATAGTAATCTACAGCAACAATGGCAGGCCTTCAACATTTAGGCAACTGCAAAAGGGCCCGATAGCTATAGCTTATGAACAGTGAATTAACTTAAAGTCCATTTTATCTCAGGACTTTAAATGCAGATCATGGAGTCGAAAGTTCGAAACAATCACATTATCAGTGACTCATGTTCTTCAAAGAGTTCCATGAGATAAAATTTTATTTTAAATCTTATAATATTAGCAAAAACATTAAAAACTGTAGCTTAAAATTCTGCTCAAATATGCCAATTTCAGGCAACTACATTAATATAATTTTCTGCATTATTAACTACATATGGGGATACACAACGGTGATTTTATAAAAGTGTCAACTTAAGTTGCAATCGATTATAAGTATTTCATTGTTAGAAGCGGACAATGCTTGTTTAAATGTACTATTAAAAAAACAGATTTAGTTTTCGGATACCGAAATTGATCTGCAGACATTTAGAAGACAAACTGTGCGTAGGTGTCAAGATTGCAATTGTGTAAGAATGATGCGCAGCTCCATCTGAAACTCGCCTATTGGCTGCGCACAACTTACATGGAGCAAAATACAGACTCATTCCAAGTCCATTTGAACCTGTGTCCAAAGCAAATAAGCTTCAAAGCCAAGCGTGTTTTAAGGACATCTCAAGTGAAAGTGAACTCAAAACTCCAGCAGTTAGTAAATTTAGGCACAAAATTCAGGAATTAAAAAAAAGAAAGGGAAAAAAAAAACGCTTTCTTATTAATATTAAGCAAGAAATGATGCCAGAAATTGTTAGAAAGAAGATTAGATTGCAATAGAAGAAATTGTTAATCCTGCCTGTAATGGAATCAGGAATTTATGAGCTGAACTGGCATAGCTAAATGCTGATATATCTATAGAAGTCGGCATTTAAACCCCGAATACACCAGAAGGCAAATGAACGATTGCGAGGTGGTTAAATGGCAAAGTTGAAAAAAGGTTATATAAATTTTGAAGAAAATAAAATCTAAATAAGGAACAAATTTTAAGTGTCAGTAAAGGCTTAAAACATTATGAAATTTTATGCGAGAAGATACGCTGAATGAGTTTGTCATATTTTTATGAAGTCGCCTGCATTCATTATTCACATCATAATACCATAATGTATGCAAGACAAGAAATTTACTTTTTATTGCAGTAATAGGAACGAACTAAAGGTACTATTTCATGGATTCCATCTATTGTATAACTTCAAAGAGCATTACAGTCTGCTCGTAATAATATTCGAAAATTATTAAGTTCTTTTGAAAGAATCATTGAATAATCAAGTCAAGCTAAGCTTCGGAAAAATTAATATAATCTGGAAAAATTAATATAACCTTAATATATTTTCTTTCATTCCCAGTACTCGATCAGGTAAGGCGTTCTTCAAAACCAGCACCATCCTGTTTTCATCTCGAATCACATTTACCTACAGAAAAAGAAAAAAAAAAGAATTTGTATTTGTTTACAGAATATTTTTGTAAACAGAAAAATTATCATGTGCGTAGAACTCTTTAATAACCTTTAACTTTAAAAAAACGGCTGGCAGATTAAGAGGCAAGAACTTGTCAATATAATGCGTTCAATCGTTTTTCTCCAAAGTTTCCGAACATACAAGAATTTTAGAGACATTATAAATTTAAGGAAACTTGATTAATATTATTCCAATATAACATTTTGGCTGATCCAAGAAAGATCAATGGATTATACTTAGCCAGCCAGTTTAAATTGCAGAAAAGTGGATTTTTTTGTATGAAACATTTTAATAGCCAAGAATGTTTTACTAAATTTGACTAATAGGAACCGGAGGACTAAATAAAAATTTCGATTTTGTATTTTTAGCAGTATATTAAGTAACTCAAACAGCATATAAATCTTTACATCCTTTAAAGCATCTTCACAACTGAACTAAAACCATAATGCTTAGAATTTAAATGCTTTTTAATGCTTTAGACCTCATCTGTCACTATTAGTGTGAATATCCTGTACGAGAAATCATTTCTATGCATGCTTTTCTGTAAAACAATTAACTTTTCCTTAGTTGAGGGTTTCGATGAATTTCTTAAAAATATGCAATCATCAAGTCGTTTTTCTAATTTCAAGAAATTCCCTGCTTCGAAATTAAGATGCAGACTACCTGTTACTTCTTTTTTCTATGATATTCGTTTGCCGTTGATACGACCCAACTCGGTAATTTCATCTCATTTGTATGATGGAACTACTTAAAATATCTTTCATCTCTATGAATTATAACGATAAATATGCGTGTATGAGTGTGTGGTGGCGTTCTACAGGCCAAACCATTCGACTCACAGCGACCAAATTTGACACATAAATGAACACCATCGATGGTGAGGGGGAAGATGCATCTCGAAGCTGTGTTTTTGAAATTGTAATTACTTTTAAGCTGAATTTTGCCATTTTTCCGAGATAACTTCCAAAAATATAATTTCACAAACATTTTTATACCATTTCAGCACTTAAAAAATTGTTTTACTAATAATACCGGTTTGATAAATGTACAAGTTTTCCTTCAATTTTGGCATGTTTAAAAAAATAATATTTATTGTATTAATTTTCCTCAATAATTTACCATAAAACCTCAATATGTTACCTTAAAATTCAAACCTGGGTGAAAATTTTTGGAAATTCTTATTTTAATTTTAGTTAATTAAAAATTAAACAAAATTTCGACGTTTTAAAACTTAGCCTGAAAAATATTAATGAAATTTAATTTTCGCTTCATCTTAAAAGTTAGACAAATTAAAAAACAATTTTGATTTCAGAATCAGCATTATAAAATCACAGAATATCATCAGCAATGAAATGATTTCCAAGATTTATGATAATAAAAGAAACAAATAAGATTTTTATTAATTACAATTTAAGAATAAATATTATTTTTAAATTTAAGCATTTCATTCAAAATTAAAATATCAAAAAAATTAAACAATTCACACTAACGCGAGGAATGTGCCATCGCGGTAGTTCAACCGTACATTGATAAATATTAACAAAATAAATTAATAAATAATTTTTGGTACAAAAATCAAGAATAAATACGGTGATGACGTTCAGAGAGCTATAGCTAATTTTCGAAATAGTGAACTATTTTTATAATTGCATTAATTTTACAATTATTTAGTTAATAAATAACTATAATCACAATTACAATAATCTTTTCAATATTTAGTTAACTATTTATTAACTTTAACGTAAGTGACATTGCCGTGATGCAGTTATTTGAAAACTTGATTATTAACATGTACAAAATAATTTCAAGAAGAAGATTTTCAGTTGTGCGTGTATCGACCTCAAAAAAATACTTGAAGAAATATAGTCTTACCAGCACTTGCGCAGTCTGAGTCATAATTGCTGACCTGAGCTCGGGATTGTCCCTGGCGACTACTTTCAGTCGTATTGGTAGCTCCTCTTCGCGAACGTCTTCCAAGGGTTTTACATTACTAATGAATCCAGATTGAGGCTCAATTCTAAATCTACGAAAAGGATCCGATTCTTGAGATATGTCGTACGTCACAAAACCATTCGCTCCGGAATCTGCGTCAAAGGCCTACGCATTAAAGTAAAGGAAAAAAGTTAATCTAATTCCTATCCAAAATCCAAGAAAAAGATCAGAAATGTTTCAAATCTTTAAATATCCTGTTCATTTGGCAACAAAATAGTTGCCATTATGCTGGTCATAAACCATAAAAAGATGAGAAACATATTATATACACCTTCGAACTTTATAATCTTTAAAAAAAAAAAAAAAAAAAAAGACAAAAAAGGGGGAGCGACAAGAATTACCTGAACTTGGAGAAAAGCTGTTTCCAAAGGTGCATCGTAGGACAAAGCTGCAATGTATTTGTCAATGAACACTCTGGAATATCGGGATGGAAATAAGAACTCCGGTTTATTATCGTTCACATCCACGACTTGTACTGAAACATCTGTGCGAAGGCGAGAGTCACCTGAAATATTATTAAAGCCATCAGTTTTTCATCCTAAATCATTCTTCCTACAGTATTCTTGTAAAAATTGAGTGCACTCTTTTAAGCTTAAACCTTTTGAATGTGTAAGTAATTACTTTAAGAGTATGAAGACTCGAATTGCGTTAGTTGAGTAGATCAATGCGTAAAATACAAGGTATTTTTTAATGAATTTTTTTAAAATCCATTGGGCAGAGTGGTGAACAAATACTCTAGACATATACTTCTAGAAAACAAAAACCAAGATAACAAGCGCTCCAAAGGGAAAATTTTAAAAATTAATAGTTTGAAAATCTAGAAAGATATAATATATTATTTATGCAGAACGGATGGAAATGCATTCGTTCTGTGAACGATTTTGAACCATGGAAATGAATCCAGACCAGGCATTCATGCTTAATGTGTGGTCTGATCAACAGATTACAAATGATTCACCTCATTCTACAGTATAAAAGAGCAGCAAGTGGATAAAATTGTGTCAGCACCTTTCAATCTCAGACCTCAAGTCTTTTTTGAGAGAATTGCGCCTATAAGCAGCGGAGATGGTCTTTGAGGTGGAATATTATTACATCTGAAGATAAAAGTAGTCGAAGTTAATTAGCCGAGAAAACCATCCAAGTTAAATTATATTATAAAAACGAAGCAATATCATTTCATCCGTCATATGCGAGATGGTAAAGAACCAATGATTTGCTCTGCATTCTGCATTACAGATTCTTGAACAAGCAATATAATTATTGTTGCTAAGGTCTACGGGGAATGCAGTACATCAGGCTAACCTTTTTAAAGGAAATCCGTGCGAATCCCGATATATTCAAGAACCGAAACTTGTCTCCATCATCTAGTAAGTTCTAGTAAGTCCTCTAGTACCATCTAGTAATTTCTCATCATCTATTAAAAGTTTTTAACTGGTTGTTCAATTAAACGAAGTAGTAGCAGGGCAGAGCCGTATATGTGTATGCATTGTGCTTTCTAAGGACACTAACGAACGCTAGGCAGCACCGTTATGGAACAGTATCATTCCATAATTATTCACTAGGTAAATAGAAGGACAGAGTATCAATATAAATCACTGCGTAATGATTGCTACCTTAAACATTTGAATAGAATCTTGGTCTAAAAAGACCCTTTTTAAATGCATGGCCTGCCAAAGCTTAGTCCTGTTATTTTTGATAGTTGAAATGTCACAAGTATACCAAGCCCTTCATTAATAATATTGAAGGATGCCAGTGTGTCGAAAATACCAAAAGAAAAGATATTTGACGATACTACTGGATGACCAAATGAATGCAAGCAGGCTTTTAATAAGATTCGACCATGTTATTCAGATTTAAAAAAAATTAATGCATTGGTTTGAAGAATGCGGAATATCAGAAGACGATTTTGATATTAGAGATGCAGAAATGATTATAAGTGATCATGAAGAAATAAGTGAGCAAGAAAATGAAGAAAATTCGGACGTAGATTCAGAAGAAGAGGAAGATGACATTTGACATGGAAAATCATTTCTAAGGGTAAAGAAAAAATAATTTCCAATGGTCCAAGAAACCATTAGTGAGTTCACATTCCCGAACGCCTCAGCACAATATTGTTTGGAAGCTGCCCAGAATTCGTCCTACTTTTCAACGGCTATATCTGACTGAAAATGAAGTCTAGAGTTACATTTTCGGGACCAATTTGTTGCTAATGCTTGTAAGATATACGAATCTTAAATTTACTGCAATTAGGCAAAAATATTGAGATAAAGATTAGTCAGATTTGCATGATTTGGATATAGTGACACTACGCGAATTTATAGGTCTACTGTTTTACATCGCTGCTTTTAACTTTGTAAAAATGTAAATGAATAACGAAATATTCTTACAATGATATTGCTACAAACGTCTAATGTCGCTTCCCAGCACGGTTAGTTCAATCACCACGAAGACCGTTTTACGATCAGCTCTATTGGGTGCTGATCGGATGTCGCGTCAGTGATCTCAGAGCTTGGAAATAAACTTGGTGACCCTTTGGCAACTTTGGCGACAAAATAGATATTACTGGAAATTTCGAGAATTTTAGCGATTCAGCCAATCGTAACCGAGATATGCTTGATTGGTCCAGAACCTTCTCTGCCTGCCTCCTGGAAACTATAAAAGGCCGGCAGTTTTGAGTAGTAGTCAGTCTGAGTTATGTATCGAGCCGTCGAGAGGATAGCGAAGCAACGGCTGAATAGTTCAATAGTCTGGTGAAGAACAAGCGATTGCTGAACTGAGCTGTGTGTCGAGACCTGATGTATTTTGTGGAAGCAGCATCATGTGTGGCATTGCCCATCGTGCAGTAGTGAGTCGGCAGTTGAATACAGCTAAAGCGAGGAGACAGTGGAGAATCGCAGACGTTTGGAGAGGCCGTAGAGTGAAGCTACGTTAATTCTTCTGCTGAATTCTGTTTGGCTGTTTTGTGTGCTGTGGTCGATTACTATTTGTGGGCTATTGTTTGCTGAAGTGTGCTGCTGTATGTTGTCTGTGTTCGTCTCGGTTGTACATTTGTCGCCTCTGTGTATTCATCGCTTCATGCTTAATAAACTTTGTCATTGTTCGTTATTGTGGTATGTTGATTGTTTTCACACCATACACCCACTACAAGCGAACCCGGTGACTTTACAGACTTAGTGGAATTGAAGTTCCGTAAAAATACTTTAAAATATTATATTCATTTTTGTTTGTTGAATTCTAACAGTTATTAAAATTAGTGTAATTCCATAATATCTAAACTAAATAAATACTCATTAAAAATTGTTTACGTTTTCCTTATAATATCTTTCCAACATCTAATATTATAACATTTAATATTTTTGGTAATTATAAGATTTCCAGAATGTATTGTGTTTCCAAAAGAAATTCCAATGTTGTTTACAAAAGATAAATTGAAAAATAACAATGATGTCTTTTTGACTGCATGTCTCTGGTCGCGTGTGAAAATTCATGTCTCCAGTTAAGGACTAAGATATGGTTGGAAAATATTATGTGTAAGAATTTTATCTGTCTCGGACCTGAAGGAAATTAAAATATCAGTTAAATTTGTCGGTTTTTAATTCTTATACAAATAAAATTTATAAAAAATCATTTTGTTTTAACATTCAGCCAAAGAATGTTTAGAAGACGACATGTTTTTTCTTACCGAAAAGTCCACCGACAGTGACGAGTCTCACCGTGAGCACGTAGCGGTTTTGCCTCTCGTAATCTAAGTGGCCAGTCTGCAAGCGCAGTTCACAGTCGCGTTGATTCGTTTCCAAAACATAGAAAAGGCCTGGGGGAGATGAAAAATATAAATAAATACAATAAAATTTAAAAAAATAAGAGAAAAACAGAAATTTGCAATTCCTATTTTCAAAAATAAAAGGATATTTTCAGTTGTATTTTAATTGAAAAAACGGAAGAGCGGTATATTCAATCCCATATACGTTCTTGGCCTGTTTTTCTCTTGGCGCTAGGCTGAATGCTACTAAGGCTTGAGTGATAGTAAACGCAGTTTTCAGTCCTTTGTAAGAGAAGTTCCCACTCGCTATCTTGAACGGGAATTAATGTTAAGTTTAATTTTTCCATTCTATTCGACACCAAATCGCTCGTCAAAATTTTTCAATATTTACGTGAAAAATAATTAAGTACTGTAGCGAAATCGTTAGATAACGTTCCATTTCATTTTGAAATTTTAGAATCAATAATTGTGATTCTAAATTTTGAAGCCTAATATTAAATTACAATAAATGGAAACTGATACTTACTGTATATTAACGAATATGAAACATTTCTCTTATTTACTGAAAGAATACTGGAATGAAACATTTTAGTTTAATTAAGTTTAGTTTTATTAATTCCTGTTTTGAAATAACATTATGGCAATTTTGGGTTGGACTTCTTCCCTGGTTCTAATTATACTGCCATTTTCAACTGCGATCTGATGAAAAGGGCGAAACCTGAACTGGCGGCCTTTCAACAAATTTACGAGCCAGATTAGAGAAAAAACGTTTGATCCATAATGTCAGATTTAACTTGCAACATATACACAACTTTAGTGGAATCGGTTCTCGAACATGGAACACTCCACTACGTGAATGAGACTTACCACTACGCCACCGAACTCTCAGCAATGAAACAAATTTTGTCTTGAATGTAAGGTGTACAAACATCGGTGACTAATATTTCAAGCGATATCTTGTTCATATATACTCGTCATGTTCAGTACAACTGAGCATAACAAGTATGAAGATAAAAAAAAAAAGAACGCTTTCAAAACGAAGCATTATTCTATAGAATATGGCTTTTCTATACTTATGTAATTGCAAAATCTAATCACTGGGCGAAGATTAATATGTAATGCACAAAAGAGCACAATTTCGTAAGAAATTCTGATGATCATTTAAATGTTGGATTTGAAAGAACCAGTAAGTTGTTTGTGAATACATCCTTTGTATTTGTATTCACTGGCTAAGACGCAGCTCCTCTAGAAATTGAAAATCATTATTTTTTTTTCAATCTCCTATTTTTAAAACCAATAGTTATACAAAATTCATACGGCAATGTAAAACAAACAAAAGGGAGATGTTGTTTAAGCTATTTGAATTCACTTCCCATAATGAGTCGATTGCGAGTATGTGAGTAATCAGAATATTATTAGCCATCTTGTTGCCGAGATTATTGGCTATGTAAAATTTCAATGGAATCTTGTTTATGTCGTTTGATGGTTTTCTCAGCAAAGTATTTTTAAGCTTCGATGGACGTGCAATTGGTGCCATTTCAGAAGCATCACATTTATTCTGTTATGGAACTATTTGATCTACTTTCAATTTACATAAAATTTGAAGTTTTATTTTAAATGGGAAGTGATTAAATTTCAGCTAATTCAATAACATGCTTGTCGAATTGAATCACATGCGCAAAAGAATGATTTAACATTGAAGGTTTTTTTTTATAATGCAGAATACAATGTTACAAGATTTATGCTAATGTCTCTGATTTAATAAAACCCAGCATAATATAAAAAGTCTTTAAAAATGAGGAAATTTTTAAAAAAATTCCCATCATTGCTTATCTTACTTATAAAATTAAAAATTAGCTGCAATTGCTA
The DNA here is from genome assembly GCA_026543865.1 of Argiope aurantia. NCBI lineage: Eukaryota > Metazoa > Arthropoda > Arachnida > Araneae > Araneidae > Argiope > Argiope aurantia. The sequence goes on from JAPMOR010104527.1 coordinate 629,486, forward strand.
CGATCTTCAATGATTTTATTAACAGCATGGTTTAAAAAATTTGTTCAATTTGAGAAATTTCATTTAAAAACAATGGAAGAGAAAACCGGATTGCAATATAAACAGCAACAGTAAAAAATGATTTCGGTTTCATTTACAATAATGGAAATATTGTCGTGAAATATATTTATAACTTTTTAAGTTAATTAATTCTAGACAAAATAATTTACTGTATCTAAATTGATATAACTAAAAAAAATTTTTTTAATTGATTTTTTTTTTTTCAATTTTAGGAAATGTAGAATTTATTTGTGTGCATTTATTAAGCTTAATTTTACTGCTTAATTTTTCATGAAATAAAATTTTAAAAAATCGCTTGAGGGTTCCTACCCGCGATTGTGGTAGGTTTCCAGTCGCGTCCTTCATTATTACTAGAGAAAAGAAACAGTACCTTCCTCGTTTCCCCGATCAATGCGGCAGCCAATCGGAAAGTTGCCCCTCGGTTTGTTGATCACAGGCAAAGTCTTGATGAGCGTGTTAGCCAGGGAATTTTCGGGGACTTCCACACTGAAATAAGGTAACGCCGTTAAAATGGAGGCCGAACAAATCCAATTTGCATTTCCCGTGATGCACTGCACTCACCTGTAAATGGAATCCGCGAATCCCAATTCAGAGTCCGGAGCTGGAGTCGCGATGTGTTCCACGTAGACGGTCAATGTGGCGGTGGCGGACAGAGAGGGAACGCCGAGATCTTTCGCGGTCACTTCGATCTGAAATAATCCAGGGAGGTTCTTTCTCATCAATATGTTGCTCAGAGTGATGTAACTAAACATTAGTCCATTAAACCGGGCAAAAAGAACCTTTCCCACAAACCATTTGTCACATTGGAATTTCAATTTCTTAATTACGATTTTCCAGGATTACCTTGAAATACGTTATGTAAAGAATTTATATCGTTTTGAGATTAAAATATTTATATTTCCATTGTCGTCAATTGTATTGTTTTTTAAACTATTGTTTCATAACATTCATAACATTCATCCTCACATCATAACATTCCTCATTAATCATATGGCACATCATGAAAACAGTCCTCTCTCATTACCCATGATAACATCTTAGTAGCCAAAAATGCGACGTCTTATACACCTGCCAGATAATTTTGCAAAATATTCTGGAAATTATAAGCTGAGTGAACAACAATTTAATCAGATATCTGCAAATTGGTGGACTTAACATCGTCGGTATTCCATCGGATCGAGTTATTAGTTGACAGATCAATAATTTTTGGTTAAATGCGATATCTCATTCACCTGCCATCTTATCTGTTATATTTCAAAATGAAGTGCAAAGCATAAACTGAATCAATGACATTTGGATAAGATGTCTGAAAATTTATCGACTTCCATCGCATTTACTTCATAGTCCGCCGTACAGATATTGTCGACATAATGTGATATCTTATTCACTTTGTCGGATATATTGCCAAAAGTAATGCAAATTATAAGTTTGATGAACGAAATTTCAATCAAAAGCCTGAAAATACGCTGCTTTAATTTCTTTGATATCTTTTGCATTGTTTTCATAGTCGACCGATCAAAAATTATCCACAAAATGCAGCAACTTACTGACCTGTCACCTTATCGATTCTTTTGTCAAATATAATCAAACTACTTTAACCGTTACTTCAATATTTCGACTGTTTACAACATATTAACTTGAAGGTAGCTTTTCAATTAGCATATTCGAGAATGTGCAGCTCTCCATAGCCATCTTAAAGTGGTGGAGACTTTTGCTGACGAAACTGTCAATCTCCCGCCGACGGAGGAGGGTAAAAAGTTGCCGACAGGAAGGCAATTGCTAACGCTGTCTTTGATTAGAGGAGTACAATTTATGAATAAAAAAGATACGCCGAAATGTCTGCTAGCGGAACCACTCATTTTGGTTGTTTTGGCTACTGTATTGGTTAGAACCACAGGAAGAGCGTTTAAGCAGATTTCAAACTAATATTTAAATTCATGTCACTGGAAAGATAATTGTTTGCACTTTAAAATGGTATAAAAATCATTTTGTACTATACTTTTTCGGAACTTATGGCGAAAAAAAAAAAACCAAGGCTGAAAGTGTTACAAGATGGTTTAATTACACAAACAAAATTTGAAAATGATTTCGAAATGCAGATCTATAACATTCAAAACACACTTGTGCCAAATTTCATTACTCTGTTTTGGAGGTCATCAACAGATAGGCTTTCTTTCATTTTCACCATTAAACATATTGCAGTAACAGAATTCAGTAGGAATGATGAGAAGATGCTCACCCTGTACTCCGAATCGGGCTCTTTCCTCAGATCATCTTTCACTGAAATCAGGCCAGAGACTGGATCCACCAAGAAGTAGGTAGGTGCTTTCTCTTTTCCCGTCACTTCGTAGCGCACTTCATTACCAGGAGCCTGCGGGGAGACAAGACATGATTAGAGCTCTGCCAAGTACAACAAGGTCGTGGAAGGATGTGTTCCAAACACTCACCGTTCCATCCGCGTCGGACGCCACGACTGTCGTGACGACTGTGCCCAACGGAACTGTGTCTTGCAACCGAATAGGCAGGGGAACACTCGTGAAGATCGGGGCGACATCATTTGCATCCTAGGGGAATAAAACAGTGCATCGAATTAAGAGCGAAGACAAGCATAACAAAAACAGTTGCCGTTTGCGAAGCTAGAAGTTTCTATCGACAAGCAAGAAATCGGTGGTGGCATTTCAAAACGATATTCATGGAACGTCGATTGGCATTTCATAAAAGTTTGAGCTACAGTGCGAAAAAGGAACAGATGAGAGCTATCACAGAACTAGGTTAAAAAAGGCTTTGAAATTATAAACCTTTCTTCCATTCCACACTTTCAAGTAATTGCAGTCATTCAAAATATTTTGATACAAAAATTGTTCGTTATAAAGAAGCAATAATTCGACTCATTTATAGTATCCTTTTCTCATCAATCGTAAGCAAGATAAAGGGAAGTCAACCATCTAACTCTCCGACCCGCCTCGAAGGCACACGGATTTAAACCATAAAACTGAATGACCGGACCGCAGCAACAGCAATTGGCGGGAACTGTGGTCGAGTCCTAAGGGCCGTCACCGGCCACGGTACAACCCTTCCCGAAGGAAGTACGTCCCGTCATCGATGGGAGGAGTCAGACCCCCCACCTATTAGTATTCCCTCCAGGGGGGCGAGATCCAACCACCATGCCGGAAGCATCTCATCCTCATTTCGAGGTGCACCCCCGGGGGGTAAGATAAAGGGAAATCGAAAATTTCAACTTAAGACCACTGCCATCCCATTTTGGGAGATTCAGGTTAATTCTCGAAGTTAGTCATTACATTACCATTCGCAACAGCATACTTCGTGGGTTCAAATTCAACTGAAATTACTCTAATTATTATATCACCGAGATAACATGAGCAAATCGTTACATTCACATACATTTATAGGCTGTTAAAATGACACTATGTTATAGTCGTGAAAATCATCGTAACTGATTTTTCATAGTAAGAAAATCGTAACAGAGTAAAGGATAACAAAATTTTTTTAAAAAATAATAAAATAAACATAAATGCTTGTTTGTTTTTTTTCTATTTAGATAGGTTTTTATTCCAATGCATATTCGGGTTAGCTTAATAAATAGCGCACATCCTATTGTACTTTTACTATGTGTCTGTAATAATTTCAGTCATCTAAAAATAATTATTTTCTATTCACATGAACTCAGGCTTCATTTTTAACTTCCGATTTGTGTGAATTCTTATTTTCCTACTCTACATGTGTCAAATCAAAAATGCTGTTTCAGCTTTTAAGCCCCGTTTCCATGGCCCATTGCTTTATGAATATGATCATGAATCAGCCGTCCGACCCATCGTGGGCCACTCTCGCCTGTTGCCTGCTACTACGCTTATGGGCGTCGGAAGCTTCCTTCAAACTGTCGGTGAAATGAACAGACATCAAAGAGATGGAGAATCTGAACACTGGGAAGAGGTTTTCTCCAAACTACGGGCCATGGGAACAGCAAATTGGTGAAATTCGGGATAACCACAAATAGGGAAATAGGGCAAAATGCCCCTGACGCAAGACGCACCTGGGCTATGGGAATAGGCTTTACGATTATATAATCCGAATACTTATCCACGGATCCTTTTTTTCCCCTATCATCCTTTTTGAACTGCGGCCTGGCTTTGATTTGTATAAAGAAACGTTAATAATATCTAAAAATGGAATTATTTCCATAGTCATTAATATATAGAGCGATTTAAATTAAATTAACCTCGTTTGGGACGCCCTGGAGAGAGAACTAGTCGTCGTAATGCCATCATATTTGGAGGATATACATTTCAGGCCATGGGAAATTGATTGGTGCAATAAAAAAACTAGTTCAAAAAATGCTGCTTGGTGAAATGCGGCGCAATCAGCTTCTCAAGCATTAGTCGACAAAAATTTTTAAATGTTTTCATACTTTCAAGCAAATGTTCTATTTTTCCGAAAGCAGAAACTTACTATGATTGATATGGCTACAGTTGCAGTGGCCCTTGGATCCGGACCGTCGTTTTCCATCGTCCCTACGAGAAGACTGTAAGCGGCACGCCTCTCATAATCGAGCGGCTGCATTGTGCGGATGATTCCGGTCATGGCATCTATTTCGAAAAGATCTTCAGCACCTTCTTTGATGATGTAAGTTACACTGCTCACGGAATCTGGATCTCGAGCCTGAAAAAATGAGTAGTCACCAATGAATGAATAATATAAAGATTCATTTTAATAAATCAATAGCTACAAATCCACAGTAATAGCAAAGAGCTTTGAAACAAGTTCTGCTTAATCTTGGTTCAGAAGCAGCATCAGCCACAGAAACAGATGGGCACTCGAAGAACATATCAAGATCAGAATATCAACACAATCCTAAACTGCTCCAGTGAGGTCCACTAGGAGTAGGCGAGTCCAAGAAAGAACATTCTAATAGGTAAATTTATTCGTTTTCATTTCAATCTTTCTCCAACAATCTTGTTGTTGACAGCTACATATTGATCATTTGGATTTAGTTTAGTTTAGTTCAGTTATATTAACGTCCCATTTTAAAGCAACACTAGGACTATTATTAATTGGAATCAGAAGCATTGCAGTGTAATAGACTCTTTTTCTCACAAAAAGATGAAATTTAATTGAAGCATCAGTATAAATGAATTATTTTCTTTAAGCATTTACTATTAAAAAAATCAGCTATAAATTTGGATATGTTTCAAGAAAGAAAGAATTTTCTTTCAGACAGACTTAGGTTATTAAGTTGGGAGTATCATTATTAAACTGAAGGATTCTGAGAATAAACATTTTTTCTGAAAATATTATTTATTTTTGTCTTGTAATATAAACAAGTTGAATTTGACTATGTTCAAGTCATAAACTAGTGGATTGTTTTTATTCTCAGAATCAGATTACTGAAATTAACGTAAGCTTGAAATTTCATCCATTATTTCTTGGTTTATTGTCTTCTGATCGAAAAATAATAACTTCAAGTAGATGATACGAACACTATTCTAATAATAAACAGTAATAAATTTTTATTGTCAAAACGTGTATGAATCTGAACGTCAATACGAGGCAAAAATCTAAATAGGAATGACTCTTTTTTTTTACATTTTAATTTAGAAAATTCATGTCTAAGATGGAAAGTTTGGATTATCTGATATTTCGCTTTTCTCCTCAGAATTTGTGTTTTGACAAAAAAAAAAAAAAAAAAGTCCTAAATGAACGCCAATAAAAAGAAAAAAATCCAAACGTGGAGATAATGCGAATGGTAACAAATTAAGAAATTTCAAATAGCTTTCATGTAAGATTTATAGGATTTTCAAACACTTTTTGCAAAACACGAACTCATTGGTATCAAATTTTGTATTTTACAATAAATAATTACATATAATAGAAGTCTCAAAGAGTCAACCTGAAACTGCGCAATTTTCTTTTGATCTAAATTTACATAATCTTTATGCTGCTGGCCAGATCACGTTACACTGGCATGTTTGTCTACACGAAATATTTGCGCAGGTAATATGAGATGGAAAGTCACCTTGAGTTGAATGACCTCGTAGTTGGCTTTGTTCTCCGGGACCATGGCTTCGTAGAGGCTCTTCTCAAACAGAGGCTTTTCGTCCTGGACGTCAGTGACCAGGACGGTCACGGCCGCAGTTCCGAACCTGGAGTCGGGGGCGCTGTCCCGAGCCATCACCATGAGGCGATGCGAAGGCTGCGACTCAAAGTCCAGCGCTCGAAGGGTACGGATCTCACCGGTCTGGGGGTCGATGCGGAAGTCGCTACAAATAGGAAGTATATATA
>JAPMOR010104527.1:635942-698458 GCA_026543865.1 Argiope aurantia
GAAAAGAAAACCAAGACGAAGAAATAAGATTTAAGCAAATAAAATTACTAGAATTTTCTAATTATTAGGATCTTCTAACTTCATCGATCTAACCTATTAACTTTTATCTAATTTTTTTTTTAGTAAAATGTTGAAACAGTTATATAAACTTTGAATTCAGTTCATCAAAATATATGAAATATGCCAAATTCATCCATTTCTTAACAAAAACAATCCATGAATATATTCTTTCTGATAATCTCATAAAAGAAGGAAAAGTATATGTAATAAATTAGTTTAGTTATATTGACTTTCCGCTTTTTAAAGCAACATTAAGACTATTTTGAGACGGATTTGATAATTTTGAACAGCGGTCAGATAAGTGGCGCTCACTCTTTAACTTTCGCACCACATCAGAGGGTGGATGTTTGGTCCCGTCGGATTTAGCAACAACGCCCAAAGGAGGACATCCTGTGAGAAGCTGGTGAAATTCAGGATAAAGAGTTTGAACAATACACCAAACGACTGAACAATGAACGAATAAATTGCAAGATTATCACAAATATATATTAATTACAAGAAATTCTTCATGTAAGATTGTGTAAAATATCATATTAAGAAATAAGTAAAGGAACTTCTAATCTTTTTAGAAACTATCGAGTAAAGTTGACTTCTTCCCTGTGATTTCCAGTTTTACGATTTCTGGCAATCATGTCTTCATGCGGACTCTGACTGAATTAAAAGCAAGCCTAAGTTGCTATGTTGCTGTGAGTCCAACAGCAATACCAATGAAAATTCTTTAAAACTCGAACGTAGGAATGGATAGTGAACAGATTATGTTTTCAATGTTTCCCTTTATTTATCATATTTTTTACTAAGTGCTCAAAATAAAAACTACCATTTTTTATTCAAATTTCTTTTTCCTAAAGTGTTTACAACGGATAAAAAGTGTCAATGAAAAATGACTCCCATAATGGGCCCTACACAGATCTCAAGAGCGCCACCCTGTACTTTTGAATTCAAACATAAGGAAATATACTTATATTACCTTATATTACCGAAAGAAACGATTTTTCAAGGGCACTTAGGATTTACAAATTATAGACTTTTTATTGATGATAGGAAAAAAAAATCATTTGAAATATAATATTTCTGCCTAAATATGGAAATGATGAAGAAATAAGAGACGTCAAATGACTACTCTAAGAGAAATCTCGACCAACAAACACTCAGTTTAAAACTATACATATTTAAATAACGAAATAAAATAACACTAACCTGGATTGTGATACAGAGTACCTTATTTGACCATTTAAAGAGACGTCGTCATCTTTTGCCTAGGAAAGAAAAAAAAAGGAGCGATATGACATCAGTAAAAACAAAATTGTATATTTGTTTGAGAAAACTAATGGAGGTATCTTTAAGATTCTTGTAAAATGCAATAATACCTGAACAGTTCCGACGTAAGCATCACCCTGTCCTTCATCGACCCTAAATATGTATTCCGATTGCAGAAAAACTGGATTTTGGTCATTAATATCGGTTACTCTGATATCCAAAGTAGTGGTTGAAAACTATAAAATAAATTAATACAGTGTCAATGTTATTCTGAATTTCATTTTGCAGTCATTAAGATAAGAATAAAGATTTTTTTTGAAAAATAATTCTGATTTTTTTTTATTAACGTAAGCCTTTCATTTGTTTTTAACATGTTAGTCATTTCTGCATTTTAGTGCAAAAAGTTGCGTTTCTTTTTCGAACACCTCTTGGGGAAATTTCATTCAGAGGAGAAATCTATCTTATGCAATTGGGTAACTCACCCTTTTGACTGATCAAAATATGGAATTTAGTAAATATCTTACTAAAAAAAAAAAAAAAAAAAAGGCAATATCCTGTCAGGTTTTAAGTATATTTCTAACATTTTATAAGGCAGGTATATGCAATTATATTCATGTTTAAAACAATAAATCATGAATGAAATATTGGAGCACAGTGCTGAAACACACAATCAAAAGTGAATTATAATAATAAATCGCATCTTTCTAAAAACTTACAAGGTTGCTGGGATCTGAGGCTTTGACAACCAGAGCATAAGCCGATACTTCTTCTCGATCTAGCCGCCGAGCGACGGATAGGATTCCGCTAAAATCAATGAAAATGAAATCAACAAAATTTGATATTTGATCATTTGATACACGACATTACGTAATATCTTAATCATTAGATTAATTTTTCCTACGATTACTTTACAAGATTATTCATCTTCAATTATTTTAGCACTTTAGCGATGATATCTGTCCAGCAGAACCTGCACTGTTACTTCTATAAAACCAAGGAAAACACAGTCATGACCATTTTCTGGCCAACTGTATTTTATAGATGGAGAATGTGAAAACCTCATTTGTAGAAATTGGAACTAGGAAAAGAGTTAAGCCAGCAGATTGATAGAGTTCGGAATACAATGTAATAAAAAAGCTTCATCTCAGACCGTCAAAGTTATAGCCAATGTGTTTTGAAAGGCGTGGGAAAATGTAAAGATTTGCAAGTTCAATACTTTAGACAAAGTAGAAAGTATATTTATGTAGGACTCAGGAATCACTACTATTTAGAATCACGCACATTTAATTACATTTAGGACGGACAATTACATTAACAAAAGAAATGAACATTCAATAGATTTCGTCGAATACGTCGCAGGATTAATTCACATGTTACGTCGTGTCTTTCGTTCAGAGACCCGTCTCGTCTCGCACGTCTTGACTTTCGTTCAGACCCATCTCGTCTGCTCTCCGTCTAACAAGCATCAACACCTGTTGGCCAGCAGATGGCTCTCGTCATCAGGCGTTCGTAATTACATTTATTAGCAAGAGTAAAACTCCATTAAAAATAATTTATTTTAAGGACTCGAAAAAAGTGAATTTAACTCATGGAATGGGCAACTATATAATAGCGGCGAGTTGAGTAATAAATAGAAAGTTTTAAGGATCATGTGCGAAAGGATAAAGAAAGTGCTGTGAGAGGATCAGTTTAGTTTAGCATAGTTATACATTAACATTCCCCTTTAAAACAACACTAGTGTTATTTTGGGACGGACCTCGTGATTTTGAGCCTCGGTCAGATGACGAGAACAACATCTGAGCTGGAGCCCTCCTCTCCAAGCTTCCGCACCACACCAATGGGAGCATGTTTGACCCCGATGGATTTAACGTGCATCAAACCGGTTTACACGGTGCTTTTTTGGTGGAATCGAGTTTCGAACCTGAAGCCCACTGGTTCTGAGATCTTACCACTAGATGACCGCGGCCCTTAAGAGGGTCAAGAGACCCTTAAAAGATGAAACTCGAACTATTACAATAACATGTTTGGTATTCGAGTTAAATTTTTTGTGTTTGTTGTACAGTTTGAGTGAATAAAATATAATATATATGATGACCCTTTCTTAGAGAGAGATAAAATTCAAAGGTTATTCTTTCACATCTTATAGAAAAATTTTTGTATGCTTTCGCAGGAAGGTGTGAAGAGCTCATATTTTTTAATAAAGTGCCTTTAACGCAGTTTTCAAAGAGAAATGGTGTTTATTTTCAAGAAAGTTCGAAAGAAAGAAAATCTAGATGTCATATAAATAGCTTACCTTTTAGGGTCAATGGCGAAATCCCCATTAACGTTGCCTTCAATCAGAGAATAGGTGATTTCGTCCTTCTCTGGATCTTCCGCCTAAAAACAATGCCCATGTCAGCCTTTTCTTTCAAGAGGCTCATTAAAAAGGTGCAAATTAAAAGAAAAATTTATGTTATTCTTTTCTGCTAACGACGTTTCTATTTTCTAAAACGGATAACCGGAATTGCAGAAGGATGGTCCATTAACACTTCATAATGAAATGTAGCTGTTGTCCCCATCAATTTAGGTTAAATAAATTTTTCGATGTTTTTAGATATGAGAAACTTTGAGCTCGGCTCGCTTCGATCAAACCAATTGCTCTCAAATATAATGATTAGAAAATAATTTCATACAAGTGCTTGTTGCCAATTATCGAAGCACTGAATTTTACTTTCAAATTAAATTGTAAAAGAATGGAATAAACATGGATTCATTATTCAGAGATACAATTCTTTACAGCGTAAAAAAAATATTCATTTATTTTTCTGTATCATTACGCTTTTTTTATATCCTCCATAATTTGGTGAGTTATAAAAGAACTAAACTCACTCATTTTTTTAACCAAAATATTTTTTATACTTTTGGTGGAATATCAGGTCAGCAGAAACTGATTTTTTAATTATAAATCGGAATAAGTCACAGGGAGCCTTTCTTAGTACGAAAGTTAAAGAAAAACCTGCTTTAATTCATACAATATTTCTTCTCCAAAAGTAAGCCTCATCGTGTCTACATTTCGAAAAAAGGATATTTACCGTGAGCGTGATGACGGTCGATCCGACAGCTGCCCCCTCGCTCACCTGAGCGTCGTACCTGTCTTGAGGAAAGACGGGCCCTCCAGCATTGGGGCCCGCCACCACAACGACGTCCAGGATACCTTGACTGAACCTAAAAAAGCAAGGAAAAACTGATTCAGTAGAGGTAATGGACTTATTATATGACTATAGCTTCTTTTAATGTATCTGTATACTATTTTGACTGTAGCATCATATTTTAGAGCGCTATTGCGTATCTAAAAAAACTGCGTAGTGTTAAGTTGCGCGATTATATAAATATCAATTTCAATTAAACGTGGTGGTCTCTCAGCCCATCTGGTTTAGTCTATCTTCATAGGGAACGGAATCAATACGATTTTCCCGAACGTACAGTACACTCTCGAGTATCCGGTTCGCGACAATCCGGATTCCGTAGTTTTCCGGGCTAGTTTTCTTTTATCGCAATTAAATAAGGAAGGAATGGCGTTGCATTGACAACATTGCCAATACGATCCTCCCACGTGACGTGTGCAAAATGCAAATTGTGACTGGTAAAGAGCAAAGTTCTCATCGTTGTTCAAGGTTTCGTTTGTGTATAACGAGCCTCAGTTGTTGCCGCTGTTCCTAATTAAAACCGCACAGTGTGTAGTACAATATTAATAAATTGTTCTTGGGGTATGCTTAATGTATTTTAAGTGTATCAAAGTGAAGATTTCAAAATGGATGATAAACGAAAAAAAACAAGGAGTGACTATGGAGGAGAAATTACGCGCTATACGGCGACTAGATTCTGGTGTAATAGCATAAAATATAGCTTTGGAGTTAGGAGTTGAGATGTGAAATGTGAAAATAAAATGTGAGCAGTTTATATCCTCCTATTATAAATTTTCGAAATGTGCAGTGCAGTATATATATGTATATAAACAACCAGTACAAACAGAGCCTTCTACACGTTACTAGTACAACACGTTACCAAACAACCAGTACAAACAGAGCCTTCTATTTTACCGGCAACTGCTTCTACGATTCATCGGACCATGGCCGTGTTCACATTCTACCTAACTTGAGATAAATGGAGGGCTTAGTACTCAATAAGCGAGAAAAAACATATTATAACATTGAGTTTTGGAATTAAAACTTTGTCTTCTGGTGTTGACAAAGAAATGAGAACTCTGGCCGATCCGGTTCTTTTGTTGTCGGCCTGCCCTTCCGCCACATTACTCCGGATACTCGAGGGTGTACTGTATATTAAAGAATACCCTTAATTTCACACTAATCTAGCAAATGATAATAAGATGAAGAAGTTATTAATTTTTCTTATTTCTAAGAACAAAATAAATCGACGTTCAAGTGATCCTGTGGGATAAAAACTAAAATGTATTACGCAAGGTAAATCAAATATTTTCAATTAGATGGTTCTCTTAGAATGAATCAATCGATGATTCTCACTGTAGGTGAGGCATTCTTCTCGGATCGTTTTCGTTTCTTGCAATCAAAATGAACTTTTATTTATCTGCATTTTTGTAAGGACGGAATATCGATGCAATTTTAATTTATTTGCGTGATTTTGCACACTTCTCAATGACCGTGCAGGATTTTAAATACTTTCCGAATCTTAATCGCTTGATTTAATGTAATTTTTATTCTGTACGAATGGCGTCGCATGGAGGTGAGTTTCAGAAAGCTTTTAAGATTCTACAATATTTATGGGAAGAAATTTTAATTTGAAGACGATAAAAAGAAAAAAATTCGTGCCAAAGCAAACTAGCGAAGCGTGTTTTTAACAAATTTATTATTTTCTTAGTAAAAGCCAAGCTCATTCTAAATATAAGCTGTTGCTTACAGAAACAAGTAGACGGAAACTTTCCTTATGGCTTGTGAACATAAAACGTCACATTGTAAAATAGTTTATTTCTAAAAGTACAACATGATATTTTGGTGGAAATTTGATTCGCAGCAATTGTTTCTGAAAGGATTTTATTTAAATTTATTAATTTTCCTTTGTTAGATTTAGTGAATATACTTCCTTTATTAGATTTAATAATTTAATAGTGACAATTATGTAGCCACAGCTGATTTAGCACAGGCATCTGATAGAAACGTCTATAATCTTCTGATATAGTTGTATTCAAAGAATCCCTGGATTATTTTATAATAACCAGCTGAGGATTTTCTTCCTTTTCTGTGATTGAGAGTTGTTGTTTCTGAATATGAACTCTTGTTATTAAAATTTGATAGTAAAAAAGTAAGAATCACTTGGTGGACTCTTCCAGATATGCTTAAACCGCTCCACTAGAACCATTAACATGAAGCATTCTGGGAAAACTGAGTGAGATGAAGGATTATGAACGCTTCAAGTTAACGTCGGTGCTGTATCACGTAATTATACAGTGGTCACCTTAAATTTTTTGTGATCTTGTAAATCTAGTTGTCAAATAAGTGCATTTTTTTTTTCTTTTTTTGTGTGAATTTTTTGGATTTTCATCTGTTAAACGAATAAGCACAGTGTTACATTTAAAGTACCCGACTAAATTCGGAGACGGATTTTTAAAAAGGATACATAAAAAATTTTTATTGTACCAAATAGCTAAAACAGACTTCAAAGTTCACTATTTGAAGACAAAAATGCACTCATCGCCTTTAGTTTTGGGGAAAAAACTGCTTATTTAATGGAACTTTAGCAAAATTTTCAATGTTAAGAAAAACACAGTAAGTTAAAAAATAATGGGAATGTTTCATTTTTATTTCACCTATATATAGTTCAAATAACATAAAATGTAACAGGCCACAAGATAAAAAGTATTTTAATAAATAAAAGTTTTATGAGCATTTGAAGCTGCCGTTAATGTTTTTTTTTTTTTTTTTTTTTTTTTTGTCAAAATTCGTTTATGTTTTGAACTTAAAGTGTTTGTAAAACATCCGCAAATCTTAAAATCCGCAATCTATCGCACCCTCAAAGGTTTTGGACACATGTATACCAAATTCATGTAACTTTATTGAATTGATTTTGAGGTATCATGTTTTCAGCGAATCAATCACACTGAAATATTCATTTTTTTAGAAAATGCGTTTAAATAATGTGCTTGCAATTTAATTCATCCAAATGAGTTGTTAACAAATGTATTTTTCACGCATTTAGAAAATAAGCAAAATATGGCTGAGTTGGTATAGAATTTATATTGTCATGATACTTAAGTGTAGCAAGAAGTAGAGCTAAACTAATTTATTAACTCAACTCTGAACTGAGAACACAGTGACGGACAGATCTTCTGCTTTTATACTAGCAGGGAAAATTCCAGAATACTTTCCTGGAGACAGTAAGAAAAGTCCAGAATCTTCTGGAATATGAAATAAAGGAAAGCATAAAATCAAGAAATTAAATATTTGCACAGACTATGAATCGTATTGTCTCTAGCGGGATTCGAACTTACGATCCCTTTATTAGGAGACCAGCACTATGACCATTCGTCCATGGAGAATCGAGTGCATCTTTTCAATGCGGCAATATAAACATACCAAATATTATTTGGGAGAATTTTGCGATAAAAATAATGAAAAAAATCATTCATTTTCGGTTAAAAATACTACTATTTACGATTTCATCCTTTTTTGTTGTGTATTATTGAAACTACTGAATCTATAGTTATATATTACATTTATTAAAAACAAACTCTTTTTTAGAATCTACGATCATAAAAAAAAATCAAATTTTTCTGGAAAAAAGTATCTTTACAACCTAGTCGGATGCTTTAGTAAGAAAAAGAAAATTTAACTTCTAAACGTATAAAATCTTAAGTAATGTGAAAGTTTATGTTTTCCGCGTGGTTTTGATATTGATCTGAAGCGTTATGATTAAAATACGAGACATGTTTAAAAAAATTTATTGTTACAGTATTTAAAAAATAAAATGTCAGAAAAATGTCAAAAAAAAAAGTGCTCACCTCCCTCCAGGGTCAGTAGCCTGGACGGTGATACTGTACTGTTGTCCGGCTGACACTTTGTCAATCACTTGGACGACACCTACGTCCCGATCGATGCGAAATTTCGAAAGTCCCTCATTAGACACGTGATAGATGGAGTACACTATATGTTCTGACCCGTCGATGTCGTCTGCATCAGTCGCTTCCACCTGCGGGGAGAAGAAAGTTAGAACATTTTGTATCTTATCGAAGGTGCAATTTCCGTTCTCCCAGAAAAGCTGCTGATTTTGTCCCTTCTTTAAATATATGCAGATGACAAGGTAATTTTAATAATTCTCTGGTTCTTTTCTCGATGGTAGAAAATTGGCTTCAGTGACTCTTATCATGAAAACAAAAGTCCAACAAAAATTCCAACAAAAGTCACGTGTGCCATAAGAGTAACCATCTTTAGAATAATGAAAAACTATGAAAAAAAATATCCAAAAATCTGATAGCAAGACTTCTTTTTCCAGAATCAAATGAAAATAAAATTCTATGGAAATCAAAATGGACACTGAAATTTCAATAAAGTTACTGTAGAAACCGTTAGAAAATTTCACCTACTGAATGGCCATTATGATAATGTATTATTTCTAAGACATTAAGTAATGCCTTATGTATTATGAGAGTTATTAAGAGTTGTATTACAGAAGATGTTCAAGACCTTTGTATCATTAATAATTAGAAAAAAAAGTTTTATTTTATCAAACTCAATATCGATCTGATATTACAAGGAATCAAAGAAATTACCGTGGATATTTGGCATCAAATCGAAGTTAATTCAAAGAAAACAGGGCACCATCAGAGATTAGCATTGTCACTCTCTGATTCTAGAGATTGCATACTATATGTAATTGGAAATAGTACATATTTCCCAGATTAGCACGTTTTTATTCACTCGTTTTCTGCTCTCTCTGTTTGTCCATTCATTGCAAATTTTGGAATTGCTTGAAAATGAAATTGCTTGAAACTTTAAACCTTATTCAGAAACGGGATAAAATTGCAATATTAATTTTCTTTCTTGTCTGCCAGTATAAATTTTGCAATCGATTAAAAACTTTCATTACCGACAGCCATGCCAAGCTTTCATTACCCATGCCAAGTCATTAGTACATCTGGAAGTTAGTTTAAAAACGATTGCAATTTCACACGAAAGTAATACATATACTTTCTGCTTTTAAGCAGTAAAAAAAACCGAAGATATTTGTCCAATTAAAAATAATATACCACATTTTAAAAACGGACTAAAATGTATAATATCTCTCCTAGCCCCACATAGATTCTCACTCTCATACAGGCCTGTTCAAATTCTATTTTATAAATTCACATTCATGAATTTTCAGGGCAGTCTATATAAGATTAGGAATTTGTACAGAACTAAAATAATAATAATTTTTTTACTATTGAATTTTTTGAATCAAATAATTATTTCCCCTTTTAACTAGCTTAAGTCGGTTCTTTACTGGTATATAAATAAAAAATCTCAAAACACGAGTAGAATAGAAAGCTATGTACCTATGTTGTAACCAGGCCAATTTTTATGAACATGCAAACAACTACTAAAAATTCCTAAGGAAATCAACAGAATACAAAAATGAAGACATGAATGAAAATAGAAAAAAAAAATTGTAGAGATATCTCTGTCCTCGTTTGAAATTGGCACTACAGCAAATAGTTCCGAAACTATTTAAATATCCGAAGTTCTGCGTCCAATCAAAAGTTCCTTTGCCCTCCATTGTATAAGAACAAAGGGTGATTTAATTATCTCCGTTAATTCCAATATATTCTTTCATAAAAGCGGCTGAATTCAAAGCTGTAATTCAACGCAACAATGGTAATAATGCAAGGAAAAGTATTGATAGTTGAGAAACAATACCATTAAAATAAAAAATACGTAAAAGCAAGGAAAAAAAAACCGATTTTGAAATAAAAGTGCCATGGAATAAAATAATAATCACAATATCTTCATTAAAAAGTTTACAAAATATTTTAACTTGATCATTGAATCATCTTACCATATCAATAACCAAGCGATCATATTGATTTCCTCGAATTTCCAACTCTAAGAGGTGACAAAAACTTAATCATTTTATTTTTAAAAATATTTTTATGTCCGAAAAAATTATTTTTAACAAGTTTTTATCAGTTTTATGTGGGCTAGGAATGGAAGGAATTGCCCAAGTTAATTGAACGCGTTTTTTCCCTTTTATGTTGAACGCCGACTCTCAAATACTACAAAGGTTTTCTTTCTTTCTTCAGGTAACGTCGAACTAAAATTGTTCTTAGTCTGCTCCAGGACTACCCGCCTACCAGAAAGGGTGTAACACCTTGGAGGGCGCCGAGTAGAGAACCATTATTTATTTATTGGAAGGTTTAGAGTTTTCGCCAGAATATGGCCGGTAAATAAGGGTATACATTGTAGTTAATTTGACTAAAATAAAATATTTAAATTAAATATTTAGGAAACCAATTCTGGGTTCAAGAGACCAAGTTGAAATGTACATAGAGAAAACAGTAACACACATAAGCACAAATACAACATCACAATGCCCAAAGGATGGAAGACACAGCAGGCAGTATAGCAATATCAAACAATGTATCAATATCTAAAATCATCTGTCTATCCCTTTATGTAAAGTGAAAAATAAGTGCATGACACAAATACAAGGTGAAAATACAAAGCAGATCTAGAATGAAAAACACATTTTAAAAAAATGAGCATCACTAGAAGGTAAATTGTGTATATGAGCAGAAACGTACAAAGTTTTCAATAGCTACATAAAAACTAAAAGCTGCGCCAGAATAATTACATAAACAATTAAAACAAGGCTGCAAACACCCCAAGACACAGATCCATCATCCTAGCCTCTTCTGAACTGAAATTGTTAATACAGAAAAGAACTTTTTTGTCAGTTCATCTACCGATACAATCGGCGAGACTCACCCTTGCAACCATTCGTAGTCCGTCGCCAGCCGGCAGGCGGACGGTAGGCAAAGGCTTGATCACAGGAGAGTTGTCGTTGACGTTGTTCAAGTGGACGCTGAGGGTCACCGGTGCGCTTGCTCCTTTTCCCGGAGGACTGCCCACCTGCCGGGATATTACCTGTAATAAAATGATTAGTAAGTTATAATAGCAATTACTTTTAATAAATCAAATCTATCTTGGATTAAGCGTCGATTCTACAAGTTTTTAAATTCTATATTGCAGACATGACCAAAAATAAGTGGAACTTAAATGCATACTGAATAGTTTCTGAATTACAAATTTTCATTACAAAAAAATAACTAGATGTATTCTAATTTTTAGTTAAATCTCGTCTGTATGGAAGGAAGAACAATCATAATTTCAAAATCAAAAACTAAAGAAAAGAGAAAACGAAAGCAAGGGAAACCTCCATTATTTTTAAAAAATATTTATGTCAAAAGATATATGAGATGAGAATCATTACAGACAAATTCAGATTTTAAAAAATAATAAAATCTTCAAGGAAACGTATAAATTATCTCTGACTTTGGCGCCAATTGGTTCGCCTGAGATATTGGTTATATTTCATTTTAGATACCTCGTTTAGATATAAGTTCATATCAATGATTTCGCTTAACTTTCATATATTAAAGCCGTGCTATTTTAACTATCTTCTGTTTATTGTGCACGAACTTTGTGCTTTTCTCATGGGAGACCATAAGATCATAGCATAACACTAAAAACGACACTATTTTCTAAATTTTGAATAATTTTTTTGCATTTTAAGACAGCGTAAATTTTTTTTTAGTTCTGCAATATTTACAGGAGTTATCACGGAAGAATGTCAAAATTTCGTTTAAATTTTAATGAATTAAAATTCAAAGTATATTTTGAAAAAACCGCCTGAGGTAAACATTTCCTCCCTTCAAATCACATCTCTGTCTAATTAATTTAGTATTCTTGTATTAACAGTCTGTCCAGTCAATTGACAACACACACGTATTCATTTTTATTTCTACTAATTATAAAGATAAATATTTTCGTGTGTCTGTCTGTCTGTGTGTATGTTGACACTCTACAGATTAGATCATTTAACTTATATTTACCAAATTTGTCACATACGAAGGTAAAAAGTATTCCTCGGAACAACTTTTTTGGAATATTAATTAATTAAAAATAAGGCTGAATTTTGACCTTTTCCACAATAACATCCAAAAAATTATACAGCAGAAATAAATTTTATCCCGTTTGAAAATTTTAAAAATTGCCTTTTTAATGACACCGACATAATAGTTAGGCAAATTTTTCACGAATTTCGGCAATTTTAAAAAAAAATTATTTGCATAATTTCCAAAAATGGATTAAATTGTTGAACAGAAATTCAAATCGTTTTCATTGTTTCATCAAATATTTAACCGCTTTATTTTCTTCTATTTCTGTAAGCTAAAGAAAAAGGGTTCTTTTTAATAACTGCGTAGTTTACTGGAAGAATAAAAAAGTGAAATAAAATGGCAAAAGTAAGAGTTAAAAGAAAAGGAGAGTAACGTTTATGATATTACGAGACACGTCCCCAGTAAGAACAATAAGACAATCTCCAATAATGTACACAATGAATAGGACATATATGAGAGTAGTAAAATAGCTTGGCTTTAATGCCTGACAATTTTTCAGAATCATGAACTTAAGTTTTTTCAAAGCAATTTAATTGAAATTAAAAATAAACAATATCCTAAAGTTTATTAAATATAAACTTGACGAAACTACTGCTCGCCAAACGTGACAATAAAGCTTTCTCTTTTACTCAAATTTAACACTTCGGCACTAGCCACAGAGAAGTTCAAATTCACTGTCAAAGACAGTATCAATAGTGTTGTTGAATAATTATTCCAGCATGCCTCAGGAATATACACATATAAAAAATTTTGTTTTTCATATATTTTTAATGTACAGTATACTCCCGAGCATCCGGCTTAACGTGGAGGAAGGGCAGGCCGTATAACTAAAAAACTGGATAGGCCGGTGTTCTGTGAACTCATTTCTTTGGCAATACCAGAAGACAAAGTTTTTATACCAAAACTCACTGTTATAATATGTATTTTCCCTCTTCTTATTGAGTACTGAGCCCTCCATTTGTCTCAAGCCACGTAGAATTGAACGCGGCAGCAACCTGATGAATCACAGAAGCCATTGCCGCACTGCGTCGAGTTAAAACAGAAGGCTCTATACTGATAGTTTATTTATGTTTATATACTGCACTACACGTTTAAGAATTTATTTAGTGAAAAAGTAAGTTAAAGGGTATAAACTGTTCACATTTTAACATACATTCTTTCATGCAGGAAACATAAACAAAACATTAATGTAAATCGTAAGCCTAACTCTTAAGAAAATAGTTTCAAACAGATTTTAATTTTCACTGATAAATAATACACTGATATGAAAAAGTAACACTCAGATAAGAGTCGAAATGTACAGTTTTTATTTTTTGAAAAACTATGCCAGATACTCGGGAGTGTACAGTGTGTATAATATATACTTTTGCTGTTGGTATTCAAATTCTATCCAAAAGTAATAAAACGAGACCATCGTGTTCGTACCAACTGTGCACGCGTTCACTCTAAATTCAACAACGTTGCAAAGCATGCTTCGTTTGAAAAAGAAAATGTTTACCTGAAATGTGTATTTGTTGGGATTGGGAGGGTCTCGGTCCAAATTGGCTTCGTTGACCACCAGGCAGCCGTCGGAATTCACTCGAAACGAATGGGTCGTTACTTCGAAAACGTATGAAGCTTGGCCCTCTTCTCCACTCTGAAATATCAATAAATTAAATTTCTACTCCAGTAGTCTCTCATCTGTACAGGCGAGTGGAATCTGAACAATGATGCATAAAAAAAGTTATACATGTTTCAATCATTTGAATGCCTCGCATGCATTTGTCATAGTTATATGTATATAAACGAACAAGTTAGATAATTTCCGAAAAAAATCGTAGCATAAAATGATTCTCATACCTTCCTAAAATTTCTACATACTTCTTTTTTAATCATACAGGTTTGATGCCGTAAGTTTTGTATAATTAAATTTGAAAATGTATTTGAAATTGCAATTTGTAATAATTTTATTACACACACACAATATTTCTTATCATGTCGGAAATTAAAATAGTTTTTATTTTTTCTTGCAGAGTTTATCAAGCATAGAGAATTGAGATGATTTTCTTTGAATAAATAAGTGCATTTTACTTTAAAGACTTTTTTTATTCGATGCAACAAACAGAATTATTATCAATGAAGTAAACTGAACTGAAAATAAAAATGAAATATTGAAAATTAATAACATTTTCAGAGTATGACGGTTTAAAAAATAAATTTAATACTACTATATTTTATTTTTAAATATAAATAAATAACAACATATTTTAAAAAAATTAAAATTAAATTCTTGTTATCAATCTTTTACATGTTATAGAAAACCATATTTCAATAAAAAGAAAAGTACAACATTAAAATGAACAATCAAGCAATCAGTAACTAGGAATGTAGGCACAGATAACAGTCTCTTAGAGCGATTATCTTTAAATAGATATTATTTAATATATATTAACAGGAAAAAAAATCTTTAATCAGTAATATTAGGAACAATGTGAAGATCAGCCTCAGTCTATACCTGATACAGCATAACCGGGTCTCAACCTAATCCTATTCAGTAAGTATAGTCTTTTTTTCTGAAAAATGCCATGGCTTGCAAATTTGACGGCTATTTCATCTTCTACCGAAATCTACCATTATATGACATTTATTACAAACATCATAGTGGCAACAGTTTCACATGTCGAGAGTCCATCTCATCAGGAAAGCATAAAATCAGATCAACGAAACCAAGTTTTAAATATATGTAGTCGAAAGTTTTAAATATAAGCCCATACAAGTAAATGTAAAATTTCTATTTATTTCACCCTCTTTTATGATCGAAAAGAAATTTGGATGATCGAATTAAACAACTTTTTTCCATTCAACAAATGTCCTATTTGTGCACTGTAAGTCACAAAACCTACTTTTTCAGCGGCAGAGCAATCAGTTGAATCTCTTATAGACTGCCTATTTAAACTATATATTGCAAGGCCTGTCTCTCAAAGAGCATGGATATGCTTTGTGCTGATCCAAAGTATTTTTGAGATGTCCTTTGTTATGCTACACACAATGTATTCCAATCATCTGGCTGTTTTTTCTTTCACAAGTGATTCCTCTATTTGCATTTTGCTCAGTGTTTTAAAGTGGCTGTCTTTCTATGAAGATTCAGATATTAGTCTTAAGAAAGAAACCGAAAAGAAATTCTCCATTTCAAAGAAAACTGAAATCAATTCTCAATCATGGCGCGCTCAAAGTCATTCATGAGTCTCGTTTTCTCAATCAACAGCAAATCGCAAAGTCTGCTAGCGCTCTAAAATGAATAGAAGAAAAATTTTAAACAACGAATTTAAACTTTGCAGGAACGAATCGAAGTTCGAATGTAAGGTTCCTCTTTCTTCTTGACAGGGAACGTAAAGAAATTGACGTAAAAGAAAGCAACTTACCAAATCTGCATCAGTGACTTTCAGGACCAAAGGAACCTTCCCTTCTTTATCAACAGTCACAGTAGTGCCGATTGGAGAGTTCTCGTTCACATACCCCTCCATGGCGGAAGGGATCAAAACGGGGGGATAATTGTCGACAGCTTTCACGTCAATCAGGAGTTTGGCAGTCGAGAATCGTCTGCTGTCTGTCATCTCTTCTGCCTGGAAGCAATTATTGCACTCGTCAACTTGGATATAATAACAATAATAATAAAATGATAGCTTGTTTCAAACTTCTTTGGGTACATGCAATGGTTTTAAGGCAAGCTTGTCTTCAAAGAAGATTCATGCCAGAAATCCGGAAAGGATTAGAAACACGAATGACCATAGAGAAGTTATAGAACTGTTGCCGTATTATACCAAAAGTAGAATATAACTGAAAAATAAGTCCTAAAACGATTTTTTTGGACAATCGCAATATTCTATTCTCAATTAAGACTATCAGTGGCATAACGAGGGTAAATAATACGCAATGCATAATTTGATATTTTCTCTAACTGCTAACAATTAATCATCAATGACATAGCAAATGCAAATAGTGACCGGGATGTTATAAAATATTTTCAACTCCTTAACACGCTTCGTTTTGAAACCTCTAGGATGCCCCTACGACGGATGATCGTGGTGTCTGAATCTTTGCCCATCTTCATTACTTATCGTCCAGCAATAAATTGAAGTGTAAATGCAACACACTTGCATATTTGATAGCCGAAGTACGTGGATGAGCATAATCAGAATCAGAGCTTCAGATTTCAATACGTTGTGTGTTGCAACGAACATTTGTAATATACAGAAAGGGAATAATGTTTTGTTTCTAATATGAAAGCACAAAATAATAATAATACACCGAATGCAAGAAAAGAATTGCAGAAAATTCTACTTATAAATCTTAAAGTGTTTCGTAAAAATGAGCAGGATCCTCGAATAATTCAAAAATAGCACACCGTAACTTCAGTTAACTGGCGAACGATGGAAATTTCAAGAAGGGGAATGAAAATCAGGTTAATAACGACTATTTTCACTGGTTTGGAAGACGTTATTATGAATGAATTGTTGACAAAAAGGATAAATGTTTTGTTGTTCGTTAGTCTGATATTCAAGAATTCACCTGTATAACAGCAGTATCATGATATGGCTGTATTTCAATAGCTTTCTTACATGCTGCATTTTATCAGAAATCTGCAGTACACATACATAAATTGATGTATATTAATAATTTCTATTATTAATAGTTTAATTTCAGAACGAAAAAATATTTAAAAGAAAAGAATGAGGATTTTCAAAAATGATTTTTTTTTTTATTTAAAGATATTTCTCAATAACATTCACACTGTTGGTATTCATATATGCAGAGCAAATACTTCCATGAAAATTTCAACTTTTTCTGAAGTTTATGAAATTTTTAAAGAAAGCTACCATATCCGTAGTCATACCTTGATAATAATTTCCAGATTCTTTGCCATTTTCCTGTCTAATGCTTTCAGTTGTCGGACTCGACCAGAATTCTGGTCGATCTCAAAATAGTCATTGTAGAATGGCGGAGTTCCTGAAAAGAAAAGAAAACATAAATAAAATGACTAAAAATATTTTTTAAAGAAAAAAAAATATTTTGTCCATTCCTTAAATAATTATTTAGGGAAACAATAATAATTTAAGAAATTCAAAGAAGCATTTTCCGATTTTGTCGTTTTCAGTGTAAAAAACTGAAACATATTAAATGAAAATTTTTTTTGTCATGAATGCTTTTTTTTTCGCAAAAAATAATTAAATATCGAAAATTGTGAATAAAAGAAAACCATATGAACACAGAATTGCATTTGGGTTATGATATCAATCTTCCTGCTTGCAAATACATGCCATTAGGCATAATATTCATATATTAGAATTAAAGATACCCGCTGAGACTACGTCCTCCTTACCGAAACACTGATTGCTGTGTAATACCTCGTTTTTCTCTAAAAGACGAAGCAGCACAGACGGATATCGCCACATCTTTTAAGATTGCACATGTTTTGCAATGCCATAAAATAAATCGAAAATTTTTTCAAAAAAATTAGACCAAATTAAATAAATTGAAAATTTGAAAAAAAATCATTTTGACTACAAAACGAATAACTTTATTTCATTTACAGTTGTCCTAGAATAAAAACCAAAGTCACCGAAAACATAAAAATGCAATAAAATAAAACTTGTACTTACCATTTACAAATGAATATCGAATCGCAGAATTTAAAGAATCTCTATCTTTTGCTGTAATGGGTTCAGGTAGAACTTTTAGCAGCCCAGCCTACAAAGAAGGATAAAAAATTACCATCGAAGTATTACTAAAGAAAATTCTTTCATTTTCGCTTTAAAGTCTTCGAGTAATTTCCAATTTGTTTTAAAAATAAAAGAAATTTAAATCTTTTTAATTACAATCATGAAGTTATAATAAATGTCATATTAAAAAGAGAATAATCGAACAGAAATATCTTTGTATTTAAGTGCAAAGGTAATTTTAAATGACCTTGAGCGGGATTTTTTCTTCTTTAATCATTGCAAAATTTCCTAAATTTTTACAAAAAAATCAGTCATATTTTTAAAATAATATTCATCATTTATGTTAAAATATCTTTCATGTTTACCATAATCCCACTAGTAACATCAGCGTGGTATTCCGGATTGACGCATGCGCCGTTGACCAAGGTACACGCGTCATAGACAAATGCAGGATCTTGGTCATCTCCGTCAGCCACATGAACAGTCAGCGTCGCTGTTGACGTCAGCCTTTGGGCGGGATCTAAAGCTTTGTCCTATGCAAATTATTCAAAAAATATTAATACGGTAATAGAAATATTTTGATTTCAATTAAACAGAATTAAATTGCCACGAATCCTTGCTTTATCTTTCAAATATGTTTTTTAAGATCAAATAGTTCATCAATAGTTTCATGATCGTGAAAGCAAAATTTATACAAATTGTACTTGAAAAAATATCTTCAAAACAATAAGAGAGGGTGTGATTAAAAAAATCAAATGAAACATTCTAGACTGAATGCCATTCTGCAATGTACTTTAACACCGATCGTTGTTATCATTAAAGCGAACTCAAAAATCACCTGTTCAATGGAAGAGATAAGCAAAATTTAAAAAAATTATAGTAAAATTCAAAAAGGATTTTAAAAAATTCCATTGCAATACATAAAGTTGCGTCTGGATTTTAAAAACTACACTTTGATACGAATGTTGTATTTATAATATCTTTACAATTTTTATTTTAAAATCCGTGGAGGTCCGCACACTACAGAATCAAAGTTTCATTTTAAAAGATTGAAAACCACCTATAAAGATAGATTAAAAATAAGACGTATTGCGTATCAGAAGGTATAAGCTCTAAACCATAAAAATAAAAACGCAAGAATTCAAAAACGCATTTTTTGGCAGATTTTTTTAAAAAAGAAACTCATTTCAGTATACGCAGAATTAGAAATACTAGAAGAAAAATTAGGCCCTTTATCACAATTTTGGGTAAAAATAGAAAAATAACGTGCTTCGTTGAAATTAATCTTTTTCAAATGCAAAAACCCTGAAAATTACTCGATAGAGGCCTCCAGAAAAATAAAATAAGACGAATATTTTGATTTGCCTTTTAAATATTTGCCCAAAAATATATGAATTTAAATTCCTAAACTTCTTTATTTGCAAGGAAATGAAAGAAAATTAAGTCAAAGAAAGGTGTAGAATCAAATTTGTGCAAATGTATTTTTTAAACCAATGATTTGCATTTACAACGTCTTTTTGGTGCTGTCAAGGTTGGTTGGTTGTTGGAATTTCTGGCGCAAGATCTAACTCTGCGCCAAGATTATGGTAGATTAACTAAAATCACCTGGTGAAAATACACGTGTTGATATAGTATAAAAATCCATCAAAATTCTTAGCTATAACTCAAATTAAAATACAAAAGTTAAAAAATTCGTGAATTCAATTGAGAATTGAGAATTCAATTCAATCATGAATTTTTAGGTAAGACTGAGAGTATGTAATTTAAAATGTTCATTGGGTTTAATTCATATACATGGAGAACATGCACATGAACAGTGAAATGAAATATGTCCATAAAATGCTAAATTAATGCATATAAAATCTTTTAATATTAAAAGGTTAATGTAATAACTGTCAGTTATTTAACAGTTATTAAGTGGATTACTAAGAGGTCAGTTATTAAGTGGATAAAAAAATAAAGACCCAAAGACGAAGGAAATTGAAAAGCCACACATTTTTGTATTTCGTAGGAATGATGTGTTTTTTACCGTTGCCAAAATGGTGAGGTAGTACACATCAGTCCTTTCGTAGTCCAGCGTCTTCCGAACTGTCACCAATCCTTGATGCGGGAGGTCGATGGAGAAGAAAGGGTATCCATCTCTCTGCAAAGAAAGAAAACATTAAACACTTATTGTAAGTTCAACTGATATGCTTTTGAGATTATCCTTGATCGAACGATGAGCGTCATTTCTCTGCCTAAAGATGTTGCTGTAATCTATTTGGTTTTAGTTTAGTTATAAACTTTCTTCCTGTTTTAAAGCAATACTAGGGCTATTTTAGGACGGATCAAGTAATTTTGAACCGCGTTCAGATGATGAGGAAGACACCTGAGTTGACACCCTCCACGCCAAACTTACGCACCACACCAGCAGGAGGACGTTTGACCCTGGTGGATTTAGCGTTTACCAGACCCGCTTACATGGCGGTCTTCGGTAGAATTGGGCCTCGAACTTGAAACCCTAAGTTCTAGACTCCGGTTCCGAAGTCTAGACCTTATCACCAGGCCAACACGGTTCCCACAAATATTTATCCTTCCCGCATTTGACATGAACATCTGTGATTTGTCTGTGTAGCTTCAAGACGGGATGTTTAGCTAATAAATCATTAAATAAAGTAAGTCAAATTGTAAATCAAGAATCCTCTACTAAGATAATGTCATTCAATATATAAATAATGAAATAGTAAATCAATAACTTGACTTATGAATTAATTCATCTAAATAATGCACATATCTGATTTATTAAATTACAGAAAGGTAAGGTGATGTATGTTTTTAGAGAATTCGTTTATTTTATTTTATGTTATTAACTTATATTTTTTTATGTAAATGAAGCTTCCACATCAATTTGAGCAAGTTGTCTTATAATCTTGAGTGTTTGTCATTTGGAACTTGAAATTGAAAGTCTCATTTGATTGGTGAAATCGTTGCTGCCCGCATTCGTTCTAAAGAATAGCAACCACAAAGAACACGATTGAATCCTCAACAGAGGCAGTGCGTTTAGAAAGCATCTCTTCGAAAATTCGGAACGTGAGTGGGCGCAAAAGAAAATATCTGTTCTGATTGATAACAGCTCTTATACCATCGTTTCTCGAAAGGAAAGTGTTTTCATATCTTTTACGAATGAAATACTATTTGTTTAAATAACTATCATGAAATCTGCATTAATATAATTATTCATGCTTGAGTACTGGGTAAAATTTGATGTTTCTATATCAAACATTAATTTGAAGTCTTTATAACAAATATTTATACCAAAAGTTAGTAAAAAGTTATATATCCATTCAAGTGTTATTAATATTAACACTATGAAAATACATAATATGTTTTATATTAGAACGCACGGAAACAAACACTATTTAAATGTAAATATCAAATTAAACCTTTAATGAAAAAGATTATTTTGCATAAAATATTACTATTTATCAAATCCATCATCTTCAACTTTATTTGTAATTTAAACGGGAAAAAAATGTGTTGTACAAATGAATTTTAACATCTCATTATTTATTATTACAAAAATGCATCTGTTTCCAAATTATTTTTAAATACCATAGAAAGCTAATTTTTTTCAAAAAATTATAATTAATTTTTGAATAATGATACAAAATTTAGTCGAAGATTGGGAGTGGCAGGTTGAACATATGTTTAAAATATTGAAATAGCAGTCTACCATTTTCAAACGAAAATTTCACTCCCTACCGAAAATGAAAAGCAAGACGACACGTTTTGAATCGACTTTA
Source organism: Argiope aurantia (assembly GCA_026543865.1). Classification (NCBI taxonomy): domain Eukaryota; kingdom Metazoa; phylum Arthropoda; class Arachnida; order Araneae; family Araneidae; genus Argiope; species Argiope aurantia. Next base: position 657,908 of record JAPMOR010104527.1, read on the forward strand.
CGTCAAACGAAACTTCCAAATACTTTTCAAGTTCAAGAAAAAATTTACATAAAAAATTAAAATGTGTTATTTAAATATACTCTTTATCACCCTTTGGTTATTTTATGCGTTATCATGCTTTGGTCAAGGAAACATTGGACTTGGTCATGTTGTTTGCCTGTGCAATACAGCGCATGTGCAATGGAGACATAGTTTTTAATTAACAAGAAATTAACAGTTTAATTAATTGACAAGAAGGATTCATTAAAATGTTCCTGATTTTTATAGAAATTAGAAGAACAATTGGAAAGAAGTCTATTCACAGCCTTGATTTCAATAGACTACAAAAATTAACATTTCAATTTCATTTATAAGGATATATAATTACGTTTTATAATTCCCACGCTAGTTATTTTTCAATTAATTTTATCAATACTCATTGAATAATTGCAATGCTTTGAATGCAGTTAATTGTATATAATTCTCTAATAAAATCAGTAATGTAAATTCTGAACAATTATTTTTTAATGCATTCAAAACCTAGTGGAAAAAGGAAGGAAATGCAAACTAAATTCAAGGGGAAAAAAGAGCATTGCTTATAAGCTAATAATATGTAAAACTAAAATCTTTTCCGGCAGGAAAATTTAAATAATTTATCAATATCATTTACCTATTTTTATTACACATGTACCATTTTTAAGCCACTTAGAATAGAGCCATAACTTCATTTCTTGCATCAGATTTCTAATTATGTTCTTGTTTCAATAGACATACTGATCAATTTGTCATTAAGCATAGTCAAATAATTTTCAATATTATTATATATGTTTACGATCATAATTCGTATTCAATTTCTGAATTAACTGCAACAAATAGAGATGAACTACGCAAGGAAACTCATACACCTGAAGACGTAAACAAATTATATTAATGTAACATGAAATATCGAAAGAAATGTGTATGCAATAGCTTTATGTGTATGCAACTGGCTTTATTACAGTGTATGCAACTGGCGTATGCAATGTGTATGCAACGTGTAACTGGCTTTATGACAGTGTATGCAACTGGCGTATGCAATGTGTATGCAACGTGTAACTGGCTTTATCACAGTGGACTATGATAAAGTCCGTGAGCCAATGAGTCCATAAAGTCCAAAGAGATAGTTTCTAATTCTGAAATTGACGCACATGACCGCTCAATACATATTAATTTGTAGGCTTATTGTATAGAAGGATGTTTGACAGGTGTTTGAATTTGTGATCGATATTCCCACAATTTTTGGATATCCAAATTTTAGCGATGAAGAAAAGTTCCTTCAGTTAGAATATGAAAGCTCACGAAATTCTAGATTTGGACTTCTGAGAACCAGATTCTTGAAATATCGCTACATCATCAAAAACCTGATAACAAATCCCAACTCAGTCTAAAGAGAGCAGCTCCGGAAAAAAACAGAAAAGTTTTTTTTTTCTTTATAGAAGGCCTATGTAAACTAAGTTGCAATTTTACAAGGTATGCTGAGACATCATTTTAACCGAGTTAAAAAAACAATTCAGTAATAGATAGCAGCATGTCTAGATGCATATATACGACACTTTCTCTTATTGAAATTAATGTTTCACAATAATAAGTAAATTATAGGTATATTCATCAAAAGATTTTAAAAAGTGTTACTTGAGGAATTAAAAAAATCCCTCAGTTAACTGGTTAAAGTTGTCAACAAAATGTATTCACTTTCATGCGTATATCTTTCTGGAAGAACCCATACAAAGATGTGAGTCTCTTTATTCCCTGGAAGCTACTTTGGTCTAATGAGTCATTTTAAGATTAAGTAGCTACAATATTATAGTTTATAAGAAGGCTGTAGTATGTACTGAGCATAAAATGTACTGACCTCCGTTGAATCTCCAGGAGAAGTTGAATACTCAACTAAGCCGTTGCTGTCAGAATCCGCATCTTTAGCTGACAAATCTCGAAATACGGTAGTGCCAATAGGAGTCAACTGAAACAAAACAAAACAGCAAGTATAATATAATTATATCATAATTACTGCACAATTATTTCATCAGTAGAAAAATATATATAAAAAAATTTGGTGATTTGATTGATAAATTAATGTTTTGGATAACGTAACTATTGGACGGTGTAACTTAACTACTCAGTAAAAGGACCCAAACATTTTTGGTGCAAATTTCTATTGCACACATCACAAAACACTAACATAAAAAGTTAAATATTAATATTCAGTTAACATGAAATTTAGAAGTTATCATTTCAGATCCGTTTGTCATTCCCCGTTTTCAAAGATCATTCTCTTGCCTCTCTAAACTAAACAAGAAGTCAAACTCTTTTTACCAATCGATAGATGGCGCTGTAAAGTTACGTTAGTTTCATTAATCGCGCAATATTGGTTCAGTGTATCTGAGAAGAGGTGAAGAGAGTTTAAAACTATGAAGATGAAAATTAAAAACTATGTCCTTCAAATTCACCTTGGGAAGAACTGGCAGTGATACATTTTTCGTAAGTATGCAATGTAGAAATTACAGGACTCTGCATATAAATGAAACGACGAAGGAATTTTGAAAGTAAACTGTAGAAAAAAGTAGATTGCAGGTAAGCGGTAGAAAAAAGTAGATGGCAAGTAGATGTGATGATAAAAGTATTTTGTAAGTAAACTATAAATAAATTGTAAAAAAATACATAGTGAGTAAAATGTAGAAAAGTGCATGGTTAATTGCCAAGAAGCACGTTTTATTTAGAGAGAAATGTGATTATCGAATCTATTTATTAGGTAAAAGCGATGTATCTGAAGAAATTTCATAGCAATTTTGTCGAGAAACTTGCATTCTTACGTAGAAAAAATGTATTCTGTGATCGCGTTTTTGAGGAGTTGCGTATCTGTAATAGGAAATGAAGCAAGGATTTCGTCTTCCAAACGTCGTCATTTAAAAAATTTAAATTTTTAGCAATATATTTAAATTTTAGATCATTATTGCGTGCATTACATTTCAATTTAAATTTTAGAGTCAGGTTCTTAAAATTCAGAGAAAAAAGATTGATGGATTATAAAAAAGATTTCGAAAACTGAAAATTAAATAAATAACGTTTGAAATGATCCAACCCCGCAAAATAATTTATAACTAGTAGGTGTAGTCTTTCAAAAATTTTCTCGCATATGTTCTAATCCTAGAAGACGTCCTGCATAGCATTTGCATACAATAGATACGAAATATTAATCTTTGGCATGAATATACTATTTTTTACTAAATTTATCCTATCATCATTCGCGAATTGTTTGGCGAATTATTTGAATTTGGGTTTAAGACTCATTTTCCCAAACAATTGGAATAAAAATTTGACACAAAATGACCCTTGAAGTCAAAATCTTTCACACTAAATTTGAAATATGTAAGTCATTGCTTGTTTGAGTTTTACTTTTACATGTTCCTGAAAGTACGAACTGACAGACGATCAACCCTTGGTTGGATTTGGCTCAAAATTTGTCAGATAGCTACACTCTAGATGCTAAAACGAAGTAACGAATTTTATCTCTATAGCTCTCTTCGTTTTGCAATTATGAAGTATTCGTACAGTATTTAGAACACAATTTCAAGTATTTTGCTCAAAATTTGACAGAATCTAAAAATTTGGTACAAGACCGTATATCAAATTTCATCCGTCTGTCCCTTCTAAATGAGTCCCTTCCAGTAGTAGTATTGAAAGAAGAAAACGTGTTTATTCAGCACAGCAACACTGAAGAAAACTCTAAGCAACTTTGATACCCAGATCCATTAGAAAATTTCACAATTTAATTTTAAAAAACGCTGGGGGAAGGGAGGAAATGTGTGTGGGAGGGGAGGAGATGTTGCTGCTTAGTTTGGATAGAGCAACCGAATTTCGGTTTTTAAAGTAGAGTATCTTTATCCGCGAATATTGTTTCGAAACATACTTATAAATTCAAAGGGCAATTTTTTTGTAACATTCCATTTTATATGAGCTTCTTGCTTTATCTAAGTTTTATGCATTACGAATATCTGTAGAAGAGTTCCAGAACATACGATGTTCCTATCCAAATACATAATGATACTCACTTCTGACACTGTGGTTTCATAAGTTCTTGCTTTAAAGAAGGGTGGATTGTCGTTGATGTCGCCTATACGGATGACCACCGGGATATTGCGCTGGAAAAAAAAAGGCATTTATGTTACTGCATTTCCAAATCTACATCACTTCAAAATGTAATGAAGAAATCTGTATTAAGAGTAGCATGTAGAAGAGAAATAATTACTTGATTAGAAGCGAGCAAGCTTTAAAATTTTCCTTTAAATAAATCAAAATGAAACTATATAACACTTTATTTTTCTACATGAAATCTTTTGTTGTTGATTGGATTTATGTTTCAAAATATTGCTAATTTAGAAATAACCTATGAATCTATACTTTGCTGTGCAATATCCAATCTAAAGCTTACTGGAGAAAAGCTGAATTGGAATTGCATAACATTTCTTTTACAGAATGTAAGCCACATTCTTCTGTAAACGATTGCGTGTAAGGTCTGAAGCTTCTTCATAAAAGTCAATGATTGCGATGAACTAACTTTAATGCAAATTAGAAAATGATTCTTCTTAGATTCTTGCTATTTTAAGATATTCTCTTAAATAATCAGTACTCTAGACGGTTAAAAAGTACCGAAAATATATGATATTTAGATTCTTTAATATAATTAGAAGTACAGAAGTAACTTTGCCCGTGCCCCGTTCTGTTGCTGATACTATTGTCTCGATACCAAAGTAAATGTTCCCAAGATACTGTCATGAATATAAGAAAACTTTTAAAAGTCGCATTATCTTAAGATTATCATATGATGGAACATCTAATAGATGTCGATTCTAAGGACTTTTGTTATTAATTTCCCACTGGAGATCGATCTCACTGAAATGAGCTCTTCAATTGGAGCAAGCTTTGGAAAGAATTGGCCAACCAAGCTAAAAAATTTCATGGAGAATAACATTTATGATTAAAATTTATAAATGCACAACAAATTATGAAAGAACATTTCAGTGTTATTAGATGTTCTTCGTATTTTCAAAAATGAACTTAAACAATGAATGAAATGTTTATGGCAAGTTGCCAGTAAGAGTCAGAATCTTTCAGTTACGCTGTGAATTCAAAACTTATAATTTTACTAAACAGTCTCACCTGCACACCAGAAGTGACCTCTCTGCATGCTATTTGTAGCCTTATCATCGTCAGCTTCCCGTCCTGAAAACATGCAAAGACATTAACTTATAAAGCAAACAGCTGAATTGCAATAACTGAGCAGCGAATTGCAGTGATTTCCTTTCAGAGTCTTTGGAATACTCACGTCTCTGTCGATCGGCCTCTTGAGTCGGAGACTTTTGCCTTCAATGGCGAAATAATCGGCCGTCGCCGTCTGGATCTCAAGCTCTATTTGGTGGGAAAGCCCACGAATAGGAAGTTCTATTGGCACTGTGCTTTGGTTGATTTCTGGAGGAGTGAAATATAAAAATGGATCATTTATAATGTTATGAATTATTCAATTCGTTTATTAGTTTCAAAATGTGTTCAAACTTTGGAAATTTTAATGATCATTTCAAATTAAGAAACATTTTTACTCTAATACTGCTTTATATTTTACATATGATCATACATTCATACATCATACATTTACATATTATATTACATATGATATGATTGTACTCCAAAGATAAATTTTTTTCGAGATGGCTTCAAACTTTGCAGATTTAAAAGGTCATTTCAAATTAAAAAACATTTTTACCCCAATATTCTTTTATATTTTACACATAATCCAAAATATATCATAGATTGGAATTTCTTTGGTTATTTAGGTAGAGAGACTAAAAATTGAACAAGTTTACTTACGATTTCCTCTGCTTTCTAATATATCCATGATAATCACACTCTCTCCAGTTTCGATCTCGCATTCTAAAAACATAGAAGCAGTTTCAGTACAAATAAACATCAAGTGAAATTAAATGAAATCAGTGAAAATTAAAAATTAATCACGATTAATTAAACTGGAGAAAAGTTAAAAAGCATCAGAACATTTCATTAAATTGTTTAGTTTAGTTTAGTTCATTAAACTATATCAAGAAACAGCAAAGAAATGAATATTCTTGCGCTAAAATGCAAAGATAGAACATAAGTTTTCTGCAGATAAGTGCTTAAGCAGAGTCGAATGTACCAAACAAATCATATTTAAAAATCTTGCATTAGAAAAAAGATTGTGATTTCACAGCACAACGTGCATCTGTGTGTTCAGGATTATGATTAGCTGTTTATACTGCGACTCCATTAGGAGGGAACATCATCTTACAGAAATGAATCTGTTTTTCTGAAATTTACGGAAGAACTTTGAATTGGTATATTTAGTATGCTCTGTTCCATGTTCAATGACAACGTTACTAGTTCAAGACATTACAACAGGAATTTATACACACTGAAGATTTATGGACATAAACTAGCTCTAAGAAAATTTGAAATGGAACATGAAACTGAACCTTTTCATCATCAAATGGTGCGGAAAACCATAAATGAGAAATCGTGCATTGGGCAAAATGAACCAGTACTATGATTTCTACGGTCACGTCCAATGATGAATTTCAACAACATAAATATTTAATGTTAAAGATAATATTTTAAAACATTCATTTACACAATAATTTAGAACGAAGATTCACTGAGGTCAACTGTTTGAGAATGGATCATATCACATGAAAGTCCATTCATTAGAATTTTCAGGTTGGATGTAATTCAAATAAAAAAATCGAATAGAATCGCCATTTCCAGACTTCATAGAAAGGAAACGTTACATTAAAGATATAACACTACCCGTTTTTTGAAATGAAATGCACTTCTCTGTTATCAACAATTATTCAGGGACAGCATGTCATTTCCTGCTTATATCTCCACTGTATCTGTGGCTCTAGTAAGGCCAGCGTGATGAAGAGGATTCTACCATAATAGTATCATGAAGGTTACGCCCTCCCCAGATTGGCCATTTCTAGGAATATTTAAATAATGCAGTGTACAAAAAGAGAACCAGTTACCGCATCTGCAATTGCAATTATTCTTGTCCCTATTTCGGACCCTGCCGAATGGACCGAATATCAACAGAGATACATCGGTATCCAAGATACGGAATGGCCATAAAATAACGTTCCCTGTTTGGCGGCATCTGCCACTAAAACGAATGAACGAAATGAAACTACGTTTCATATACGGACTGCGGAAGAAATGGGAAAATAAATTCAGCAGAAAAAAAAATTAGTACCAAAAGTTACTGATAGGTGAAATACTGGCGCTGCTGTCATGAACGAACGAGGAAATTTACATCTTGAGATGGATTATATGAAACTCCTAGTGTTGGCTTGATAGCAGCGCCATACATTCCTTTTAAAAAGGGAAGAACAAATGACCTGTCAGTAATTCGTTCTTGACTATTGATGTATTCTTGACCTTTGTTCGTAATTGACTGTTGATGTGTGCTTAATATGGGCCTTACCTTACCTCAATGTGCTTTACTGGTAAAACTGTAGACAGTGTAAAGTCGTGACTGCTCTTAAGCAAAGCTGCATGCCTCATGTACAGAATATAAGACAGGTTGTTATGAACATCGAACCTGACAGTTTACAGGTAGTAGAGGAGAACATCATGCACCGTATGCAATATGTTGTACACAGAGAAGGTCAGAATATTGATAATGTTGTACGGCGTCCAGGGAACCTTAATATTGATGAATAAAAGATTATTTTCTGTGAGTTTCATTTCATTCATAACTGTACTCCCACAGCGCCTATTGGCTTATAGATTTGATTCCCCTTTCGGCTTATAGATTTCCCCTATCGGTTTAAAGATAGCTTTTTGGTACTGTTTGAAATGGGGAGGGGGAGAAACCGTCTTTCCATAACTTCCACAGTCTCTATATGAAATGTGGTTTCATTTCGTTCATTCGTTTTAGCGGCAGATGCCCCGTAAAAAGGAAGTTATTTTATAGCCACCCTGTCATTCTGGAAGTTCTAATGGTCAGCTTGAGAGTTAACGTGCTGTTCATTTTCTATATCATGATCTAATTATATTAAACACAAGCTAAAAAAATAATTTTATACAACCAGCTTAAGACAAGAAATCAGTTAGACATTAAATTATTTAAAACCAACTTAAGACATTGTAATAGAGAAATATTTTGAATTGAAATTATGCGAGGTATACAGTGTTGAAAATATTCAAGAGAAAAACTGTTTTTAAAATGTGTTAAAATTATGTTTTACTTACGACTTCTGCAGAGACTCAGGAGCAGCCAAAAGAATGAGAGCGACAACAGGAGTCTTTCTGAGGCAGCCATAACCTGGCTCTTCCTATTAAAAGAATAAAAAAGGAGGTTATTATAGCTAAACTAAAACCTACCAATAGAAATGAAAGGAAAATTCGGGTGAAAGGAATGGTTTCATCCGTCAACAAAAGATAGCTTATTTTCTTTCAAATCTTAATTTTGATTCCGTTTCAGTGCAAATTACATTTTTCCGGAATTTCACCGTGGAAGAGACTGCTGATGCATTTATTTCAAAGGTACACACTTCAAGAGAAAACATGATTCAAATTTCGAATGCAAGCATTACAGATACTCTAAATGCGCTCTTTTTATTATGAGGCACTATGTGCAATCTGCAATACTATTTTTATCAAACATTCTGCAGAATGAATCTGAGAAAGGCACTCGTATTTTTTTTTGAAACTGAGACGATACAGTACCACAACAATTTTTTGTCTAAAATGTGGAAATTTCTTAATGATGCATTACCGTATCGAATTCATAAATAACAAAATTAGAATCAGTGCATCAGGTGTTCACTCTTGGATATGCATATGGATACCACAACTTTTATGAATAAAAATTTATTTCGTTTCATGAATGAACGTGAAAGCAAATGTGACACATGGTTGAACATTCGGTGTACATTTTTAAAAAGACCCAGTGCAATTAGTAATGAAATCCGTTAAGTAAAAGAAAACGATATAAAAGCTACTTGTTATTTCCTTGCACGAATTTAAAAAGTTCCTAAATATTTTTTTTTCTGGTTATATGTTGATGTTTTAGTAAGAATTGATTAAAATGTCGTATTCTGTGGAGATCCTTAAAAAAAACTAAAAAATATTTATATATTGGGATGGGAACACTTTTCATTATCATCTTATTTAAAATTTTCAATGAAAAATGGAGGGGGGGATTTGAAACAAAATATTAGAGCGGCAGTAAAAGCAATTCAAATTATTTTTCAAGCAATCAATATGTTTATCTATTTTGTTTGAAAAAAAAAGCAACGATGCAATATTCAAAGTTTACGATCAAATAAATTTTATTCTAAGAATCTATATCAGACCAAAAACGGAAAGAAAATTAAAATATCAAACTCAGATTTCGGTAAGCAATTCTGGGAACTAAAAAAGGTATAACTTCAATGGTACTATTGTGAAGCAGTGCATTATTTTTGGTGCTCGAAGCAGCACGGATAGATAATTAATTAACTTCTCTTTCTAATATACATTTAATTTAGTGCTTAGGTTGATGGAAGCGATAAATATCAAGTATGTCGTTTTCAAAAACACTGGCGGAAAAGACTCTGGATATCACTGCTTCTGTGCAACGAAGGCACTGGATTATAAGAGCTCTTTTCATATTGGGAAAATGACTCAACGTCACATTTTTGGGGAACTGAACTGTCTGATAGGGGAAGAAATATAGAAAAAAGATATGTTCAATTTAAATGAGTATAATGATTATAGCGAAGGAGAAGCACAGCTAAATGTGTCAATCTGAAATATTAATGAGAATATCAAGCCATAAAATGTGCGGTTTTGGATCATTACCCGGTTTAGTATGAAACTATTTTTAGAAAAATTATATGAGCACATTATTCTGACATTTGGGAAATTTAGAAAATATTACGCAAAAATTGTCCCAATTCCTGCACCGTAACCCGACCAGTAAACTAGATTCTCATTCCATCTGACCAGACTTAGCACCTTGCGATATTTTTTAATTCCTAAAAGGTAAAGCAATATAAAAAGGATAAAATGGGAACTGATAAGTTACTTGAACAACCTTGTTTCTTATGACTTCCAGGTATATTTCGAACGAAGATAGAAGCGATGAGTATTTTTTTAAATTTGTGAATAATTTAAGGAGGCAGAAGAAAATTGGAGCATCGTAAATTTTGAAAAATGAAATTCCCATGACCGCCTTTCGACTATTTATTAAATAAAATAATTATATAGTGTAAATATTAATCGTGACATTAAATTATAAATTATTATCGAGATGAGAAAGAGCATGATTTTTAATTTTAATATTTGATGTCATTCCCAGTTCCATTAAAAAAAATCATTCACACCAGTTACATGAATAAGACAGAATACGCGAGTAACAATACTTCCTAATAATGCATGCGTATGGTGTTCATGAGAACCTGGCGTAGACAATGATCTGCACGCGATGCTAAAGCTTACCTCGAAGTGTTGCAGCAATTTCACCCTCACTAACAGATTATGAATGGTTCTGTATTATAGTCACACTTTACTTTTGGACAATGTCTCTACGAAACAATCGAAATTTCAAGGTTGAGGCCTTCAGAATTTAAAATGATCCAAAGCTAATATCTTAATGCAAACAATGAGATAATCATCTAAAAATTATCCAACGTACCATTCAATTAGACGCAAGAACTTTTTAAAAGAATAAAAAAAAAACAAAAAAAAAAACGTTTACTTTAAGAAGAAGGCATTTAAGTTAAGAGCTTGAAAAAAAAAACCTTTACTATTTTTGGATAAAAATGAGAGAAGATAAATGTTTTTCTTTAAAGAAAAATGATTTTTATCGTCTTTATTTTAACTAATAAGACACATTTCAAGATGATAATTGAAACCAGCTTTTTAAAATTGTTGATTCTTTGGTATGTATACATTGCATTCATAAAAATAACCGTGCAAAAATTAAAAAAGAATAAATAAAATTTTGCAGTGATTACGTTTTTGAAGCTGTAAAATTATTTCCCTCGCCATAACAACCCCTATTTACCGAATTTATGAATTGTTCTTTTCTACATGTTAAAATGAAGGCAAAATCCTTATTTAACGAATAATAAACCTCAAATTAACAAATTATTTCAATAGCCGAAAAAATATTTTTTCTTTATTAGTTTGTGTTAGAAAAATATTGGATTTAAAATCATCACAGTATTTTGTCCATTTTGTCCGGGATGGATAATTCCATGCAGAAGAGTGGTGAATCCTTCTTGCGGATAGGACAGGGATTTCCTTTCTTATCTCTCCTCGCTCTAAAACGCAGAAAAGTGAGGTGTATTGATTTTGCAGAATATTTGATTTTTGAAACTTTGTGAAGTATAGAAGATTGTTGGAAAAGAAGAAAATAATTAAGAAACTGAAAGCCGATCGCCTTGCTGTTCTTGCATCTAAACCTTGTGGAATAGTTCAGCACAATTTGTGCCATTCATTAGCGTGCCTCTGATCAAAGAAAAATCAGTTCAACCTGCCAAAAAGCTTAATGCGAAATACTTTTCTGAATCCAAAGATTGATTTAGTTTAGTTATATTAAAGTCCCGCCTTTTACAGCAATACTATAGTTATTTTGGGACAGCCCGTGTAAACCCGTTTGAACCGTGATCAGATAACGAGGCCAACACCTGAGAAGACATCGCCTCTCCAAAGCTTCCACACCACACCAATGTAAGAGAACTTGGCCCCGACGGATTTAGCGTGCACCAGACCCACTTACATGACGGTTCTTCGATGGAATCGGGTCTCGAACCTGCAGCCTCCATGTTCGAAGCCAAGATCATACCACCAGGCCCCCGGACTTGTGTTTTATGAGACAAAAACAGGACATTAAGCAGGTTAGTCAAATTTCACACCATAAGTGTCTCGAATTAATCTTGCACACAACATCAACCTGGACCCTGCTTGCAACGCTTGGATGGACCAATTAACTAAAGATATCGCTCAATTGAAGAGATAATGTCCAGAGGAAAAGTCAATGTAAATGAAAGTGTAGTAGAAGAGTGGGGGAGGGGGAAAGTGACCAGCCTGATTGAAGAATAATCACCATCCATCATTTACAACGCACACGAAACAGGATCGTTTTACGATTTTAGAACCTGACCAAACGCTTTGCTTGAGAAATGAAAAATTCTTTGCCAGGGAAGAAGGAGTTATATCACTGATTCTCCGACCCGTCCTACAGCACACGGATGATAAATTCTGAATGACCGAACCGCCGCAACAGTAACACTAGAGGGACTGTGGTTGAGTCCTAAGGGTTACGGTACAACCCTTCCCTAAGGAAGTACGTACCGTCATCGATGGGAGGGGCCAGACCCCCACCTTTTCGTGTACCCTCCAAAGTGGCAAGATCCAACCACCATGCCGGAAGCATCTCATTCTAAATTCGAGGTACCTCCCGAGAGGATGCGGGGCAGGGTGAAGAATGAAGATTATGCTTTAGCTGGCTGACCAGTTGAGGTCATTTGTAATAAGAAGGTCCGTAAAGCTGCAAAGTTTAATGCATGTACAGACAGAAAACATAAAATCCTGGATGACTTCTTATTCATAAAATTTCTGGTGTCTTTAAATAAATCTATGAAGATACAAAAGAAGAAGAAAAAGAAAAAACTCTTTCATTTAATGATTAGTGTCCCGCATGTCATCTAATCTGTAATTTTAAAAATATAAAGCTGTGTGTTTCCCCTGCAAATTGCACAAATGGGCTTCAGCCACTAGATTTGGTATAATTCATTCCATAAAAATTAATTACAGAAAGATTCTTATGAGAAAAATTTCAGGCATGGATTGGATATAAATTCAAGAGACAAATTTTACATGATTAAGGTAGAATATATTAATTCATCAGTTTCTGTGCGAATTTGCTTTCCTTTTTCCATTAGTAGACTATTTATAGTAAAAAAGCAGCATTTTTATAATTTCGGTCAGAAAGCAAGAGCATCGAATAGTCCTACATCTTGAGAAATTTGTCAATAAGAAGTTCAACATAAAGTTAAATTTTTTCTGTAAAGACTGGAAACAGAAGAAAAAGCTGTGAGAAATGAAAAAAATCTTAGGACGAAGTCAAAAAACAACAACCAAGATAGAAGCATCAGTGTTGCAAATAAATGCAGAACAAGGTCAGATGAATAATTCCATAGTGAATACACATTACGACATTCATTCACACGTTTCTCTAAGTAAGATGGTAGCAGAATCTGCGGTAATCTCAGAAATTTACATTCATTAATTCGTCATAATTATGGTGGAAGATAATTATTTGCTTTCAACCGATGTAGTTGGGTTTAGTGAGCTGTAAACTAAATAGGAAGCAACACGCACGCAGTTTTGTTGGTGTTTGGTTAAACCAACCATCTTACGTGGGTTTCCCAGAATATGAGGAAATGCAAGTTAGGTTTTGATGCATTCATTCCATATAATAGCGTCCACAAAGTATTACGTAAGTAAAACTCGGTATGAACAATTACTGAGAAATTATTTAAAAAATTATCGAACCCTTTTTTATAAAAATACTAGTTGGTACCCGGCACGTTGCCGCCACAGAAGAAATAATTTTGGAATTGCTTTTTGAAATTTTAAATAGCTATCTTATTTAATTAGGAGTGATAGATAGAATGATACTTATTTTCTTGTCGACAGTGAATACATTCATTAAAACTGAATAATTTATAAAGAAGAAGTGTAAATAACATTTATTCTTTTTTTTAAACTTTATTATTCAAGTGCTTTAGGGTAGACAATATTTTTTTGTTTTTCCGTCTTCAGTAAGAACAAATAAATTTCTTGGCTGCCCGACTCGCGTGCATCCAACATACAGAACAGAACGCCGTCTCATACCCCCGTATCCGTAGCCATTCTATTCACCGAACGGTTTGATGGGCACGTGAATATTTTTAAATATTATATTATTATTAAGTACCAAAATATTTACAGTAGAAAAAAGCAAAAGTAACTATGTACAGAATTTACAAACATAAAAAAAAATGATAACAAAATGAAACCTTTTGCAAATATTTTCTACTCTGAAATATTATAGAAAAGTCATCTGGAATAATAATGTCACGTAGATACTTTAGTATAGAACTTGATGACACACACAAGAAGTAAAGCTAAACCAATTTATTAACTGAACTCATAACTGAGAACACAGTGACTGACAAATCTTCTGCTTTTATACAAGCAGAGAAAGTTCCAGAATACTCTTCTGGAGTCAGTAAGAAAAGTCCAGAAGACTTGTCTGGTAAACTAAAGAAATGTCCAGTATCTTCTGGAACATGAAATAAAGGAAAACATAAAATCAAGGAATTAAGTATTTACATATACCATTAATCTCAGTGTCTCTAGCGGGATTCGAACCCAGGTCTCTTGATCACAAGACCAGTGCCATGACCATTCCGCCATGGAGATTCGACAGTCTTTCTTCAATGCGGCAATAACATGCAGAAAGATGTCCTAAAAGTTTCTTTCTCATCACGCTATGAATGGCTCCACTTGTGCAAACATGCAGGCTTATCTATTAGCCGTCTGTGTCCAGAGCTCTTTTACAGTACGCTTCGTTTGTACACTCGAAAAAAGTTCTTTTGTCCATTTGGTGGGATTGGAAAGGCGTCATTTTCTGCAATATTCCTCAAGGTGAAACAATAAATTCTACGAAATACTGTCACCAATTGGATCAATTGAAAGCTGCCGTAGCAAAAAAAAAAAATGGACAGAATGAATGAACCAATGAGGCGTTGTTTTTCATCATGGCAACACGAGACCACATATTGCATGAGTCGTAAGAGAGAAGCTCTTACAGTTTGATTAGGATGTTTTATCGTAGCCTGCATACTCTCCAGATCTCCCTCCATCTGACTATTATTTCTTTCTGTCCTTAAAAAATTCTCTTCGCGATAAGCTTTTGGAAAGAATGCATAACAAGACTTCCTGAGAGATGGAAGAAGGTAATAGAGCAAAAGGATTCTTATATAACAAAATAAATAATATCTTAAACAGTAAATATTGTGTATTCATATCATATTAGAAATAGGATGAAATTTATGGGACATCCTAATATTATGTGTGAAAACAACACATGAATTCTGTCTTCACCTGTTATCATGAATAGCAGATGAGGATGCAGTTCTAAAAACTAATAAAAATTAATTTGGTGAATGGTAACAAAGATATTTATGAACGTAAATGTATGTGAAGAAATTGGGGTGCTTTATTTTCTCCCTTTGTCTTTGTGAGTGTGGCACTTGATATTCAGAGTTAGGGAGGCAAGAAAATATATCTATTTTCACAGATAAATTTAATTATTCTATGAATTTTTTTGCCTGGAGAGGAAGTTGCTGGCGACTCTTTTCAGCCTGTCTTAACAGGGATTTTCTAGGTTCAATCCACACATTTTAAGTGATTGGCCGTGTCCCTTGTTGATGGTCCTCGAAAATGCAAGTCAAATGGGGACAATTATACACCAGATCCAGCGCATAATTATTATGGATGGATTGCAGTAGGATGAACGGTACGACAACGCATAAAATACGAACAAACAAACATTTTTATATATTAGATTATATAAGACTCACTTTATAGATCATGAACTGAGAACCCTGATTTTTAATACAATTTTGGGGGGAGGGGTATTATCTGCCAGGACACCCTGCTAACTGGCATCGGTCAAGACGACTCGCGCGATCAGAGGGAGCCGTCACTGGAGCAGTGAGAAATGGGTCATCGGCGGAACACAATGAGCAGTCGGCTGGCGATGCCGTAAAATAGAAAGTTGGGAACCAGGCAAGCGCGGAGCGGCTTCCGGTTCGGAAGTGCACCGGAACGCACAGAAATAGAGACTCACACCGGAGCAAATCATTTGAATGTTGCGCTAGACTCTAAATAGTCCGTAGGATAGAAACGAGTGAGAGGAGGGGAGTAGGATATAAATGGATAAAAAATAAGCTGGTGGAAATGGGAGTAAAATGTGCGATCGAATTTGTTTTAGGATTTAAATTTGACTAAATTCGTGAAAGTTTCCTATTTACAGAAGAGGAATATTTTCACACGTGCATTCTGTAAAGAGCAAACACATCACGTATTTCTATAAACAAATATTGTTTAAAAAGCTAACACAGTATAGTAGAATCTCGATTATCCGGCTCTCTACCAACCAATGTTTCTCTAGACAGGGATGGGGCAGACTTTTCCAGGGTACGGGATACTTCAAATTTTTCCAACGTATTACAGGCCATCCAGTTGCGTAGGTCTACAATATTTATTATAACTTAATAATAGATAAGAGATATGCACTTACCTACATAACTGCATACATAATAAAAATTGATTTCTGATTATGAAATGATTTATTTTTTTACTGTATTTTGAATTTTTTGATGTTAAATGCATTATTTGATATTATTAAAGTTAGTTTTCGTAGTTGTAGTAATTAGAAGACTTCGGTTACATACAGTGCGCTAATATCTCCGTATATAATTACTAACTGCTAACCTTGCACTGGATTCTAAGTGGTCGATTGAGAGACGGGAACGATATGTTGTATTCTTTATATTCATCGTTGAAAATGCAGATTCATACAGGTGGGCAAAACCAAAGAACGATGTTAAATGATATGCAACCTTTTTTAAGAAAATTAGGAGGCGTACATTCGATTCCGAAAGTTATTCTTAGGCTCAGAACAACGCACTTTTAAAATTATGTCATTTTGAAGAAGAAAAATTTCTTTTTTTTTCTCAATATATTTGTTTTCCATAAATGTATTTGTTTTAGTATTCGCATCTTAGGTCTCAGTAAAGGTGGTCATCCCCAAATGTTTTAGTGGTCCACCAGTCGATTGCGATCGACTTAACGCCCACCTCTACTCTAGAATGACCGATACTAGAAAAATTGAACGGTGATTTTCATTTTTTTAAAATTAAACAGTGATTTTTTTTATTTTTTATTTTTATTTTTATTTATTTTTATTTTTTATTTATTTATTATTATTTTATTATTTATTTATTATTATTTTATTATTTATTAGTTTATTTATTTATTATTTATTTATTTATTTATTTTTTATTTACGTCAGAAACCTTTTTTAGAAAAGAGTGTCAAAAATTAGTATTGAAGTCATGAATTGGAAGTTAGCGTTTTATGGTACACAAGCTGATGGCGGCTATGCTGCGCCAAACACAAGATTAAAATATGAAACCACGTAAAAGGTGAAGCCAGGTTTCGCCAAATGACTCATTATTGAGTCATTATTGGTTGAGAATATTAAACTCAAGAAGATGTTTAGATAGAAAAAAAAATAATAAGGTAATTCCATCAGTAAGGACTTCTCTAATGATGAATGCAAATTCTATCATGAAAAGGCAGAGAAAACTCTCTTCTTTTTCACGATAAAATAAATGTCATCGGAAAATGCGCCATTGATGAACAGAAGAATGTGTTCATTTTCGGGAAATGAATCCGTGAGTCAATTTATCAGTGAATGATCCCATGAACTTTCTTAACAAAGATAAATATTTTAGTGGCCTTTCTAATTTGCCCCCATCTTTTCCCTCTCTTCTCAGAATTTTAATAAATAATTTTCGCTCAGATAGCGAAAGAATATGCTATTAGTACAAGATTTTTCAGTTCTAAAAAATCATAACATTATCTTTTCATCCATGACTTGGGTCATCGGCTTTATCCTACTTCATAAATGCACTTTCATAATTCCAAGAAAAGAAAGGCTCGAACAACGGACGAACATGGCTTTCCGCAATGCATTCATTCATTACTCAATGCGTGATTTTTCAGGCCAAAAAAATTATTCCTGCTTCATTTCACGCATGAATTTTTCGAAAGTACTTATTATTCTAAAAAAATTCATACAAAAAATATATAATTAATAAAATCATTTATTAAACGCTTTCAGGGAGCAATACTTGATAATTTTTAAAAATTTCAAATAAACAATTATGGAAAACTTTGCAGAACAGAAAAGAAAGTCATATTTTAAAATCTAGTCTCTATTAACCGAGTTTTCAATTATTCGTGATAATTACGATCCCAAACAGACTAGGATAACTAGTTCTATAGTACTTAAATCAGCTTGCATGTAACAAACAAGCAGTATAAATAAAAATAAATAAATAAAAGCATTTTGAGCAATAAATAAAATCAATAAATAAAAAATAAAAGCATTTTGAGTCAGCACTTCCTTTGCTCTCGTTTACTTTTTGAGCGAGAAGTACGTTTTATTATAAAGTAAAGCAAAATAATTATTTATAAACTCAAATACTTTTCATCTTAATTTAATCCATAACTTTCACATTAATGCTTTAATTAGCAAATGACGAAAAGTAGGGATAATTTTTTTGTTAGATATACTAATTAAATAGGATACGCATAATATATTTACACGTTTTTTGAAATTTTTAAAATCATTTGATGTTTAGAAGTTTATGTTATTACAAATTACATAATTTACTTACTTAAGTAACTTCAAAAATGATTGTAGTTACTTATACTCCTTATTACAAATACTTGTGAAATAATTAAAAATGAGATGTTTGTGTAACCTGCTTCAAGTAACAATCTGAAGCATATGGAGTTGTATATCTCCCATAAGAACTTAAAAAATTACGTTGCATCTCAGTAACAGTGCCAAATGAAGGATTATAGAGTATAATCGTTTTCCCCAAAAATACACATTCAAAATTTTTATTTTTCATATTTTTTTTTACAACTGAAAAACAGAAGAAGCATAAAATGCGTCTTTTTAATCATTTAATCATTACCATTATTAACGCCAAAGTTAAAAAGAATCATCTGATTGTTTTTACTAATTTAATACAATAGAAAGGATTCTCGTCTGTAAAACAACAACAACAAAAAATCTATTTTCAAATATTTGCAGTAAACAGCTATAATAACTGGAATTTAAACTACTATTAACCAAGAAATTAATATTAATAATAATAATATTTGACCACTGGCTAAGAGACATCATTAGGTAGACATTTTTCTCTTTGAGACAGTTTAATAGCCAAATTTTGCCTAAAAACAGCTGGTAGTGATTTCGAGTCCTTTTAACTTCCCGTTATAAAAGAATAAATAAGAAACTGGAATCAACTAACCTCCACAAAAGGCCGGAAACCACAATTCGGATCTCTTAGCAGGACTTGCAGCACTAAATGCTCCCTTCCAATTATCTTTATCTAAAAATCTTTAATTGTTTACCATTGTAACTATTTAATACAAAATGAATTTAACATGTCAAGTGGATCTGACCTCATAAATATTGAAATAGGCACGACTAATTCTAATCCTTTCTTTTTTAACTCCCCTATGTTCTTCTATGAAGTACAGCCTTTTTTCATGCGAAATAATTGCCAGAAATCTGGTGGATACTTTTACTATGGAAATAACACTAGCACAAAAGCAAATAGATTTAAAGCAATTAACAAAAATTAAAAAAAAAAACACTGTAAAAAAGAGATGTGGTCTTACTGATCGTTGTGCTTAATATGAGGCATATATTCACAGCGCGTAATGGCTAACTTTCACTATTTTGTGTGTCTATGTGTAAATGCTTATATTTTTATGGTTTATTAAATTACACACACAATTAAAACTTTAAATCTATGTCATTTTAAATGTTTTATCCTCACGTCAAATTATCTTGCCTTACTATCTACCTTTAACATGTCTGGCAATTCTGCAGCACCGCTCGTGGTAGAGAAGGCTGATTAAATATTTCCAGCACATCAGAGTGAGAATATAGTTGAAAAAGATAAAAGAGATTGAAATTTAAAGCGGAAAACAATTGGTCACATCTACATTTACAGCTCAGAATGTATAGTGAGACATTACACGTAATAGGAACCATTTGCTTAAAGGAAAGGGATGGGAATCGGAAACTAACTTTCCTTAGTGTGACGTTATCCGACCATTGAAGAGAACATCAACAACAAAAAATATTGCGCTGAAAATCAATTTACTCTATCTAATAAATTTGTATGATTTTCTTTTCCTGAAATCAGTCCCAGGTCTGGAAATTCATCAATATAAAAACTAATTCGTTGAAAGATTAAAATTAGAATGACATTTAAATTATTAATTTATGGAGACTTTTCTTATTTCCAATCCGCAACAAAAAGTGCGCAGAAACAATGGAAGAAGGTGATAAGACCAGTTTAGTGAGTCGTACGTCGCAATTTCCATTCACACAGGAAAGTGGGGCAGGCAGGCAAGCTCCTTCCCTCTCCCCCTCATCTGCTCGTCGCGGTTCACTGATTTCATCAGAATACTAGCATTAGATATTTCCAGCTTCGAAAGATTAGTGAAAGTGTGTGAAAGTTGCCAGGTATTAGAAGATGGTTGGATCAGTTTCTACAGAACACTGGGGCAAAAAGAAAAGCACGCTTTCACATTAACCTACACGTAGAATGGCAAAATGCCGTATAGGCCGAAAAGAATGAATTCGAAATCTGGAATGGAAAGTTCCATAGCTTGGATATGTGACACACTATCTCATATATTCATAAACATTTCTGCTAAACGATTATAGAGCTTGTTTAAAAGGTTTTAGAACGAAATGCCGATAGGTTTCGGCACGAAGTTGAAAAAGCGCAATGGATATTCATGAACTATGCAATTGGAAGTAAAACAAATAAACTATAGAAGATGTTTCAAAAAGGATGAAGTGCATAATAGAAAGTAGACACTAAAAACATAAAAAGAAATTCAAAATAAAATATAAAATTAGTTTTTGCTCATGAAATAGCCTGATACAAACATTAGACCAATACAGTATTCAATACAATACTAGTTTACCAGTCTGTTTCGAGATGTTATTAGCACATTACGTATGGGTCACGAGATTTCTCTCTTTTAGCAGGCCGGACGTTGCGGCCAGGTCACAAGATATCTCGTTTTCATGTTTTTCGGATGCATAACCAACCAGAGACAAATATTGAACACATTAAGGACCGCAAAGAAATCTGTAAGACATACGCCGGGGGCAGCACGTTTTCGAGCAAACTTGTAAGTTCTGAAATCATCATAATTTTGTTATTTATGAAACAAAACAGACGGCACAGGCAAGACGAAAAAATTCGTGAGCGATCCTTAATGTCTTAATACAATATACTACAAGAGAAATCGTGCCGAACGCCATTGCACAAGGGAATATGCTTTACCAAAAATCACACTCTAAAGAACTATTCAAGTCTGCAAACTAACTAATACTTAAAATGTAAAAAAATTTATACAATAAATACATGTATGAAATATATAATAATATTTAAGAATACGTTATGTAAATATAATACCAAATGCAAATTAAAAATGTGTATATATACATCCTATTTGCTTGTCAAGCATGCTTCTAGAGTGTTCAGAAATGCACGTGCCCTGGAAACGCGTTAAGTACCCAGAACGACATACACCATGTATTAATATGCGACGTTTTTCAACTAGCAATAGAGTAACTTACCATTGCCCAGAATAAAACTATTTACAGCATATTTTTTACTTGTTCTTGCCTTACTGACTGAGCATGGATGACTATTGTGATTTTCAATGAATAAATGAATACATCGTGCTTTTAACTTCTTTTTTTTTTAAATTCAAAATAAATTGGAAACTCGAACAAAAGAATGATAAATGGTGCATAAATCTGTACATAAATAAAATTTGAGTGATGAACACGATTGAATTTTCCGACTGTAACGATTTAAAAGAGACACATTTAAAAGTAAAATATTTAGATTTTAAATCAGAATTTTAGTATATGACGAAATATTAAAAAATAAAAATGAAACTTCTGCTATACGTCATTCTTTATAAAAGACTTTTCTTTTTAATAAGATGTTAGAATAAATTTCTTTTAGAGATCAAAAACAATTGTATGCAAAATGAATTGCATTAATCCAAGATTGTTATCATGTTGAAGTGTTTTTTTTATGTGTGTAAAAAAGGAATAAGAGAACAAGTTTTGCAATTAGTCGAGTTTTGTAGTTAACTCTTTGCTCTATCTTTAGAGATCATGCGCAATTTAAATGGAATCTTGGCTAACCAATATCGATTATTTCTGTAGATAAAAAGCATGAATGCGACGGCAGAAGGAATTTCTTTTACGAAGCTCTAGCTAGTAGATTAGAAAAGGCTCGGATTTCAAGCGTTTTGCAGATATATAGAAAAAGAATGAAGAATTTCTTCAATAATGGAACTTCTAACATAACTTTCGAGAAATCAGTTTAAATACAGGACAGCTAAAAGATAAATAAGAATTATTTGGAAAGATATTATTGTTCACATTTGAAGACACTATCTTTTTGATTATCCGATTTGAATTTAGGTTTCATTTGATTTGCATTTAAAATTTCAGGTCTATTGATTTTGTATTTTAATCACCTCTTGATTACTAATCATCTGAAAAGAAAAGGATCGGCCGTGCCTGCAGGTTCCTTTTTCCACACAATGACGGAAAAAGACGAGAAGAGGCAAGAAATAAATTATTCATCGATTTTGATAATATAGCTAGCTATATTGTAAGTATTGTTAAACACTTTCAAATGCAATTATTTGGAGTTACGTTTTCTGATAATATAAAATATAACTTCCTTTAAATCAGTATTAAAAGCAATTAACAAATGAAGCCCCGTATAACATTTTCATTCTTATATTCATCAGAACAAAATCGAAAGATCAAAAACTAATAAAAAAAATTGATGTATATAAAATTTCGTAACAACGATAAAGATTCTTACAAAACATATTTAAAAATACATTTTGAAAAGTACTGGAAAAGGGGGCGGGGAGCTTATTCATCTTACATTTCTAGAAATAAAAGCTACCTGAATTTTATTAGAATTTAAATTCTACCTCATGCGATGATTTTTTTAAAAATTATTTGTGCTAAGACTATTTCTTTAACAAAAATATTTCATAAATCGTTATGTCTAGAATCAATTTTCAGCGGGCACTATTTGGTAAATCAAATGTTTAAGGCATTCTTTTTATTTTGGAAAAATTTACACTGATATAATGCTTTAATTGCATTTTATTAAAAAAAATTAAAATATATGGTTTTTATTTTCTGTTATACAATCTTTTAATTAAAATTTAATCCTCCGAGAAATAGAAATCTTTCTAACATTTTAAATGCTTACCGGTGACACTCTTTACATTAAAATTATATAAACATAAGAAAGCTTTTTATTAGTTAAATTTATTCAAATAATTTTGTTATCCAGTGAAGCAATCAAAAATTCAAATTGAACGTATTATGAAAAAAAAAAAATCTGAAATGCTGATTTGTAAAATTAAAAAATACAACAGAACCCGACAAATGGAATTTAAAAAATTCACCTCAGTGATTAGAGCTTCCTCATGACTGATTTGGAATGCGGGGCAACTCCTCAGGAAATCAGCTTAACCTTAGATAAATGACGTAACGAACAAAAAAAGACGAAGCATGAGGCAGAAAGACTGGTTCTCACTTTCCGACTACCTGCTGCCCTAATTTGTGCAATTCGCTGCTGTCATTTTATGCTTAATCGATATGTTCTGAAAATGGATGAAAAGCAGGTGACGTTAGAAGCGATAACTGTATAACAAAATAACATCGAGAGGGATCCAAAATTATGGCTATCTTACAGAGACAGCAAAATCCAACACCTAGCAGATGGGCAGAAGAGAATCAACAAGTCGCTAGAAAAGAGCTTTCACCCATTTCAAGCCATTCGGTTTTATCGACTGAGAATGCAGTTCCCTATTTTTGCTTTCCTTCTTTCGCCGACACACGTGCACAGGATCTGCAGAACTAAGAAATAAAGATATCTCGGGTGATTTCAATAAAGACAAAAAATTCCAAATGATTTATTCATGTATAGAAAAGCTGTTATAACATGAATTAGTATGAAGATTAGATTTGAAGAACATTAATCAATTCGAAAAATAGAGAGTTTTTCTCCAGCATCTGCTAAATTCATCAGAATGCTTTCATCAGAAAAAGAAATTGGTAACAATTTTTATACAGTGAGAAGATACTCACAGAAATATGTTTAAAATACTGTGTTGCCAAAAATAGTTCCGAGTACATTTAGTTATATTACAAACATTGTTCAAGGCTTAACATTATTCATTCTCTGACGAAAAGAAAAAAAAAAAGAAAAAAAAGGTAGCACCGAAAATACTGAACAAAGTAAATTAAAACTAATTCAAAAATTGTTCCATTTAACAAATGTTGCTAATAATTCTAAGCATTTCGAATATACTGTTGCAAATTTAACAAGTTTTTAATATAGTTTTTGTCACGTGCCTTGACACAAGCGATGATACTTTTCTTGGTAACACGAGTTTATTATATCCTATGGATTGAATGATTGATAGTATTTACATACATACAGTTAAATTTTAATTTAAATCTGCGATCATTTCTTGGAGTTTCCACCGGAGCTCATACTAACGCACACTCTTACAAGTGTCAGCCAACCTCTCCCTCAACTCTTTCTCTCTCTTCACTTCATCTCCTTTCAACTGTGAGGCCGGAACAACTATGTGAAGACTAGAGGCATGACAGTTTTGAATAATTTTTAAATATACTGTGACAAACTTAACAAATTTGTTTAAGTTTAGACTAAATAAGGTTTTTAAGTTTTGACTTAAAAACCTTATTTAGTCTCATAACATTGATACTGTGCGTTACCCCGATCTAGCGAAACTTGATATGGCCACCGAAGAGCCACCCCACCTAGCACGAAGGAACAAACAACACTTGATGACATTGCACCCTTGCAAACAATAAAGAATTCTCTAGAGAAAACGCACATTAATACAAGAAAATAAAAGAAAAAAAAAACATTACATTTTAAATTACATATCAAGTTGTGAAACATTAAAAATGCGTAAAATACATAAAATGAGCGTTAAATTTTTACATTAGGAAAGAGCTAAAGATAAAAACTTTGATAAAATGTCACTAATAGAAGATTTAAATTCCTAAAATGTGGGATGTTAGCAAGTTTTGGTTTTACTAGATTTCTTATGCTGAGCAAGGAAATTTAGCCGAATGCATTTAAAATTACTACATTTGTCGATAATAAATATATATTTGATGAGATATTTCTCTAAAATCTTTCAAGCACATCGAAATATAATATACAGGCATTTTTTTTTTGATGCAATATAGTTTACAGCTGTAGCAGAGTATCTAAACGGAACTTATTGCAAACTTTTGAACTCGAATTCAAATTAGAATTCTAGAGATCCCCGAGAATTCTCGGTGTTTCTTAGGCGACTCTTGTTCCTACGCTTTGCAAATGGAGATTATTAACTGAGATCTAAAAGGAGGGACATGGTCTGATTTTCAGATGTTACCATCCATTTTAAAAAAAGGAAGCCTTCCGCTCTTCCGCGCATGCACCAGTCGTCTTGAATTTCTCCAAAATAGAAGTGAGATGAGTAGGTCGAGCAATATACAGAAATCAAGAGCAATATACAGAGTCAAGCAATAAACAAATATATTTTGTTTTCTGTATGTCCATTGCTGCAAATCTTGATATGCTCTAAATTCGGAATGTCGTAGAATGTTTACAAATTACTTTTCTGTGTGTGGACATTCCCGTTTCTTTCTTTCTTTCTTTTTTTTTTTTTTTTTTTTTTTTTTTTTTTTTTTTTTTTTTTTTTTTGCTCATTATTTAAGTTAGCTCTCTATTTCTCACTGGATATCAATCTTCTGAGGAATAATATCGTCTAAAAATGGTAGGCATTATGGCAAATAGGCAAACTCCCATTATGTATAGAGCATATAAGCAAGTATTAAAAAACGCAACATTTAACTTCATTATCAAAGAAAAACAAAATTATGTTTAAAAAATATTGAAACGATAATATCTGGGGCAATTAATAAAAGATTAATGCTTTTAAGATAAAGCAATTGAATTATCAAAAATTCAACAGTCATTTTTTTATAAAAAAAATTTCAATTATTGAGGAAAATCTTTCAACTCTAATTTCTAAAAAAAAAAAAAAAATGACAGATGAGATTTTGATTACATCATCAATATCTAGAAAACATATAATTTATAAAGAAAAAAAAATGTTAATTTGATGTGAAACAATAAATGAAAAAATTACACACTTCATTAAATACAATCGCAGCAGTCTTTTTAATTCCTAGAGCAGAACCGTAATTCCTTTGGATTCAAATCAATTTCTATCTGCCAACCGAGTTCATTTCAGTTCGGAAATTGGGCCACTGTTGCCAAATCGAGACTCGTACAATGGAAAAGCGAAATGAAAGCAAGTGACGGTAACAACGGAATCGTTTTTATAATGGCATTGCCGTGACAAAAGCTCTGCAGTTATTCTTTGCGACTCATTTTCTGTTATGCTGTGGTGCTTGTTTGGGAAAGTCAAGAGTACATTGTTTTTTAAATCAATGAAATACAATTTAGGAAAAAAATATGCCTCGCATGTTCACAAGCCAGCTAAGATTTTATTCAAATAATAAGAAGAAATTCATTAAAAATTCGCACTGGTAAAAATTCATAAGTTAACAAAATAAAATAATTTTCAGAGCTTGAAGAAATTTTACTATGACAATTAATTCTCATTATTGATAAATGTAATGGAACAAAGGAAAATAAAAATTTTACATCCAGTTTCTATCATTAACCTTGAACTGGAAAAGTGTTCACAGACAACATTTCCTGGCAAATGCCAAGCTTGAGATGACAAAAAAATTTATAGAAAATTATTTTTTTTCCTTATATTTCCTTCGAGTTTTGCATTACGAATTTCAGATGAAAAATGTTATCGAAGAATAACTTTGGTGACAGTTCTACGAAGCAGTTAGTGCAAAATGGATTAAAATGAGCCAAAATGCTTCTCGACATCTTCCAAAGATTAATTTGCAAACTCCGGGTAATCCTGCTGCTATACAGAGCGGCATTTTCTTATCACTACCAATGAAACTGCTGCCATTTCAAATATTATTGACACAATAAAAGAAAACATTCACGATTTGTGAAGAAAATAAACGAAGATGACTGCAACGTGGGCGTGAAACGGCGCTGTAAGTGAATTTGATTGCTTTGAAACGAATATTGATGAACAAATAAATATGTTCTACTTCATGAAATGGCTTGCAATATGTTTTCGATCACAAACCGAAATGACCAACGCCATTGTTATGTTGTTCCAATGAATATTTTGTAGCATTAAAAGCAAATGAGCTTTTCATGTCACCAACAAGTCATTATTTGGATGCATTTCATGGGTTCCAAGACGGATTTGGACAACCGGAAATAAAGATATTTCTCAAGATAAAATTAATCACGAAAACATTTTTGAATTAAAAGAGGAAAGATGATGATTCTTGTTAATTATCGAAATAAACAAGGAAAAGCTTTTACTAACTAACAACTTCAGAGATGTGAAATATATAATGAATATGACATGTGGCGGTATTGTGGCTTGAACTTAGATAAAACTTTAAAACAACTTAACTTTATACTTCTATTTATTTATTTATTGTTTTTGTTGTTTTTAAGATGGCAAAGAAAATATATTCAGTTTTGTTGTTCGAACAAATATAAATTGCATGTGGTTATAAGAACTGTAATAAAGCCTGTTTTGGAAGTAAAAGGTGGATTAAAGTTATTTAAAGTGACGGATTATTAATTATTAAGATTCATTTGGAGTCAATAGAAAAGGATCGCAGCGCTATGAAATACGGAAGGAATCTCTTAAACATCATAGGACTGATACTGAGAACAACCGCTAGCACTGTAATCAGATAGCGTGGTGTACTTCAAAGAAAACGTCATTATTTTTAAGTAGAAAAAAGTGTTTTATGTCTGGCTTCTGATTGCAAGATTTACTATTACAGTGATTTTAAACTGATAGAGAAAATAAAATAAAACGATCAACAGTTGGTTGAATATAGATCATATTTAAGAATGATCCTCATTCTAATATTTTTAAGACAGGAAAATTTACTTTAATCATCTTAATTTCTTTTTTAATTAAAAGAGATCAGAATGTTAGGGAAAAAAAATCCAAGTTTTGTTCTCGTCACAAATAAAAATTAAACGGGTTGAAATGGGTTCTGGCATCAACGAAAGAATTTGAGGAAATCTGATTACTGCGCCTCAACTCTTTTCCTTTGTTAAATTAACTTTTACAATTAAAAATAAACACTTATTTTCATTTCGCATCGATTTTTACTAAAGATAATAACGTGACGATGAAAAATTATTAGCTGACATTTCGATGAAATCTAAAAGGATCCTTTTAAAACCGGACAATGTTCTATAAAATCCCCTTAATAACCCACAGAATTTTTCTGCCTTATTAAACTCTTTCGTACTTAACATTTGGGGGAAAGGAAAGGTGCTTGAAGGAAAGATAGATTGATTTTTAAAGGCCTAATAGCTAATCGGTGCAATATCTGTATCACCCACCATCGTAACCGCCGCTAATGATCAAATGGGCCGGCGTCCTGGCATAGGGGTAGCGCGTCTTCCCCGTGATCTGGGCGTCCCGGTTCGGGCATGGTTGTCCTTCATTTGTTCTATCTGTGAGATGTGTGAATGTGGCCCCCTTTAAAAAGGGGCTGTGAAAGCGAATGTGATGAGTGAGTAGCAAAATCGTACTCTTGGCCCTAGTTGGAGCTACTAAAATAAGAGACGTTCCCTTTCGGCTTAAAATCGTTGATTTCAAATCAACGGGCTTGCCTATGGCAAGTGCCATCGGAAATAACAACACACAACAACATGATCAAATGGAATAAAAGTAATATATCCATTTATGAGGAAAATAAAAGTTTTGCACAAAGAGTAGAACATGTTCCTCGTATTAGATTAGCCTCATTTTAATGAATATTAAAAAACACTCTCTCCTTCTAGATTTTACCATCACGATAATATACATTTTTACAAAAGGCTATCTTCTTAGATTTCCGTTTTTGTATAAATTCTTTTTCATATGATAGTGCAACAAGAATTATAATTTTTAAAAAATAAAAACATGTTTTCACCATTTTTGCTTAATTAGTTTTCTTTTAATTGGCAACAAAGTAAGATTATTTCTATCATAAACAATTCTATCATATCTTTCATCAATACAGTTCTCCCATACTAAGCAGTTGTCGGGATATGTATAATACAAAACTTGATATGCATGATTCCCTGAAAAAAATATTTTTAAGCCTCAGATTGTGATAAACATCAAAGAAGTGCTATACAAATAGCTTTCTCTTTATTGAGTACATGAACTTACTAATGGAATCATATGACATCATAATGTCGTAAAAACATAACTGTACCAAAGATTTATCTTCTAATTGTTTCTTGTCATCTGCGGTAATATAATTTTACTTTTTTATTTCTCCTGTACACAAGTAATAAATTTTTTTCCCCTTATTTCTCAACAATGGTTGAAAAAACTGAGATTAAATATCTTATGAAATAATAAAAATTTTTAAATTTCATTGCAATAATGAAGTTAATTTACAAATTATTATTTTTAAAAAGTAACTAAAATTCGACGGAGAATTGCTCTTAAGTTATAAATAAATTAGTAGCATTAGAGAGGTAATTTTTTTTAATTTTAAAATAATGTAAAAGTCCTTTTTGTGCAATACTTCCGGAAGTCATTGCAGAAGTCATTAAAATTCTTATAAAATATTTACAAAATCATTCAGGGATACGTATTCTCACTCTTACAGTGACCTCCTAGTAAGATCTTGGCTGCAGAGCCAGAGTGTTCCAAGCTCGAAACCCGATTTCACTAAGAACCGACATGTAAATTGTTATTGCACTCGCTGAATACTTCTCCACCAGCATGGCACAGAAATTTGAAAAATTGGTAATTGGCTTTACTGTCGTTCGTTCAATGGACCTCGGCTTAAAATTACGAGGACTGCCTCAAAATATCTTCGGTGTCACTTCTGAAACGGGACGTAAATATAATTAAACTGAATCAAGCCATTATTTTATTATAAATAGAGACTAATATGGCATCATAATGGTTTCAAAATAGCAATTACGATCTGGGCAGTTACAATCAGGAATCTTAAACTACTATGCTCCGAGTTTATCGTTGTGTGTTCGGAAAATGCTACGAACACATCTTTAAGATCAAATAAAGTTCTCGGTTGATCACTGTTTATCAGATGTTTCAAATGCCCTCCAAGCCAAACGTCACATGAATTGAGGTCTGATGATCGGGGAAACCACAGATTACTAATGTGCCGGGCGATGACAAAGGCTAATGTATGAAAGAGCTCTAGCAACTATAAGAATTATTCATCAAAGGAACTAGCGTGCTTACAAATTCAGAATAATTTTACCCTGTTACACCGATGCATATCGCTACCCGGTGATCGAACATATTACTGGACTTCGAGCACTTATTTTTTCGAAGAAGCATGGACCAAGCATAAATGATACAGTAAAACCAAATCATATTGTTACATTTGGTGAGTGCAAAGGAACCTGTAAGACTAAAGACGGTTTTTCTGGTTCCCAAATTTCATTGTTGAAAGTATTCACCAATCCACCGAAGGAAAGCGCACTTCATCTGTCTAATGAAGTAGTAATTAAATAACTAATATTGGAAGAAAATCAAATGATACGAAATAAAATACGCATCGATTCGTTGGAATTTTGTATTCACGATCAATTCCACATTTCAACAGAGAATCCCTTTGTGTTTGTTGATAAACTGGCTGGATCTGATAGAGAACCAAAATTCCCCATCCACAATTTAAAATCAAACCGCTCGCTAACTGTTTGAGAACCATTCGGCCTCCAAAGTGTGTACACGCCTTAACATATTTAATGCTCAAAACGTTAGAAATTTTTTAAAGTATACAATGAAAGTCGTTTCGCTTTCTAAAAATAAAAGAGAAACAGAGGAAGGAGGCGAAACAAGACTTCGATTAGGGATGAGTGGGAAGAAGAAAGCGAACCCGTTCCACTTCCACGAACGTCATTCATTCTTATCATTGTCTCACCTCAACAAACCATTGTAAATCGAGGTTATATTCCTCAGAATTTAGGAGCATTCTTCTAAGTCTCATTCAGAGAACAGGCTTAATGGCCATAGAGACATCGTTCTGAAATAGTATGAGGTGAGGTCGTTGCTTTATCATTTAAAGGTCAGCTTGAGAAATGCTGGACTATCACAAAAAATACATAGCTATCACAAATGAAAAGGATTCAGAACTTGCAGGTATTGCAAAACGGTACGAATGACTGTTCTGAACCTTGGAAAGATATTTCTGGAATAAAGACGCGCAGGTCCAGAGATTTTTGGAATCTAGATTTTTTTTAAAAGTATTTTATGACTTGTTAATTCCAAAATGTTTAAGTTAAGACCAAGTGTTCATTTTTTCCCCTGAATTTTGAAGACACCTTTTGATATCTGTCTAATTCATTTCCATTAATGTAGATGCCAAAGTTTTACATTATAGATGGACAAAATGATAATATTTCAAATTGGACATGAGATCTAATTTCCTGCTTCTTTTCAATGAAAAATTGGTTATTACTATCTGAATAGCTGTTTAATAACAAAATAAATGGAACCACAATTAAGTGATAAGTCACTCGTAAAAGTATTAAACCAAAAAAATTAAAAGGGAGGGGTTCAAACAGGACAGTTTAGTGGGCAGATAGAAGAGAGAAGGATGAGACTTATTCATTACCTGCAAATTTTTCCGAATAATTATTCTCAGAAATGTTTTTCTATCCGCCCTTTGTATTTGATTTCTTTCCATCATGCACACTCAGCGAAACATTAATTGTGTGTAGCCAAAGACAGCGCAAGTTAGCATGAAAGCTACACGGTGAATAATCGTACACAATGGAATATAAAAAAATAATTTGTTTATATAACAAAATAAAACTAGAAACATTACTAATCGATTTCACGTTAAATGAAACGAAAGCCATCCAATTTCATGGAAATCTAACATGCAGTATGTTATTTGCCCCCCACAGGAGTTATTGAAAACTGGCTTGTGGAGCATAATCTGAGAATGAAGAACGACTTATCCTCGAAATATCAGGGGCCGCGATGGCCTGGTGGTAAGGTCTCGGCTTCGGAACCGGAGGGTTTCAGGTTCGACACCCGATTCCACTGAAGAACCGTCGTGTAAGGGGGTCTGTTGCACGTTAAATCCGTCCTGACCAAACGTCCTCCCGCTGGCGTGGTGTGGTGTGGAGAGGGGGGTGCCAGCTCAGGTGTCGTCCTCGTCATCTGACCGTGGCTCAAAATTACGAGGTCCGTCCCGAAATAGCCCTAGTGTTGCTTTAAACGGAACGTTAACATAACTAAACTAAACTAAATCTCGAAATATCAGAAGCGGAAAAATAAAAATTTTAAGAAAAAGATCAATAACATTTGAGTATAATTATAAAAGGATTCTGAAGATCCCTTTGATCATTGAATTAAACGGCTTAGTAATGATGCGGGGAATGAAAGATTAAGCGACACTTAGATTAAAGCTCAATAGACGTTAAGAGCAAATAATGCGCTCTTTTTTTCCGAATTCCTTTTCAAAATTCCTAAAGCTAAAATTAAAGTGGGATCTTTTGTTCATCTGACTTCAATACAAAGTATCTGAATTAAAGATTTTCGAAGGACGACCTTCAAATCGCAATTCAGTTTCATTTTCCATAAAGCAGAAT
Source organism: Argiope aurantia (assembly GCA_026543865.1). Classification (NCBI taxonomy): domain Eukaryota; kingdom Metazoa; phylum Arthropoda; class Arachnida; order Araneae; family Araneidae; genus Argiope; species Argiope aurantia. The sequence goes on from JAPMOR010104527.1 coordinate 690,673, forward strand.
CGCAGTGATTGAAGAAGGGAGCAAGACAAAAGCACAAGAATCCGCTTTACTAAAAAGACGTTTTCAAAGCTCTTTTCAGCAGAGATGCAAAATAAGACTTGGCTTCTCGATTCGAAATGAAAGAATGGCGAAGGACTTCTGTCCGACGAACAGAAGGCGGAAGCTATTCGCGCTTGAGGTCATCCATTGTTCGAGAGAAGGATGCCTGCTTCGCCGGATTCAGAAACCTTTCACGGAATGCATGATTGACGCCGGTTGTGTGTAAAAACAATGCCTTTAATGAACGGAAAAATGTTGCCGCGAATGAAGATGTGCTAATAATTGTGCATGTGATAAAATGAAGAGACCAACTTTTCTGATCTTCATCACGGAAAACTCCGTATACTTAAGGATTCGAACTCGGAAAAACCGGGATAGTCTCAATTCATCGGGGTTTTCTCGTCACACTAATGTTGTAACGAGATATTGAGAGATTATATTGATTTACACATACCATAAACAAAATATTATTCAAAGGAACCAGGTCCTGAAATGTCATTTCTTACTAAGGTTTAGACACTGCATTCTTTTTATAGGTGAATTTGTAAAGAATTTCTGAAAATTAATTTTTTTGAAACTACACATAAAATGTTTCCAACTTTCTTTACACTAATTATTTTATAATATATTTAAAAAAAATCCACACAATACGAGATCATTTGCAATCTAATAAAAATGTCAAAAATCGAGATCTGATCTGTTTGTTTAAAAGTTTCACTTCTGTTGAATTCAATTTTTGTATTTCCCAATATTTTATTTCAAGAATAACAAAATTTGTTGATAGAATACTTCCGGATACAGCATTATTAACACCAAAGGTCGATATTCATCCTGTCACCTCGGTTGAGTAACATTGGACATGGTCATTTAGGAGGGGACAGGCATTTAGCATTCTTTTCGCGTCCTCGACTTTTGGACTTGGTTAGTTATTAATAGCAATTTGTACAACATCTACAGATAAAATGTTATTTACAATTAAAGATTAAATAATGAATTTTCAGGAAATTTCTTCTTTAATTTTATTAACTTTAAAAAAGGGATTCTAACTATAATTTTTAACAGTATGTTTCATTATTGAGCAGAGATTCATACTGTTCCCATTGTTAAAAATTATGGTATGGAGATTCTATTTATTTTTATATGTTGTAATTTGCAAGAATTGTACTTCTGGACAAAATGTACTGATAGATATTGTTTTTTATAAACAGAATGAGCTGAAAAGATCTCGAAGCAAACATTTATCTATTATCAAGTTTATAACAAATGCAAGTTTGGGTAAGACGAAGGAAGAACAAAGTTGTTTTAAATATATCTGAAATTAATTAAGATTTAAAAAAAAAGGAAAATCGAATACAATTTGAATTTTTGTAGCTGCAATTTATAAAAATGATACGCCAAAATTCAAATTCCTTAACGAATCAGTCGTATAATTGAGAGGAGAAAAGAGAGCACTCAAATTGCACACTGGCTTCGAACCAATAATCTTCAATGCTTTACGCTGGAATTAAATCTTTCGGATTTTCTATTTTGTATCTTCTATCAAAAAGCATTTTATCATTGGTGTTATAAGCAGATTTAAGATAATAGTTTTGGATATCTGATAGATGCAGAAAAAATTGCAATATAACAACTTTTGTACTTATGGAGCTTATCATAATTTGAAATTTGATTTTATCGATAACTTGTCATGTGATTCAATCATATAACTGAAAAATTCAGTAAATATATCGTCTCTCGGAAATTTCATTGAAATGAAGGCTCAAACTCAAAACCAAATTAAATGGAAACTAAATACATCGCATGTCTCCGATTAAACACATTCACAAATGCGCAAATGGTAAGAGCAATCCCACAGTCGTTTCGAGGTCTGGTCACAGTAAATATTTCAAAATGTGAAAATCAATAAGAACATATCCTTTGCAGAAGCTCTTAAAATCTCAACCGAATTCACACCTAAACTTGATAAGCCTTACTGTTTGATAAATCAGAGGGAATGAAAAATTAACAGCATTCAAAGAGAACCTCAAACCGGCTACTCAGACCAGTCGAAGACACACGGAAAAATCTAAATGATCGGACCGCCGCAACAGCAACAATGGAGGGAACTGGGGTTGAGTCCTAAGGGCCATCGCCGGCCACGGTACAACCCTTCCCTTGGGAAGTACGCCCCCATCATCTATGGGATGGACCGGAGCTCATTTTTTATGTACCCACTAGTGTGGCGAGAACCAACCACCATATCGGAAGCTTCTCATCTTCAATTACGAGGTGCCCCCCCCCCGGGGGCGATCACTCAAAGAGAAATTAAAAGTTGTTTTGCCCTTAACTCTCATTACTTAGAAATCTCGCTGTATCTCAGACTGCTCCTCTTAATATTCCACATACCTTACAATCAACTTCTTCTATATCCAAATTTTTTTACAAAATTCTAAAAAGTCTAACCAATTAGATTTCTGAAAAGATTTATCTCCAAAGAAAAAAAAAAACTTCCTCATCAGACTTTTCTGAAATGGAACAGGAAATTACTTTTTAATCTAGCGCATACATTACTGACAACAGAAAGGAAATATATATATATATACATAAACGCTTACTTCGTTGGTATTGGTATTTTTTGCAATAAACACATTCGCATCAAAAATTTAATGAACTAAATCCACCTAACCTAGGAAACAAACCAAACCACCCTACTAAGAACCAGACACATATATTAGTTTAGTGAGAAAAGGCAATAATAGTAGTCGAGCGTCTGGAGGTGTTGGCATCTTTGTTTCCCTGCTACGCAATCCCTTTTCAAATGAATTTGCAGGTAGGTAGTTGACCTCTGCAGTGAACGCTAAGCTGAGCACATTGCGAGGCACTCCCCGTATTTTTATACACTGGCCAATTTAATTTCAAGTTTCAGCATGTTTTTAACTTAATCAACAGCTAAACTTTAGATTCTTCTGTTATAATAGTAATTTTGCGAAAATATATGTTTTATTTACTTATTTTTAATATCTTAAAAAAATGACTAAAGTAGTACATTTCTTGAAATCAGCCATAACTGCTAGATGATAATTTCTTTAGACACAAAGAAACGCATTACAAGAGATCATATAATAATAATAAGCTTCAAACAAATGTAATGTTCAAAACCACCATTTTGAAGGGCTTGTCGGGTGAAATGAAACCGTTTAAATGGCTAATTAATATTCCAATATATTATAAACAAATAATTAATTATTAAACTCAATTCGACATGTCTTTGAAGCAACAAATTCTTTAAACCTCCTCGTCAAATCTACACTTTGAGACAGTTCTGAATTAGAAAAAGGCCTGCTATTTTAGAAGGATTTTTCAGGTAAATCTTGATTCTTTTAAAGCTAATTCTGCTTTGAAGATCTTTCTTCGAAGCAGAATTAGCAGCTGGGGGAAAAGATAAAATAATTATTGAGACAGAATGATTTCCTGAAAATATTGTGAGCTATTTCTTCTAGTTTAAGTGAATGCGCGAATTGTTTGAAATTAATAATTCACCACTAAACTCTTACGATAAGTCATTTTAATTTTTTCTTATTATAAAATCTCTCGGAGTTTGCATTTTCTGTTTACGATTATTTGTTGCGTTGTATCCCAAGTTTTATCTTACTTCATTCTTTGCAATTATTTTTAAATAATAACTATTGCATAGTTAAATTGCTGCAATGATATATTCACATTACTACTATTAGCAATTTTCACTGTTTTTCATTATTTTGGGGATTTCAGTTATTTTTTAACTGCAAGAAGAAGAAAAAGAGAGTTCCTACCTTCTATTGACAAAACGCGTGAAGGGCATTGCTTCTTTTTATTATTGCTTCAGAAGCATGGAAAGAAAAAAAAAAAAAAACAGAAAATGAAGAAAGTAGAAACACAATATTACAGAATACATTTCGGCAGGCGAGAAAGTATTCCATATTGCATTGCTTTATATTATAGAAATTCTGTCAAATTCTTCTTAATGCACTAAGCCTACAATTTCTGAGCGAAAGAAATATTTGCAGAACCTTAGAATGCATCAAAAAGATACACTTGGTTCAAAATAAAACACAATAAGAAGAAAACCGGATTTTCAATTTGTCAAGAGGACATAATGTTACAAAAAATCCAACAACGAAATAATCGGATTACAAAGTAAAATGGAATAATTATTTCTGTTAATCCTTACTTTCTTACTCATAAATAGAATAAAACTTTCTACTTTAATGCACAAGAGGTATTTTGAATAATTAAAAATAAATTTTATGATTCAGATTCCAAACAAACAGTGTCATTCCCACGCTGTAGCAGCAAGTTATCTTTATCTTATAAAAAGAACATGGGGAAAAAGAATTTTGAAAATTATTATGCATTTCAGTAACGCCTGAATAATGCTGTTGCGTCAGTTGCATTCTGAATTAAAAGATTTTTTCCTTTAAATCTTAAAAGATAGAAAACGCATTTGGCTATGGGAAAAGTAAAAACATACTGTCTTTACATTTTTAAAAATATTTTTAATGGAATATGTCACCTAGATTGACATAATTCATTTCTTAATAATTATTTCTTCAAAATTTAAATTGATATTATAACGTTTGTAAATATAGACAGAAAGGTATGTTGCCAAAAGGAAAGGCTAACATTTCTTTAATCAAAAACTTAAAAAAGGCATAGAATCTAAAGTCTGAATAAGTAAAACGATTGAAAACAATATGAAATAAAAAGGAACAATAATAAACAAATAAAAATTACATTTCTGAAAAAAATGTATCTTAAAAACGTATTGAAAACTGAAGTAAAATTCCATGTATACAAAATGTTAAGAAAAAGTGAAACTCAACTTCCGACTTCTCCGACTTTTGATTTAAACAGTTTTGTTTTTGGTTTTAATATACTTATAAAAGATTTTTTTTAAATAAATTTAACATTTATAACTTTTTTTCTTTTTTTTAAAATTGTTATGACTTCAAAAAAAAAAAAAAATTAAGAAGAAATGTACTAATCAGAGAAACCGGGTGACGTTTTACTGTAACGGCGTACGCCAGTTAGCCAGCTTTCCATATGTCAATCTCCATATTCTAAACAGTCATATAAATTTCATTGTAAAGAAAATTGCTTTCTTATATGTATATTAATTTTTTTAGAATATTAAATTTTGTAATTCGCATTAGTAATATTACTATTCTAAGATCAAATTTTTATTTTTCTAAGATATTTCTTAAATACTTTAGTTAAATTAATGTTAACATTTTTTTTAATCTTCAATTTTTTAATTCGTAGTTACATATTTTGCGGAATATAAAAACTAATATTTCTGAATTCTGTTTCAATGGCTAAATTTTCAGTCAATTTAATATTTTAATTTAAAAACAAGAGCACTAAAACTATAAAGAAATTTTTTATGATCGAGAAACAATAATTGTACAAAATTTCAAAATTTAAAAATTTCAGTACGCGAGGAAATGAGTGAAAATTCGATTACAGAAAAAGATCCTTAAGCTCGAGGTCAAAGCGTTTACTAATTAATGGCAAATGGTTGAAACTATAATATTTGAAAAAAAGATGACAGGCTGTTCGTAGTTTCTTTTTATACTTATTCTGTACTAAGCGTTAATGACTCTTTCAATATCAAATAGATTCATTAACAATGCGTAAGTTCATCCGAAGATCAAAATTTACAGTTCATCAAGTACGAAGAACTTTACACGAGGAAAATCTAACTCTCTTCGCAAAAAAGAAAAGTTTTTTTTAAAAATTATTTTATAAGAACAGTTAGCAATAATGGTATGCGCAATGTTTAGAGTTGTTCTGCTTTTCCGCCTTCTGGTGACACAATGGGCTATCAGGAACTAGGAAAACGAGTTTTATATTTACTTTTTTCTGTAAATGAAAGGTGAAGTGAAATCTAAAAAGCAGATAAAATACTTTATTTCTCTTTGGTGAGTCTCCTTTGCTAAATGCTGACCTGATTTGTAGCAAGTATAACTGAAACTGAAATATTTTGAAGTAACGAACGATTAAAAATCAATAATTCCCTAGAAAAGCGTTAATGAATATTTCACACATTTTTTTGTATATAAATAAATTCTTTATACACCGATTTCTTAAACAACTAATTTCCAAATTTTTATCTTAATTTAGCCCATGGTAGCTTCATCCTAAAATGGTCTTTTATTTCCTCATCCAATTCCATCTTTTTCTATTTAAATAATCTTACACGATCTCTGTAAAAGTGCTTTAATCAACAAGTTCTCACGCTTCGAGTGAAGGGATAAAAATCCTTCAACCCGGGTATTGATCCATTGACGTCACATCGAATTCGAAAGTCAACGAGCATTTCGATCAAAAATGTTCCCAACGCTAGTGACTTAACTGAAACTTTCTCATTTTAAATAAATGACTCAAAAATGGCTTGACGTCTTACTGAAATGCCGCACAAATATCGAAGATTTATTTAAATCGGGAAAAAAATAAAAGTCTGTGGATGAGATGGGCAATGAATGATTGAGCGCACTTTCTACCACAATTTTGGAACAAAAGACGCATTCGACATTCAAAATCAAACATTCGGAACACAAACAGCACAAAAGATCCCGAAATCAGAACTTTCGCAACAAATCGCAAAGCTATTTCTGTCTCTCATTTCAATTCGAAACCACATCTGTGGCGAGTTCCAATTAATTGGCGAGACAAACAATAGCGGCAAAAGACCAACAAACAAATAAATGAAGCTTCTACAAAAACCTTTGGGTCGGGCATCCTGGCAACGTGAAACAATTCCCGCGATGGCAGTCATTGTACTGGCGAACTCTAGCATCAGTGGCGGTACAAGATAAGTATTCGGTTTTCATGTCAAAACCCTTTGGAACGCACTTCAAGAACCAGGCAGAGAAGAGATACTGCCTTGAGAGGAGCATGAAAACGATTATTTCATCGAAATACCATTAATAAAAGTTGCGGTCAGATTTAAGCATCGGAATGACCAGTCCTTGAAATTGCTGTTGTTGTTCTGCTCCTAGAGTCATAATAAAAGAACGAGGTAGCATCTTTTGTGGATTAGGAGCAACCGAGTGAGACTTGAAACAAAGATCTGATTCATCTCAAGTGTGTGGGTGTCCTGAAGGACTTCCTTGAGAAAACTGGTACACGTTTGTGTTTCGCCCCTGCCATGCGCGTTTTGGTCCTAAAATGTGCATCAGTTCAAATAATGTTAATTAAAAGCAAAGCTAGAAGGAAAAACTCTCTTCTTCGGCTTTATGTTCTATCCCATGACTTTACCAAAGCTCCCCTTCCCAAGCACTGACCATTTCTAATGCTGCCGAACAACAGCAATTAATTGATGCTTTCAGATGGCCATTGGCATTAAAATCGTAAACGATGTTCACGAAATAAAGTTTGGATTAAATTTTCTTTTGAAGTTTGCATTAAACAACGTTATATTTTAGATACAATGTCACAATGAAACAATGACACAATGAAACTTTAGATGTTAAATGAAATACATAAAATGATAGATGTCAAATTATTATGATAATTTTTGTCTCTATGAAAAAAAAATGTACTTCTATTTCTCTATTACTCCAAATTAGACTCCTTTGGCGACCAGCTACTTTGCCCTGATTATTGATTTTTTTAAGCTGTTAAATGATTAATATAGAAAAGATTTAAAAAGAATTTCTCCTTGTTACTTGATGCAATGAGAAAACGTGAATTCATTTGAAACCAGTCTTCTACAAATTTTTACGAT
>JAPMOR010104548.1:0-108280 GCA_026543865.1 Argiope aurantia
TTAATTTCATTCGGATTTAATTAATTAAAATTATTCTTTCATTAATCATTTGTATCCAAATGATGTTATGATTTAGAAATATATCAAAGTCTCGATTATCTACGGTTCTTATTCTCAACATGCTGTTAAAAAAATGTAGTCACAAACAAAAAAAGAAGTGCTTGCACACAGAACTTGAACTTAAAAAAAAATATTGTAAGTACCGAAACTTATTGTTTATTAAGTTACAAGTGCATGTGGTGGTCGTCCCAAAGACTCTTATTACTTAGCAAGTAATAATTTCTCAAAAGCATCTTCGAGTTTATTTTGGGCTATCTTTTCTCTACCTAATCACCTGGGTAATCGGAAATTTGCTTTATTTAAATGCAATATGAATGCTAGTGTTGACATCTGTTCATAATTAAAAGCAAATTACTCCGGTGATGCCAAAGATATTATCAAACATCAAAAAAAGTTGATGGATATGTACAAAATGGTGAGTTAAAAAATGACTGATTATCATATTCAATAATGAATTTTGGTGAGCATTTAATTTAGGCATAAAACTGGTTGTCAGGTTGTGAAGGGCGCAATATGATAATCAACAAGGAACATACTGAAAGGATGGTAGATTGGCCTCCGTCAAGTGCACAGATAGAGGTTAGTTTAGTTTAGTTATATAAACGTCCCGTTTGAAGCAACACTAGGGCTGTTTTGGGACGCACCTTGTAATTTTGAACCGCGATCAGATGACGAGGACGACACCTGACCTGGCACCCCCCCTCTCCACACCACACCACACCACACCAGCACAGATAGAGGGAAGAGCCGCTAAAATGATCATTTAAAAAACAAAGTTGAAGAATTATAATAGAACAATATTCTTTGTAAATAAAAAATTACGAATAAGTCTTCCGGGTCAATTACTGCGTATCCACCAAAAGAACACTTCCCACCAAATGTCTATGTTTATGTCGGTAGCTAAAGAAACCGGTTACTGTAGGAAGAGTTCATTTCGCGTAAGTAAAATTTCATTCAAGTTTCTTATATTGGCAACCTTTAGCGCCAAATTGGCGATATTTTTATTATTACATTTAATTTTTGAAGACAAATTCAAAAAATGATTTACTAAATTCAAAATTATTTAAATACTCGGAATCTTGAAAATATCTGATATTTCTGCTATATGTATACAAAGAACAACACGAATCAAATGGAGAAATGTTTAACGATTGCATGATAAGTAGTAAGAAATCAATCAGTCTAATAATCAAATAAGAAATATAAAGTTTAATCCTACATGACAAAAACATTTATCGTCTTCATTTCATTTGTTTTAAATTTATGTCAGTAATTAATATCAAACTCTTCGCGAGGTGATCTGTCGAACATAAAAACAATAACAAGCTATTTTCAATATGCACAAGATTTCGGAATCATAATTAACTTCGAAAAGTTTATATGTCAAAGTATTTTGAATCTGAAAAAAATGTTCAGTCAGGTACTTAATTTTTTCAAGTCTCTCCTGTCTTAAATTCAAAGGGCATTTTAAAGAATGTCAAAATTTAAGAGACAAGAAAAAGTTATTAAATAATGAAATGCAGTTGTTAACCAAAGAAAGGGTTAATAAAATATAAAAGAAGTCAGCTAAGCGAATATAAAGACACTGCGGCTAAAGGGAGAAGATGAATTATCAACAGCATTTTTGTAAAAGAGGTCACATTTTTTTAAACATTTAAATGTTTCGGGGTGCTTATTTCATAATTTTTACAAAATACAAAAGATAATGAAACATCAGTCTTATTGGATGGTCTTTGGTGTTGCGTTATGGAGGATTAAAATGGAAGAGGGTTATATTTCGCCTTTTAGCCACCAGGGAAAGGACGCTTAATCATTTCTTGCATTTTTTTTTCGTATCTTAAATATAAGTAGAAAAATATTTTAAATTAATGTGTGCAAATAATTATTCCTCTGTTTTTACATTGCTTTTGTTATATTAAGGAATAGTGACATTTGTCGACTGTATTATTTTTCTATCTAATAATTTCGACTAATTTATTTTTCTTATTTAATTGAATTACGCCAACCTACTAAATTCGTCAAGTTTTTGTAATAGAAAGAATTAATTGCTAAAAAAGCCCATCAAGAAATGAAGGTTGTACAATAATAGAAGAATAGTAAAGAGGAATTGTATAAGTATCTGAACTAAATTTTCATGCATCGCGTTTTAAATAAGGGTGTTTCAGTGAATCGTTTCAGAACTTCTAAGAGGGGTAGGGTACATCCTGACAACTCGAAATCATAGAGCAATGTGGAGTCGGAAATGCTTTCCTGAAGCGGTGTTGTACACAGCACCATAAAGAAAAGAGACCGTAGATCTTTTGTAAAGAAAAGCACCATAAAGAAAAGAGACCGTAAATGAGAAATCGTTTTAATAATACTTGAAAAGAAGCAAAAGGTACAAGGAGTAAAGTAAGTGTTCGAAGTTTCTTCCACGGGTTACAATGCACGCCTCACATCTCCGACGTATGGACATTCGAACATTCTGGAATACTCCACGTATATATCTAATCTCTCCGGCAGCTACTGCGATTCTTGCAGCGAGCTTCTCAGCAGTGTCAACAGGGGTGTCATAAACTAGTGATTTCATATGACCCCAGAAATAAAAATTAATAAGTCGGGTGACCGAGTCGGCCAACGCATGGGACCCCCACGTCCGATCCACCGTTGAACAAATGTGACATCCAGGTAGTTATGAACATCTCCGTCATAATGAGCAGGGGCTCCATCGTGTTGGAACCACATTGTCTGTTGCGTCGATGCAGAAATCTGTTCATCTCTCAAAAGTTGTGGCAATACTTGCTACAGAAAGAGCAAGTACGTAGGTCCGGTTAGACGACCCGGTAACAGGTAAAGTTCGATGAGGTGATCTCCCACAATACCGGCCCATACATTGACCGAAAATCGATTCTGTGCTGTACGACGTCGTATTGCATGCGGGTTCTCGATCGACCAGATATGGTCGTTATGCGTGTTGAAAACTCATTCCCTTGTGAAGGATGCCTCATCGGAAAACAACACTTCAGCAGGATAAAGGGGATTTGTAGCACATTTTCCCAGGTACCACTGTGCGAAAGCAATACGGGGTTCATAATCCTTCGGTTTCTGTGTCTGGACATGCCGCACGTGAAACGGATGCATGTCTTCTGCTCGGAGAATCCTCCAGACGCTGCAATGGGAAACCCCGACTGCGTTTGCTACACTTCGTGTACTCGTTCTTGGATTCCCCTGTACATGCTGCAGCACATTCTGTTCGGCGTCTGCAGTCCGTGTTGTTCTTACCCTGTCCGTGTGAGCTCTTTCTAATGAACCTGTCTCAGCTAACCTCTGGTGCAGTCTTGCAAAGAAATTATGACTGGGAATACGCCTCGTCGGATATCATTCCGCGTACAAACGCTGTGCGACTGGCCCACTACAATTTGCAGCCCCGTACGCCAAATGCATATCGGCTAACTCTGCGATCGTGTATTCATCCATCCTACTAACTTGGCGTTCTTGTGCAAAATGAAGATTCCCTGCACGAAAGCTCGGACTTTTCGCATAACGCCATCTACCGTGTCAGGAAAGCATTTCTGACTGTCCATGGGTATATGATTTTGGTTCGTCAGGATGTACCCTACCCCTCTTAGAAGTTCTGAAACGGTTCACTGAAACACCCTGTATAATGAAATTAAAGATTTTTGTCTTTATGTTGTTAAAAATGTGTTAGGCAGAATGACTCTATAAAAATTCTGGTATTCAATTAATTTTTATTTTTGTTCTATATGATTTCAAATTGAATTGCAATTATGACAGACTATCAATCTAATTATAAAATGAATATTTACTCTGCTTAAAGCAGATAAATGCATCAAACGTAATCTCCGAACAAGATTATTTTGTACAAAACGCAGAGATGATTTTAATATCATAGATAAAAATAAAATCTTCCAACACAATATAATTAGTCTAACTAAAGAATAAATTTATTTGACACGAGGATGGAAAAAAAAAGCGAAATTATATAAAAAGCTGGTGAAACAATGGATGTGGACTACACGTTATTACAATGAATAAAGTTTTATATCACAATTATCAAATTAAATTTTTATAGATAGCTCTTTAACAGAAGAAAAAAAAATAGATTTAAAGATTTGATGAAATAATAAAAGTTTGCCTTTCCTTACAACAAAACATTTTTAAAAATTATGCTTGGTTTTTAAAAAATGCAAAATGGAAGGGAAAGATCAACTAGACTAGTATTACTTGTAAAAGATTCAAAATGTTAGGTGTTATAAAAATTATTATACAATAATTTTTTCTAAAATTATCGCTATAAAATGCTATATTCTTGTTTAATTATTTAAAATTAAAAAAGAAACAGTCTCAGATGCGCATTATACCTCTTAGTATATTCTATAGACTCAATTATTTGTTTAGTAAGACACAAACTGACAATAATTTAAATGTACATTGTAGTTTATTATGAGTAAATATTTGCATACGAAAGCATAAACAGAGGCAAAACATAAAAATGACACTCGAGCATAAAAAATCAAATGCAATTGCTCTACATCCGTAATCTGACTTGTAGATGATTACTCATAAAATTTTTTTGTTAACGTTAATGTATATAAAGATGAACATTATTTGCCTTTTATACAAATCTACATTTTTGCACCATCCTGAGGAAATTTAGCACATACTTTCTATAGAACAAGAGAAAAATCACTGTCAATTTCCAAGAGTTAAATAGAATTTCAGTTGATTGAAAATTATTCAAGATACTGAGGTTCTAATGTGATATTTTCCAAAAATATGTCCCACAAAAATAATTTTTATGTTATTTTAAGAATAAATAATGTTTTTAAGATATCAGTTAACTGTTGTAAAATTTTTCTCATACTTTTAAAAATCTTTTTTCTTGATTAGTAACAATACTTTTCACTGTCGCAATGGAAATCAAATAAATTTCATTATTTCACCAAATCGTTTAATCACATTATCGCTTTCCATTATTACAGTTACGGTTAACAAAATTTGCTCATATTATAAATATTAATTTTTATTTAATAATTTATATACATTAATTTATGTTTATAAATGCATGAGATCCAAAGTAGATATTCGTTTATCCTTAGTTTGATTCTGTACACTTTTTAGCCTAAGCTCATCGAAGGAAGTGATTTTCGTTTCATTTGAGAAATTCTGCACCATGAAATATTTTCTTGCATCAATTTCAGATTGTTACTTTCTGCAATGAGATAGCAGACATTTACTTTTTGTTTCAACTTCTAATTGCAGATTTTCAGTTATATTTTAATTTTTCATTTATTATAATTCGATTTCCTTATCTTTTAGACACATTAACAAGAAAGAAGAGAGGGCTGCTGTGGCCTGGTGGCAAGGTCTTGACTTCGTTTGCGAAGGCTTCAGGTTCGAGACCGATTCCACCGAAGAACCGTCGTGTGCGCGGGCCTGGTGCACACCAAATCCGTCAGGGCCAAACGCCCTCCCGTAGATATGGTGTGGACGCAAGGAGAGGGGGTTGGAAGCTCAGGTGTAACCTAATCCCAGTATCTGACTGTGGCTCTAAATTACTAAGCCTGTTCCCGAAATAGCCTTAGTGCTGCATTGAAACGGGGCTTTGATAAAAGTAAAACCAAACGGTCATTCACCCTTGGCAGAACATCAAAAATGCATGCATCCCGCTACGCGCAGCATTTTTGATAATTTTCCATCGCCTCGCCTATCTGGAATAGAGCTATCTATAATATTTTACTACAGAGATTCACCAAACTTTATCATCTTGCAAATAGGTTCAATTAAAATGACGTATTTTTGAAAAATAATACTTTTATTGGTTAAATGGATGAAAAATTATGAGCGGAAAAAATTAAATTTGCGTTTGGAAAAAAGAACATACTGATTGTTAATATTTTGAAAAACGCTGGAATTAAAACGCAATCTCTACTCTATTGTTTATGACAGGAAATGCAAATTGAAATTTGTGTCATTTCTGAGAAATAATATTTCTTTTACTATCATATTTACTTTTTCAGCTGTCAGATTACTGGTGTCCTCCTCGTCATCTGACAGCTGCCCAAAATTGCGATGTCCGTCCCAAAATAACCCTAGTGTTGCTTTAAAAAGGGGCGTTAATATAACTAAACTAACTAGAAAAAGAATAAAAAGAAAATTTTATTCTTTACAGGATGTATCACTTAAAAAATTCTACCATTTATATCTTTTAATTGATATTTCTAATATATATATATATATTTAAATTCTACTTTTATAAATGTAGTTTCTGTTATTTCATTTAGTTTTCCAAGGTTAGTATCATATTATTCTTTCCTTTAGTATGTAATATGCACTGCAATCTGCTATTTTTTTACTGTTCAATTTGGCTCTGCACAGGAATTTAATTCAAAATATTTAATTAAAAATGCTTTATTTGGCAAGCAAGCAAAGGAAAAAAATGAGTCCATTTTGTCTAAATTCCGATTTTTATTAAAGATATTTTTCAGTCTCTCTTCAAACATCAAAAGATAGATTCCTTTCTTTTTAATTGTTTAGCAGCCAGATAGTCAATATTCCGAGCGAACAAGCTTATAGCCAAAAGTGATTAGTTTGGCAAATATTCAAATTACAGGCCGAAGCTACCGTGATCAGTTTATAAAGTAAAGTTGTTGAGGTGACATAAGAGTTAATTATGTTCACACATAGTCCTTGTCTTGCAACAAAATATTGTGCAACTGTCAGTTCGTTCCGGAATTCAGCAACTTCTGAAATAGCTTTATTTTTAATATGGTTAAAATAATTTTCAAAATCAAAGTATGATTCGAAAATGGCAGTATGCTGGTCATACACTTCAAAATACTATTTAAAATTTAAGCATGAATTTGTATTTATATCTGCTAATACTACATAAAATACATCTATACTGATTTTTATACATTACATTTGTCGTAAATAAAATCAATAGGCATTTATATCATACATTTTATTTCCCCTTACTCTTATAAGGAATTAATATTTATGATTTTGAATGTATTCAACGTTAATTTTTAAAGATCTTTAGTAAAAAAGAAGTAACGAAAATCAGCCGGCGTCCTGACTGAGGGGTAGTGCGTCTTCCCCGTGGTCTAGGCGTTCCGGGTTCGAGTCCTGGTTCGGGAGTGGTTGTTCTTTTCCTTGTGTTCTCTCTGTGAGGTGCGCGAATGAGCCCTCCTGTTAAAATGGGTTGTGCAAGCGAGTGTGTGTGTGCTATCTTTATTTGAGCTAGAAGTCAGGCTTCTGCCCTCGGGTGCCCAGAGGTCTTTACCCTCAGAAGCGACTGCGCAAAAATTTGGCTTAAAATAGTCACATAACAAAAAAAAAAAACAAAAAAAAACCCCGAAGAATTAACTTATTTTATGGTTATGGATGATGCTATGAAAAATGAGTTGTTTATTAAAGAATTTGATGTAACTGGCTTCTCAACTTGACTAAATAACTTTATTTGAATTATGAAGCATCAAGTCTTGGAACATTTGCCTTACTAATTTAATTTATGAAATGGAAAGTTACAAAATTTCATATTTTTGAGTATAGTATTTTCTTCAATTTGGAAATGCATAAGCACCATTCAAAGAATTAAGATATTCGAAGCAATATGAAATTTATAGCGAAGTCTTAATGTATCGATCGAAATCTTCGCACACATCAATCATTTTCCCTTCATGATATTTTGCAGAAATAAGTTTGTTTTGATATTTCATGACTTCTTTTGCTAGAAAATATGCATTTATAATGGCCATTTCTTGGTTGAAACATTGGAAATAATCTTGATTTGATATCTTTTTGGAAATACCTTTAATTATTCATTTTTTATGATATATTTGTTAAAGATATTTTCAAGGTTCAACTATGGGGACTGGTAGGAACAAAGCGAAAAAATAAGATTTCCGTATCGATGGAACACGGGATTCTGAGCAAATTCACGGTATTCAATGGGTTCGCTATGAAACTGACAAAAAATTAAAATAAGGAAGAAAATCAAAGTTCATTTCATTCCAACGCTGAAAAGAAAAAAGATTTATTTCCTATGCATGTAGTATTATTCAAATATTATTTAACATTATGCAAGTAAATTTGAATATAAATGTGAATATTGTTATATTGTTCCTGACGACAATCCATAGTTGAGATGGCTGAAATTTGCATTTGTAGGTTTTTCGTGTAAAAAAAGGTGAACCAATGTTAATAAATTAATAGCCATTAATTTTGCTGTAAACTTTTGCTTGCTAGTTTTTATTTAAAAAGTATGCAGCTCATTTTTCTCTCATATATTTATATGGAAAACACTCATCCAAAATAAGGCGAAAAAATGCTTAAGGGTATTAAATCATGTCATAATTCTTCACCATATTTTAAAACCTGAAATATCAGCATTTTAGAAGACATTGTATTTGTATTTTAAATTTGAGCAAGAATATTGTGTTGATTTAAACACTTTAGAAAGCCTTCAGAAAATTACTATAAGAGAAATTTCTATAAAGAACTATTATAAATAAAAGGATAGATTAAGCTTAATAAAAGCGTTCATACTATTTTTCTTGACTAAAAGAAAGTTGCAAATGTGTACTGGAACTATTTGTGAACGGAAGAAAGGAATCAAATATATATATAATATTTCCAACTATTGTTTATTATTAAAATACCTTATGCATTTTAATTTTTCATCAGTTAACTCAAGGTTTTATGCAATATTTGTAGCCAGTATAATAAAACATAAGAAATGTGTCAGTTGTACCCACAGCATCCAGATATTACATGATTAAAGGAATAATAAGCGCTGTAGATGCGTTATTCATAATAACATATTTTTCGTAATAAATTTTCCCTACTTATAAATTATTCATGACTGTTTTTGATTAATAAATTAGCAGACCATTTATTAATAGAGACCTTCATATAAAGCAGGCGAAGAGATTCCTGTAAGATCACAATATAAGAGTTTGTAGTTTAGTTATATGAACATCTCGCTTTAAAGCAACACCGGCTATTTTGGGACGGACCTCGTCATTTTTAACCGTGGTAGATGACGAGGACGGCACCTGAGCTCTCTTCAGGCTTCCACACTACACCAGCGAGAGGACGTATGGTTCCAACAGATTTGGCGTGCGTCAGGCCAGCTTACACGGCACTTTTTCGGTGAAACCGGGTCTCGAGCCTGAAACCCTCCGGTTCCGAATCTGAGACCTTACAACCAGGCCACCACGGCAAAGTAAGAGAAATGGTTCATACGTAAAATGCAAAACTGATAAGGGGAAATAATGCTAGCATTTATTTTATACTCTATATAGCTATTCTGAATTCACGTACTGCAGGCAACAACTGAAAAAGAATCGTGAGAAATTTCATTTTTCATGCTCTTTATTATTTATATGAAAACGAAATTCGTCCTAATTTTAAAAATTTAAAGTAAGTAAAAATAATTCAAAATTGATCCTTACTTTGTTTAATAATTATTAATATTTCATTTCATTTTTTTTTCAATTTTGGACAAAATTAGGAAGAAGACAGTGATGAGAATTTCTTCTCCGCAATAAATAAAAGATCGCGAGTTCAGCTTAAAAGTCTATTCAAATTTTGTTGAAGGCTATTTTCTTTGATCATGAGATTGTATTAGAAACAATAAAATATTTTTTCTAATGCATCCTTTCACAGCAATTGGAAGTCCCCGTTTAGGTGACAATCATTTTTTGATCAAGTTGAAGGTAACTGTGGATTATTTTTTACAGTAAAGATATAAAATAAAACTTCCTTGAGTATTTAGAGCAATCTTTGAAGTTAATGTGATATATTTTTTTTTCTTCATACACAATTATTTATTTTATGTAATCGGAGCCGGAGGCTTCAAGATGCATTTTTTTATATTTAAAGGCGGAAGAAAACAGATGATTTTTTCTTTGCAATTGTGCACTGCTCTTTTCCTCAATGGTAAAGGAATTGTATTTGATATCAATTCATTGGAATAAGAATGAAGGCGCCATAATTGTCTTCGAGACCGAACGGGTTAAGCTAGCATATCATAACATGAGTTAATCCAGTTAAGTACAGCTTCATTTTCTTTGAAATAATCTCATCTATCACGAAAACTTTTGAGTTTGCTTCTTTTTGCAAGAAAATATCAATGGAATTTCTTTTAATGATTGTTTGTAAACATATTACTTCGAAATGCCAGTTTATTGCTTTAAAATATTTCTGGAACCTATCAAAGACAAAATTTTCATAATAAGTCAATTTACCAAAACAATTTTGACATAAAAAGACAGTTTCTGTTCAATTTTTGATTATTCGACAGTATATGCAGCGAATTTCTTGTAAAATTGAAGTCTCATGAATAGCAAAGGCTTTTGACCATTTTTTTTTGAGGTTTTCATTCGTAAAACAGTTATATCTAAGTAAGATTTAAGCAAGAAATCCATTGCGATTTTATTTCTTGTTAAGTATTGTTATTGTTTTTAATATCTATAAATTACTGTTGTTAAACTGCTATCATATAACGAATCAGTATTTAATGTTCAGTTTCAAAGAAATTATAAAACAGATGCATGAATAATTAACTGTTCAAATACGATGGCAATTTTTAAAAACGTTTAGTTGAAATTATTATTTTATGGATCATTTTCATTTCTTTATTTAAATGGTAAAACCTGTATTATTTTTTTATTTCAGAATAACTGCTAAAAACTATACGATTTGCATTTCAATTCTATTTATCTGAAGAAACTGGAATATGCACTTTTTAATTTTTTGATAGGAAAGGCAAATATATTTCGAACTAATTTTCTGCATGAAGAATTGATTAAAATAATATGTGAAACCTGTTTATACATGAGACATTTACATCTAAGTAAGATTTAAGCATGGCAACTTTATGAGGTTATTTTTAGATAAACTTATTAAATTTTTGTATTTATGTAACTGGGCTTGCTTCAGAGAAAAATTCTTTGTTTCAGACACAAATATAAAGCAATTCCACTTAATTAAAATTTTAAATGTATGATGAGGAATATTCTGCATGAAATTACTATGATTTGTATTTTTCAAAGTATTTATAAAACATGCTATTTTTAAAGACTTATAAAATTGTTCAATCACAAGTACTCAGTTCAGTGAATTTTATAGTGGTAAGGATTATTTACTGATTTTCATCTTAGATAAAAACGTACAAATGCAAACAATATGCTTTGAATAAAAAGCGCTCCAAACTTAAACAAATACTGAAAGGAATCGATATATCCTCATGTATGTTAATGTATAAATAAATCTCAATGTGTATACTATTTTTGCATATGCGTTTTTTTTTTTGCCGTCATTCCCTAAGCACTACTTTTAATGAAAATTTGCAAACATGTTTCTCATTGTGCAGTAAAAATGCTAAAATGGTAAAAAGTCCTTACTCATTTTTAGCTAATAATGAATCATTTAAAAAATCGAAATTAGCAATATATTTTGATGTCTATGGTTTCTGAAAAAACAGATGTTTAACAATATAGGATAGATATGAAATGCACTTCCTATGTCATAAGATGAACGAATATATTTAATTTCAGAATTAAATAGTATTTATAAATACTTTGTCATATAAATAACATTGGCTCCCAGAAGATTTTGATTTAAAAAAAAAAGAGGGGATAATGTTGGGTACTCTATTGACAAGATGTTTAAATGGATACAGAAAGAGAATTACTTCATTTTAGAGTCAGATTTATGAAAAAAATACACAGATTTTAGGAAGTCTTTTGTATGTTTAGTCCCAAAGAAACACTATTATCACAATTCTTTAGATTGCAATTCAATTTTTCTTTTATGTTCGTATATCAACTTCTGATATCGTGGCAACTGAAGTTACGGAAAAAACGACATTTCCTGTGAGAAAAACCACTTCAGTCAACATCGGAGCATAAAAAAAAAAAGAGAAGTTTATGGTGCAGTCAACTATTGTTCCCGACGACCGCATTGTCTGTCTGTTTTGTTTCGGAATGTAAAAATTCCCATATTTCCTATTCAAAGATTGTAGTTTTAAACGAATTGCATCAACATGGCTACCGCACCTGTCCTTCACATACTTTTAACGGTAACAGCCGAAAACTTAGAAATCAAATCGGCAGAAATTTATTAAGAAACTCCATTTTTCAGTATAAATATAAGTTATTTGATGATGATCATCTTGTGTGTAGTTTATAACTGAATCACTGAATTGTTGTATCAACAATTCACGATTTACAATGAAGTTTTCACCCATTATTTAACATGTTGTTAATAGTATATGTCATATAAATATGAATATTTAACTATTCATGAATTTGGCGTCATAAAACAAACTTTCAAAAATATACATGAATTCGATCTACTTGAGTTATCTAATGCAATTTCGAATATGTCAAGATATTTCACAAGTTAAGATGAGCCGAATATTTCTATTTCTTATAAATTTAAGCCGAAACTTTCTCAGATACGAACAAGGAAGGATTGTAAATGTCAAAAAATGTTGATAAATTCCCAAACCTCCTTTGATATGTTTTAAGAATGATGTCTGACGATAACTCATAAACCAAATGAGATAAAATTTATTATATGATTTCTGAATCAAAATGTAGATTTTTATCAAATTTTGGACAAAATCCATTTTCGAGGTCTGCTTTATTTTCTGTCTGTCCAGATGATGTGAACCGACAACTAAAAAACGCAAAAAGTAGATGATATGATTTTATCAACTGCATTTTCGATATGTATCAAACTTCAGACCTCTGTATGTGCATTTGAGTGTATATGAATCCAATAGTGCAAAGACTTAGAGAAATTAAATTTTCCATGATGTCTTGTGTGTGTGTATATATATATGAATGATGTGTTCTTTTAAGTGAAAACACATACATGAAAATGTTATTTTGTATGTAGGTAACATGCCGATTTGATGATACAGGGGGTCATAAATGACTGGAAACGAAAAAGTAGTTTATAACCCTTATCTGCAAAAATATGAAAACTTGAAGGAAAATAAAAGCTTGAAAATGTATGGAATTTTATACTCTTTAATTTGATATAAGCATGTAGTATGAAAACTTAGGAGGTTTTAAGATATTCAAGAAAAATTAAAATGTGCACCAGGGGACATCGCTGCAACATCGGTACCGATGTTAAAAGAGGGTGTTGTCAAATTCAAAAGATAAATTCAAAGAGGTGATAGTAGGCACTAACGAGGTGAAAAATTACTATACAACATAGGGTCGCAGATGGTATTTATTCTATGAAAATCGCAAAAACAGACATCGAAAAGACAATGAGCCTGGAGAAAAGATTGGCCCTATGAATGCGAGGATTAGGAACAAGGTAATCGAAAAGAAGAAGCCTTTTTATATGTAAATTTTCAGTCTCTAAATTAAATTTCAGTCAAAAATTAAATTCAATAAATAAATCAATAAATTAAATTTTTCAGTCATTTATGACCCCCTGGATCATCCAATCGGCATGTTACCTGCACGAAAAATAATCTTTAAGAATGTGCTTTCACTTTAAAGAAAATTCATGATTCAAACATCATTTGTTATTTTTTATTCATTTTTTACAGTTTCCACCAATTTTCGGGCTCCCTGTATTCTTGTGATTTTCACCTCCTAAACGTCGTTTAGGAACCCATGTTGTATAGTGATTCTTAATCCTCTTGATGCCTATTATCACCTCTCTGAATTTGTTGGTCGAGTTCGGCAACACCCTGTATATATATATATATATATATATATATATATATATATATATACAGTGTCAGTATCTAATTGAAACTGTCCCTCTTGTATCGTATGTACTTACTTTCGCCCGGGGATGCAGATATTTATATTTATATTTATTACTACATTTAACCATATTGCATAAATGAGATGATTCCTGATATCCTCGTGTTCAAATTGCTTTTTTGTAACTTCATAATGTGATTAAGTTAAATGTAGTAAAATAATTGAAGGGTGTTTTAACCTATAAGACACAGTTTAAATGTGTGTCTCTGTTAAAGGAAATCTTATGATTTAATATATCAAATGACTTGCTTTAAAATGAAATGGATTTCCAATGAGAAAAATAGTTAGAAATAACACATGAAATAATACTTTTGAACATGAACATACCTATTCACAATAGTTGTTCTAAATTTCTTCAAGTGATGCCGCTAATACGAAATGGATTTATAGATTGAAACTGGTATATAAGAATAATATGAATCGTTTGGTTCTTCATCAATTCATTACTGTGTTAATTTTATTCTACATCTTACAACAGTTCATAATTCATTATTTCACATACTGTTGATTTTGTAATAGTTTTTCTCAGATTTACTACTAAATCAGGCTCTCTTATAAGTAATTAAAATTAACTAATAAATCAGAAATTACATTCTAAATGCATTAAAATAATGTATTATCAACAGAAACGCAGAACTGGACAAAAGATATTTCAGATATCTACTACACCTGGAAACTAGTGGAAAATCGATTGCAGAATATCATGTTTTCAAAAATGAAATTTCCAAATAAAAAAATTAAACTTATTAAAACTGTGTAAAATACATACATTTCGAGTTCAAAGAGCTGCCGCTCTCTATGTCTCTATGAGATACTACGTCCTGCAAAAAATTTTATGTTCCAAGAGCAATTTATTACTATTTATCAATTATAAAAATATTTCTTAGTTTGGAAGTAATTATTTCTCACTAACCAAAATTGCTCTTAGTGGATGTGAATACACCAGTGCTCAGATTATTATTTCACATGCATTTTAATAGAAATAAGTAGTATCATTTTGTTTACATTTAAGATTCAAAACAAATAAACTTCTTTTGGGACATAGCTTCCATTTGCGTAACATTCTCTTACTTCAATGTTCTTTTTACGTGGACTATTATGAATATGTTTTGAATGGTTTTCTTTTCATTCTATAGATCTCTATCTATAAGAAATGCTAATAGCTTGCATTGTTATGAATCTAGTCAGTGAAGTGGGAAACGATTCATTGATTAGAATCTTACAAAACGCATCTGTTCGTTGGATATCGTAGTAATTTAAATATATTTATGATTTTAGTGAGGTGTGCCGTAGATATTATCAAGAGAAAGCACACATCTTCCTTCCAAGAATACTTTTAGGATTTCTCTTGCGAAACATCTCGAAGAATGTGACGAAAATAATTATACACTTTCAATTGTGTTGCATTCGTTCATTTATTATTTTATTACTCAACGATGGTACTTTTTAATACATAAGAGTTTTCTAAACGTTGTCAAAAGACTTTAAGTGAGGTAGCCGTTAGAGCATTTGAACTTTAAATATTTCCAGATGTATTCACCACTTATTGAGGACTAAAAATGTTCGAAGAAATGTTGAGAAAAAATGAAGTGAAATATTTATACACGCTCTTTTCAAATTTACCAGAAGGAATTCACGTTCATTGCATGAATGTCATCCTATGAAAAGCGATTTAATCTTCACTTTGTTTATGAATTTTCACAAAAGGCTTATTTGAAAGCTTTAGTTTTCTTCCCTCCCATACACTCTCATAATATTTAGAATGAAAAGAATTAAAAATGCCTTCTGGAACAAAGCATTATTACTTCGACCGATCCAATCATAAATTTGTCACTTCATGTCAAATCATAAATTTCATCCACTTCAATGAATACATTTTTGAATACACATCAAAATTAATTTGTGACCAAACCATGCACACATTTTTATCAGTCCAGTTTGTTATGTTTTTGAGTTACCATGTTCACATGCTCAAGGGTGGAGAAATAGATATTTGTCAAGCCGAACAATGAAAGTAGAACGGCAAGTATAACCGGAAGATATATTGTCTTTAACCCTCACATATCCAACCAGCAACGCAAAACAGTTAAGTGAAAACTGTGAACTCTCAAAAAATTGTGATCCTAAACGAATTAGGTGCTTATCCTTACCGGTCAACACCTCATTCATCTGGTATTTCTACGCGGGGATGCTGAGAGACTATTCGTCGTTTAACATTATCATGAACCAGATGATGATCAGGTCAATATTTTTGGTAGATATATTGTGGACGGATGATCCATGCTTTGGGCAGAATGCAGTGTTCAATAAACAGAACACTTATTACTGGGTGCTGGAAAATTAAATATGTTCTACCGACGTTCGTCATCAAATGCGATTTTCGATTAATGTACCATTTATAATAAGAAACTGATTGTACCAGTATTTTAAAATGGTACGTTATCTGCTGTATGATATTTAGAGCTTCTGTTGGACTTAATACTAGACTTGAGAATCTGATTTTGTTTCAGTATCCATATAGTTCCAATAGGAAAGCGTGCCTGCACTCAAAACAGTTAAGCAGTATCTGGTGGGGAAATTTGGGGAAGGAGTAATCGGGTATGGGGGTTTTCAAAAGTAGTCGCCATGCTCATTTGTCCATGTCTCCAATGGATTTTATCCTGTGAGGATACTTCGTACCGCAGGTATAAGCGACTCCTCCGCCAATAATGCTGTACTCTCAATGATGTATTACGGATGTTTGTGCCAAGATGTCGCCAACTAGGATACACAGTGAAGTTCAAGCAAAGGTCTAGAGGAGCATTGTAGCTGACGTTGAAAAGTTTGAGCATCGATAATAAGGATTCTTGCGATAACTAATTGTGTTTTTTTTTCTTTCAAAGAAATTTTTATCATGTGTCATTATGGGACATCGCAACAAATGAGTGTTTAAAGCGTTCGGATATAAGCATTTATATCAACAAAGTGTCTTTTTATTAATGATTTACAACTTTGTTATTCATTTATTTCTTCTATATCATACAATACAGAGCTACTCCACTTTTCCACTGGGTGTTGTTGCAAGTATTTTCACGCAGTAGTGCATAGATACTTTACTATACCTAGATATCATTCTCTTAGTAGTTTCAACTGGTAATGTATAGACACTGTACTATACCTAGATATTATTGTTTTCAACCAGTAATGCATAGACTCTTTACTATATCTAGATATTATTCTTTTAGTAGTTTCAACTGCTAATGCATAGACAAATTAATATACCTAGATATTATTCTTTTAATCGTTTCAACCAATAATGCATATATACTTTATTATACCTAGATATAATTCTTTCAGTAGTTTCAGCTAGTAGTGCATAGACACTTTATTATACTTAGACATTATTCTTATGAAGATAGCTGGTTCGGCAGTTAAAAGGGTGTATGGGACTTTAATGGCCATCTTGTAAGTGTACGTTTAGTATTAAATTAGATCCAAGTGAAGATTAAACTTTGTAGAAACCCGAGCTGATAGTGTTTTATTCTTTTTTATGATCACTGCTTTGAAAATATTCTAACCTTACCTTTTAACATGTAATTTTTTACTACTTAAAGAATATCAATATTTCTTACCAATTGAATGTCAGGAGTGTGAAATATAATCCGTTTTAATGATAGTATAAATTTAAAGATGCAGTTTGTATTATTAGTTACATTCTATAAAAAAATTACAAATGCGTGTATAGTTATCGCTTCAAACCATTATTTTGTGAGAGTGGCATCTTTTCCGAATCTTATGCGATAGTCAATACATACTGACTATTCCCTATTCTCACTCCTAAAAAAGGCAGCACATATTTCCACAGAATTGTTCCTGAATGCCAAACAGGGGAGAAGCGTTTTCGAAATATATTAATATTCATCGATCCTTTTCAAAGAAATCGAATGATCATTCTAGAATTCAAAGCATCAATAGTATGCATATGATACAATGATACCACTGAGGTACAAAAGGGTAATCGAAAAAACAAACAAAAACATCCTCGGTTGACCCATTTGAAGTTCTGAATGTGAGTCTCCACCTAAACAGTCCAAAAGTTGGATCACAGTCATTTCTGAAATCAGGCTAGATGTGGCAGAAGATTCTAAAGAATAACTCTAACTTAAAGTTACTGAAAGATATCACAAAAAAGTAATATCCAAAACGATTCGCCATATTAGAAAGATAAAGGAAGAACCAGTAAGCTCTGAATGTATAAAGAGTTTTCACTCGCAATTGATCAATGATGTTCAAAGGTCATTTACGCGGACATTATATTTTAGATATATTTATTATCTTTTTTTTTCTTTTCTTTTCTTTCAATGTAAAATAAAAATGGAGAAGAGGGAAAAAAATCGTTTTTTTTTCTTTTAAAAAATGTGTGTCTATTTTTTTTTTAAAAAAAGAGAGAAAGTGCACTATCGATTTAAAGAATATCTCTTTGTGGCAGAGGAAACTGAGGCCTTTTTTGATGATGATGAATTTTCTGGAGAATAGAAAAGGTATTTAAATTGGTAAATGACACTCAAAATAAAAATTAATTATATTCTGAGCAGAATATTACGATATCGAAATGTTCTCTTAACCTTTGTGAACCTCTGTGAACCTTTTCAGACTTTATTATTATAAATATTATTGATCGGTATGTATCTGGTTGGTAGTTGATATTTTCAAGAATACGATTTTTGAGTCCTTATGCCGAGTCAGTATTGCTTAGCTTCAACAAAACATTAGTTATTCAGAATCGAGTAATAAGATATTAGATAAACCCGAAAGTAAAATTTAAGAAGGAGAGCCAGATGTATTAATGAAGTTTGAAGACAAAGGATTATCGTAATACAAGTGAACCAAACAGTGAATACTAAGCATTGATGAATTTCTTTAACTGTAGTATTCTCATTTGAAAGTGAATTGGTTTTGTCACACTTTTTTTCATTTACTTTCAGATCCACTGAGGATTCATTTCTCTTTGTTAATATGACTGTTGGAAATATCGGGATTTTCAAACAGTGCTATCATGAATTCTTTTGCAAGAATTTTTATGCTTAGGTTTGAGTATGAATCGATCGTTCGATGAATAACAAAGCACTAAAATGAAATAAAAATTGTTGAATGATAGGTATGAAAAAGAGTTTTGAAGACAGAATGCTATTTGTAAACGAGAATCAATGATTTCATTCTTTGGACAGATTTTAAAACAAATCGATCGATGTTAAAATGATAAAAATAATAATAAATGATGTTATGATTTTTTTTTGTTGGTTTTTAAAGAATGCTTATTCTAAGGACTCCTTCCAAAAGTATTGCATTTGAATTGAACAAAACACAAAAGAACGAAAAGAAAATAACAACATGTTACTTTTTTAACATTTTTTTTTTTCGTTTTAGCAACGAAGAGAAATTTGCTCTTGATATTTGACTGATGAAGTCTGATAAAACATTTTGAGATTTATGTGTGCGTGTCTGTGAAAACAAAAACAACTCAACGAGCCAGAAGAAGAAAATCTGGAATTCGATCTTTTTACTTGACCTATATGAAATACCTGAAATTCGCCAACGAGAAGTTTGTCTACCAGGGTGAATGTAAATTCGATAATTCACGCTTGATAGATGAAATTTAGCTTACGATTTTATTGTCAGAATTATTTATCAAATTTTATACTATCAATACTGCCGGTGTGTTTTCACTCAGAAAAACAACAAAATCTATTTGATGAGATCGTAATTACTTTCTCTTTACGCTATTCTGGAAGACAATAAAGAACAAAATCTAAAAAATATAAAATGCCATTGATATTCTTCATGTTAGTAAACCTTATGAAATTTTTTAGACAGATATGTGAAAAAAGGGTTCACTTATCTTCATATTTCTGTAACAGCGATAGGCGTATATAGTAATAATAATTAGTAAATAAATTCATGAAGGCAGACTGCAACTTTCAAACAAAAGAAACTTTATTTAATATGGTGTTCGTACACAAAGAAGCACACACAATACATCTAAAATGAAAAGCCTAAGTAAAAGTGAACAAAAAGATGATTGGACGTGTTTGTATTACAGAAGAATGCCTTTTTTAGAGTGTAATAAAGAGTTTGTCGGTACTCTTTTAAAAGAATGCATATTACGCCAGTAGTTCAAACAATGACATACGGACAACTTTATAAAACTTTATTTGACAACTTTTAAAAACTTTATTTTCATCACATTTTTAAATACTTTTCGCCTGGTGTTTTCAAAATATCTTCAGAATTCAAAACTTTCTTTGCATATTTGTAATTCAATGTTTTATTATCTAATAGAAAATCACATATAAGAATGTACAATATATGTTGTAGATTTTAATTCTTGCATTATAATGTCGATCAACTTACTTCAAATTGATTTCCTAACCTGACTTCCTGAAATAAAATAAGCTATGTCTAAACAGTAGTTAAAAATGTATTCTGCAGTCAGTTAAAACAATTATAATTAAACAGCAGAAAGTAAAAGTAAAATGACAATTGAGTTATATATAAAAAATATAATATCATACTAAAGGTTAAAATATTGAAAGTTATATTTGAAGAGCGCACTAATAACTTTAATTCGTACGTTGCTTAGAGCATAAGCATTAGTTTGTTTGCATTTATTTTTAATGTCACGTAATCTTTGTGAAAGAAAACACTTCATTTAACCTTTCGATAAGGCAGGTATATTATAGTACGTCAATGTGATATCAAAAGGTTGTATGTTAAATGTGGCATAACAGTTTATTAATTCAAAACAACTGAACAGTCTAGCTAGGTCAGCTCTCAGACTCTTATAAAAGATATGTGGCTACTGTATGCTGTCATAAAATATTATATCCTGCCAGTGGTTCTAGATCTTACATCAAGATTTCGTATATTTTACTAGTGGTTTTTGGCTTAAGATATTTTGGTTTAAAGGCGATATGGTGTATTATGTAATGCTCGTTTAACTTTCTTTACTCAAGAAATTTAAGTTCCTTTTTCACTCCCCCCCCCCCCCCCCCCCGATAAAGGTTTTATTGTGATTCTAGTTTCACTTTTCTTTTTTCATGTGTAACATATGTATTTCTTTTGAGTAGTAACATGAAGATATGAATATTCATTTACTTTTGTTCTCAGCTCATTACGTTAAGCATTTAAGTCAAATTCCCTCACTAAGTTTGTTTTTCGATTCTGTAGATATGAATTATCATTATCTCTGCATAACCATTAGATAAAACCAAGTACTTGCTCTCGCTTACATAGTAGGGTTTTTATTTTATATTTATCGAGTAAGATCGTAACAACATCAATATCTGCTTTTTTCCCCCTAGTTGACTCTTTTGTACGAGGAGAGAGGGAATGTTACGAACATTCATCTACTATTTTGTGGAAGCAATTTACGCACGAAGCTCATGAATTCTAGTTGATAAAGGGCTACTTGAATCTAAAAACTAATCATAATCGAACTTTTGTAAGATGAGATTTCTGTTGCGTAAATATTCTGTAAATTATGATTAAAAAAAAAATCTTTGTTCGATTAAAAGACCTCCGAGAAGAAGATGCCAACTTCATAAACATATTTTTAACTTCTGCTCTTGTGGTGGGCAGGGTCGGATAAGAAATTGCCTTTTTTCAGTTCTCGTGTATAATATAATTTAATTATCAAAAAAATTGCTCGCTTTATTTCCCCTCCCCCTCCTGTTTTTTGTTTGCCTTTCTCTGAGTATCAATAAAACAACAGCTAATTTTACATCTAGTTATTATACAAAATATGTCAAATTTCCTTTCCGGATATGAATGGGAAATGTGTGTCTATTTGACATGAGGACAAAAATGAAACGAGTTTCATGAATGAGATCTCTATCAAATTTTGTCCAGCGAATGGTTTATCTGTTTGTATGCTAACATCATTAAAATAAATGATATCAAATATGTGGTCCTAACATGCAAACCGTATCAAATTTTTATTTTCAGTTTAAACCGTAACCGGATGAAACTGAACAGAAATTCCACACTGTTGAAGTATACCTGAAAGAAGAGGGGTGTTTATTTTATTCTTTCTTCCTTTGAATCTTCGGATTGAGTGTGTCAGCAATATTAATAACAAAGGATGTCGAAGAAATCACACTCCATTCGGATACAATTACAGCCTTGATTAACCGTTGTTAAAGGAAATTTTATAAGAATTTTGGTAGCTTCATTGTATTCATTGCAAACCTAAAAGAAAAAAAAATTAGATTAGGAAATGAAGTTTTCAGATGTAAAGGAAATTATCTATCTGAATGGCAGAAAGCAATTTCCTTTAGCTATGCCCACGACTGATGTTTTATGATCTAACAATTCTGGTATTCCATCATCAACAGTGAGGTTGTTAACCATTTATTTGCAGTCACAGAAGCCGAGAATCTGCTTATTTCCTAACGGATGCAAATTAAAAATGCGTTTATTTATAGCCAATTCAGTCCTATACTATTCAGTCCAATAAGTTATTATTTTTTAACCAAATCATATAAATATATATGAATGAAAATATGCAATGTTTCAAAAATGAAAAACAAAATCGATTTTTTTAAAGATAAAGCTTATGAACTGAAAAAATGACAGCTTATTTCACTTTGTACAATATAGCTTTCCTTTTCGAGATAAAAAAATGTAATAAGTAAACCTGTCAATTATTCATAATGAACTAAAAAATTGAAAAAATAATAGTGGTACAAAAATGACTCCTTACGTAAATGTGAAATTCAAAAATCTAATGTTCCTATATAAAATTCCCTTCCTCCTAAAATATAACTAAGTAAATAAAGTAATCTACTCAGTGCAGAAAATAAAAGCACAATTTTGCTTTTAGGGACTTCAAAGATCTTCAGAAAAGATAGGATCATTGAAAAGGCTTATTGATACAATTGAGGACATTTTAAATAAATATCAAATTTTAAGATTTTGTACGGCATGTCGAAAGAAGTCAATCGAACATGGAACACACATTTCCTATGGCATAGTTGCATGAATAACTATATGCAGTGATTTCCCGAAAGCATTAGATGTTATTATTCATGCAATTTCATTAATCCACTTCATTTTTTTACTTAACTAATGAGCTCACTGTAGATTCGCTTGCTTCATCTACTCTTCAAGTTCGTCACAAGAGCATCGCATTAGACCTTCAAATTAGTATTCTGATGGATTTCATAAAGATGGTTTAAAAATTATCTCGAGGATTTGTACAGCATAATTGTAATATCTATTTACAATAATATATTAATCAATAATCTTAATCCAATTAATTTCTGAGTATAGGCGAGCATGTTTGCCAAAGGAGAAACTATATGACTTTATAAACAGAAAAATCAGAACATTCTCTTCGATTTTAATCTTCCAAGACATAAGAAACAGCATGCTGCCATTAAAATACAATAAATTAGATATTTAAATTTAAAAAAAATCTAAGCGTCGTAGAGCTAAGGGAGATACAGACAAGTGGGCGCACATAAGGGATTGCAAAAT
This sequence comes from Argiope aurantia, assembly GCA_026543865.1. NCBI lineage: Eukaryota > Metazoa > Arthropoda > Arachnida > Araneae > Araneidae > Argiope > Argiope aurantia. Next base: position 23,382 of record JAPMOR010104548.1, read on the forward strand.
ATAAGTGTGTTTATTTTCCTTTTTAAAAACAAATGCGTCTATTTCTAGTACTATTTATATTGCTGTTTGCCGTTAGCTAGTCGCAGGTTTGAGATGAATTATTCTTATTCAAAAGTATTTTAGAAAATAATATTTCAATTCAGCAATATTACTGTCTTTCCTTATACTGAGTTTATTAATAAAAACACCTGAATAGCAACAAATGATACTAGAATAGCAGTAATTATAATAGCTACTCAAGCATAAATCAAAATAGTGATTCCTTTATTCCAGTTTTTGAAATCAAATAGGAGAAAGGGAATGAAAAACAAAGTTTTGCATGGACGATGAGTGCAGTTGTTATGCGGCTGGTAAACATCCATTAATTTACTACTATTTTTATTATCTAATAATTTGATGTTAATGAAAAAATATTATGAAATTAAATAAGTTACCATTGTTCGTCTTTAAGAAATATAACACTATATAATTATACATCAGAGATAAATATCATAAGACCAGTTTGTTGACTGTGATGTTTTCATTTCATTTGCATTTATCAACCATATGTTCGAGTGAATAAATTCTTGTAATGGTTTGTCGGAAGAAAAAAATACAAATACAAAATGTGGCATGCAATACATCGAGCTCTGGAACTTTTTTAGATTTCCTGTGAAATGTTCAATTTCTTGTTTACCTCAGACGTATAAAAATATTTGGCGTCGACTTAAATAGAAACAATGGACGCAGGGAAAATGCAAGTGTCCGATGAATCAAATCTTCGCATATTCCCTTCGATTCTTTGCTCATCCATATAAAAGACCCCCAAACAGAGCCGGTTTTCACCCCTGTTTTTCGGAATAGGGTAGGTGAGGTCGATGACCATCTCATGATAAGTTAGAGTGTCGGAAATATCATATTGTTTTGCAATCCCGTTCATGTCGCCGATAAAGTGTGGTTGGGAAAGTCGAATGAAGTATTTTCAACTAACTTCTGATATTTAATTTAAAAAAAAGAGGTGTCATATAGATTGGAGAACATCCACATACATGGCGATAAGTTAATTAAAATGAATAAAGTTAATTCATGACTAAAATTAATGAGCATTGTAATACTCTTAAATAAAAATATTCATTCGATGCATAGGAGAAAGAAATAAGATTAAATTTATTTTAGACATTCTTTTACGTAGTCTAATCTTCTCTGTAAGTTATTTTAATAATTAGAAACCTAAAGGTAATATCAAAAAATTTAATTTCTTTTTCATTTTGTAATATGAGACATTTGAAATAATTCCACATTTCAAAAACGTGTTTTATTGGAAAATATACTGATTTCAGAAAATTAAATTATTGTTATGTATTGAAAGTCTTGGTGAAGTTGGTTTTTCAGTAATACAGGAAGAAATGTAAGGAAAAAAGTCTTATTTATTGAAACGATTATGCTCCATATGGCAGAGATTTGAATAATTTAATTAATACTTTATTTGAACAATTTATTAATTAAATTATTCAGTTATTAATGTTACTTAAATATGAACAATGAATGATACATCCATCTCACGTCGAGGAACCAGGCTTATTTAGAATGCAACGCATAGAAGAAACTTTGTAACATCTACAAAAATTACACCTATCAATAGAATATGCAGCCATTAGAAAGACCGGCCATTCCAATGAAAGATACTTCTTTTGCTTAAATACTATTATAAAATTTAACCATATAAATGAGGATATCACTTTGACGAAGCAGATATTCTGAAACAGTAATCGCATCATTGAAGATTCTATCGTTCATTTTCAATTTGATAAAAATAATTTCATGCTAAAGGAAAGAAAAAATTTGAAACGGATTATAAAGAAAAAATATTTAACTCTGGATTTAGACATTTTTATTCTAATTAATATTTTTCTGCACATTTTAGGCATTTCTGTGTTATAATCTCATAGCATAATTCTGAGCTCATTTGTTTAAATTATTCGTGAGCAAATAACTTGAATAAAAAGTGACTTCACTAAAATAAATAATTACCTTTTTTGTAATTATATATCGTTTTAAGTACGTTTTTTAGAATGGTACGTAATTATTTACCATTTTGTATAATTACCATTTTGTAATTATATATCGTTTTAAGTACGTTTTTTACAATGGTACGTAATTGTTTACCATTTTGTATAATTACCATTTTGTAAATATGTTTTTCAGAACCAAAAGAAGAATTTAAACGAACAATTGGAATGATATCATATTTACCTTGCTTGCGTTTGATTGTTAAAATCGCGAGTATAAGATGAAAAGTTATGCATTTGAATAAAGAATAAATTACTATTAGTATAACTTATGGATGCTTATTTAACAAAATGGGGAATTTTGATTGTTCCCATAGATTGTAACATTATCATGACTACATATACAAAACCCAACTCATTCAATTCATAATATTAATAGTCGTTTGCATTTTTAATCATTAATTTAAATGCGCATTGGTTGTGGCTATAAAGGCTTTTTAATATTTATAATCTTGAAAAAGTTTTTTAAATAAACTTTTATATCGAATAAAAATAAATTTTGTTAAAAATATGGACGTCAAAGCAAAATCTAAAAATGATGAGGCGCTGAAAGAAAGGCTCTGACCTAATTGGAATTCTAAACGCATTAAAAATTCAATTTCTTTATGAATACTTAGGAACTTTCTTTCTTATGGTATTCATTGTAGCCTATTTTTATAGCATTATTTTTAGTGCCTCACTATTTAATGATTTTCTTTTAACGTTCATATTTGCAATAAGAAATATTTTCTACTTTTTTGTACAATGATAAATTTGAATTTTTAATTTTTTATATTTTTATTATTTTCCATATTTTAGTTTTTAACATAATTATTAATTCATTATCATAAATATTACTGAATCTTAGAATTAAATTTTTTAAATTCATTACCTGAAGGTGCCACTCACGAATTTAAATAATATTTATCAACTAACTGTTGTTTAAGATTTGAAAATGCTTAATTAAAGTTTTGTCTTTGGGAATACAAAAGTATATTAAGTTTCATCAACAAAGAAATAAGCGAAAACATGATTATCAAATTTCATCTTTTCAAATAAAAAAATATCTAGTGCAATAAAAGTGTGCAAAAAGGTGTATGAACATCCACTGAAATTATAAAAATATCGTCTTTTATGTTTTTATTAATCTTCATATTTTGGAAATCTTGTGAAAAGAAACTGGAAATTATATCAGTTTGTCTATGAATATGATAACTGAAAAATGTCATGAGCTAGAAAGATGAAATTTCTTAATGGATTTATACCCAGTTTGTAGATCTCTATCGAATTTCGGGTCAAAGAGAACCTTGTTCATCTGTCTCATCAAGTGCATGTATCTTAAATTTTCAAAGAGATGAAAAGAGAAATATAGTTTTATTACCAGAATCTCAGATTTGGGTTCGAATCTATTAAGATTATTCGTGTATACTCCCCCAGGACGTCCAAAGGCATGACCAGGCCCACCGTCACTCCTACCGTGTGCGTTTATTAAGTCACCAGAAAAGCTTACAAGCATTGCCCAAACAATGACCGTAGTTAAATACATTAGACGTTCTATATGCGGATCCTCAACTCACACCAGGGGGAGTAAGATCTTCTCTAGTACGACTTTTCAAACCATCAGAGCTGTCAGAAAGTTACAAATAGAAGTCCCCGCTCAAGTGAGGGGCTGTACAAATCTGGGACATATGTTAAACTCTGCAAGTCGGTGGTGATGAGGAGTGTTCACTAAAACGCGATTCATTACTAATTTAGTTATGCCCATATATAGAACTATCTATCTATATAGATAGTTTATACTGTATGTCTTAAACACAAATTAGACTACAGCTGGACCAAAGGGGAAAAAAAGAGAAGAACAAGGTGACAAATGTATCACATAAAGCTGGGCAAAGATTTTTCTTATTAATATTTTACAACTTTTAAAGGAGCCCCCAAACTTTCATATTCATCTCATATCACATTTTATGAGGGTTAAAGATAATATATCTTCCGGTTATACTTGCCGTTCTACTTTCACTGTTCGGCTTGAGTCGAGCCTAGGCAGCCTGTGTCACTTAAAACATTTTACAACCTCTAGGATAGTTATGTATGAAGAATGCGGATCTGCAAGGAAATGTTGTTGATAAAATAACAGCGCTGCCAATCATGCCTTAAGCATACTTTTATTATAAAGAACCATTTCATTATATTCATTTTTTAAAACCGCCTCATAATCAAGAGTTTCAAAATACAACACCGAGAGGATGTCTCTTTCATAGCTATCTCAATCGAACAAGTGTGACATTTCATATATATATACAAATTTTTCGAACCAAGCTCAAGTTGCGTTGAATTGGTGTGTTTCTCTGAATGATTTTGTATGATCTGAATATTGTCTGCTCTTCTTCTAAGGGCAAAAAGTACAAGGATAAAACTAGCAAAGTTCGAACCATAGTCCTCTTGATTATAAATTACTAGCGATAATACAGTACCACAATGGGGACTCTCTTTTTTTGTCCCAAAGATAAATTCTTTCTCTTTTCTTCAATTTTGAAAGCCGCAAACAAACAAATGTGCATTTTAAGCGTTCATGACCATAACGTGTCCTTTTGTGCTAAATCGACGATGGTCTACAACTTTGCAATGTATTTTTTCCCCTCTATCTCATACCGTATTAGAGATAAAAACGTTAACTTCACATGGCGCTGTAAGCGGTTTCCTCCAGTAATACATAGTCATTTTAACAACCCTAAATACCATTCTTATGAAGGTAACTGTTGGTATTCGATGATTAAAAGAGTGATAAGGGACTTTAGTGGGCACCTTATATATATTACCTCCTATTACATTAACAGGTTGCCTGTTAATGTAATAGGAGGCTATAATTACATATCATAGAGTCAATACCCAAATAAAGATTAATGTTTGTCAAAATGATTAAAACGAAAATACTCGAAGTTGAGTATATACAGTGATAAAAAGTTAAGAAGCTAAAAATACATTAAAACATAACAGAGCACAGTGAACAATTGAAAGAAAATAAGTGACAGAACACCAATTATAATCCTAGAATTGAAGGAATGACAATAAAACATTTTTTAAAAAGTCGAAGTCTGAAACAGGTTTAGCAGAATCTCAAAAATATTTAGATTGAGAGGAAACATTTCACATACTCAAAAACAAAATCCCACTTAAAAAGACTATTGAATTTGTCATCGAATAAAAATAATACTGTTCATTTTTTTTCGTTCAAAAATCAGAAGGGATCAGACTCTGTTGGCATTGTTTCAGGTTTCATATTCCCAGGTCCGAATACAGTAACAATGGCGCAGGTCTGCTGAGGCTGTCCAATTCTACTATGTAGTTTTTCTTTTGAAAAGGGCAAAGTATGTGAACTGTTAGAGCTATTGAAGAATTTACTGTTATCTTTTTTTAGAGAGAAAAAAGATTTAAATTTATTGAAAGAATGTTCTATTTTGGAGAATCAAATTTACTTTAAATTCTTTGCTTGGAAAGTTTAATGGACATAATTCCTCTAAGCCATTTTTAAATGAGATTTGGTGCAAGTTTCACTTAGATGTAGTGAGATGATGACATGCACTGCATCTGTGAAATGCTATTCCAATACCTCAATGTAAACAGAAGTCGATATATCATATTCTGTTGAAAAAAATATTTAACATGGAGAAGTATTTTTTTTTTAAAAAAAAGAATGTATTTAAGCCTAAAGCATGATTGTAAAGTTTTGGTAATATTACAAAATATTTATGTTGGTATGCAACTGAATTTCTAGATTTAATGGATTTAATTTCCGAATTAAAATTGAAAATTTTCAACGATAGTAATTAGTATTGTTATTAATTTCTAGTGAAGCTTTTAAAAAATAATCATGAATTTCCTTCAAAGGTGAACATACCAACGAATAAAGAACACGATGATTATGAAACCAAAAGATGATAGGGATGGCAGGAAGTTATAGAATGGTGTCATTTATGAAAATGGCAAAGAATGAATGCTAAAAATTTATTTCCAAGAGTGCAGATGTATTGAAAGAATTCTAGCGAATGATGAAGAAAATTCATGTTTTTATGAATTTAAAAATATGCTTACATCTTCCAAAGTCGGGTCCAATCTCTGATTATTTTGACGGACGGATATCTTATTCTTAAAAAAAAAACCTCAAATTTTTAAAGCTTAGAGAAATACACAAGAAATATGCAGAAAATATTCGATGAAAATTTTGTGCAGTTTCCTTCCGACTGGAAAACGAGATATTTGGTTAGTCTCTCAACATTGGATAAAAAAAAATGGAATCGCATTATTCGTTGTAATGTTCTTTTTCGATCAGCCAAAAGGGGCGAAATTTCCATCCCTATCTCTGGGAGAAATTTGATCTTGAACTGGAAGAAATGTCCCGAGAGCGAGCACATGCAATTAGAGTGGCGTCAGATGAAAACCAGTAAGACGAAACGAGCTGGATCTTACTACCAGTTTCTTAGTGTAAAAGGAAAGTATGCTGGGTGGGGAAGTTCAGAGAAGCAAGTGGCATTGGACTAGACAAGTCGATTGTTTGAGGCCGAGTGCATGACACTCGCTTTCTTTTTTACTCTTGTTTTAAGTTGGACTAAAACTTCTTTACTTTGGATATCACTGCGTGTTTCTATGTCCTGAACATGTGGAGAGTCTTCATTGAAAGGTAAGACACTTCATTAATCTGTCACTTCATATCTACTTTGGGTCGAATTGGAAAAATGTATTTGAGTTGACATTGCCGAATTAAAAAAAATTAGAATTAAATCTGAAGTGACAGTTTAATAACGATCACATTCACGCACTTTTTAACTTTTAAAATATTTCAATTCAACTGTAAATCAAAATAACATTATCTTAAAATGCAACATTATTATATTTATAACATTTATGATAAAATACAGTGGTATTAATAATACAGCAGATTATCTTCGGGTCCTCTGAAATGCTTACAGTTTAGTTCCACCTTAAGTTTGAAGAGAATTTGTTATTCTGTAAATTGAGTTTTTAATGTGGTCTGTTTTTGCACTGCTTTAGAAATTATAAAAATGACTGTTATTATTCCATTTCTATTCGATTTATTTGTTTGTTACTAAAATGTATTTTTTTGCTATAAGCTTCTTAACATTTAAAATGATCTTTTTTAGTGTGAAACAATTAATCATTCTCTTAGATGCTTCCGTCATTTATTTAGTTGCCAAAAATATTATTTAAATTTGTTTATTTTAACTGTATAAGCAGTGGAATGTTTAACTATTTAAAATGTCTTATATTTTTTTATGGTAGCTTTTGTTTAAAGTAGGAAAAATGTGAATTCATAATTTATTTTTATATAAGTATTTTGAAAAAAAAAAATATCTGGGAAGATATCATCCTCATTACTGGATTATTATAATCTGCCAGAAATAATGGCTGGGTAGTATTATTTTAAGTGTATAAAAGCTGTTAAAATTTTCCAACGTTTTTAACTTGTATTTATTATTGTGTGGGGCCACATTAAGTGTACTCAGTCTATTTGTCTTCAATTATAAGACATGTTCTTTCTTATAACTGGTTCAAAATCTTTAATGTCTGCTGTATTAGTAACGATTTAAGTTGATAATTGATAACATTATATTTTATTTTTGATCTAATTTGTGTTTCTATGCCTTCTATAAAAACAAAGATCTTTCATTTTAAATACGAAATTTCAATGCATAGAACATCGATTGCTGGCGTTTCAAATAAAATTTGGCAGTTACAAATCCACCGGAACGAAATTTGAAAATGTATTTTCACTCATTATTAAAAGATGAAATAAATAAAATAATTTCAAAAAAGAGAAATAAATATACAAAATTGTATTTCTTCAACAAATATCTTTACATGTATGTGGAATTTAAAATTACGTTGTTGTATCCGTATTTACGGAATCGAATTATATTAAAAAAAAATGAAAAGAACGACCAAACATTGATTTGCTTAGAAATTTTTCCCATGAAAAACTTTGAAACAGAAAATAGCACATTCTTTAGAATAAAAAATGCATATTTCATAATAATTATTAAATGAAATGAAAAATATAGGATGCATTGTCTACGCTGACTTATTTGTCGTTGACTTAATAATAATTTATAAAATTTATTTGTCTGAATATTTTATTGAATCATTTGACTTCATAAAACATTTTGTGAAGTCATTGAAGTTGACCATTTTATTATATTCTGAAATAAATAAAATAGGGTGCAATTGAAAACTCCTCAGGATATTTTCAATCGCACCCTTTCCTCTTTCCATTGAATTTATTGATCTTTATTTTTTCTTTTGTCGTAGTATTTGACATGGAAGCAGGAGACTTCATGTTTTGTTTAAATTGAAGATTTTTTGCTTATCAAGAGTGTTTTTATAAAATGAAATCAATGTAAATAATTTTTTCACAATTTTAAAGGGAGCACAACATTATTCTAAATAAAGGTAATTCATCGATATTTTATGTTAAAACTGAATGAAGTCCTCATAAAAGTTGAGAATTCTGTTAAATTTTATTATTTTGGTTTGGAACAGTGAATGTTTCAAAGACGATTATTTTTAAAACACAATATAAAAATATGTGATTTGATTAATCCTTACTAAACTCGGTTTGATTACTGAAGCTCAATAATCTTTATTTATTATTTTGTTCTTTTAAAGTTTACCATTAAAAATCAAATTGAAAATTACCAAAATATGGTGAAATTTAATCTATAATATCGGTTTAAAAACGAATGGAAATTTTTCTATATGTATAGTTTTGTAAACAAAATCGAAGTTATTTCCCGAAGATAATTGATTAAATGTAGTAAGTTCATAATTGGAATTGTATTTACTTATTAATCGAAACACGGTGATGTGGTATCAGATTTACTTATAAGACTCGATAAGTAACCAAGATTTATACCGAATCTTGCACAAATGTTATGATTCCTTGTTTAAGCTGCTCCCAAAATATTTATTAATTCTTGTTTTAAATAATACTTAAAAATAGGAAGTTATAATAGGCTTGTGTCAGAAATTTCCCAGGTACTTTAGATTTATCTATAAATACTATAAAAATGAGCAGTGGTATCAATGGATTTTCTTATTTTTATATATATATATAGTGTTTATGCTACGTGTGCTTAAAAACTACCAACTTTAACGCATTCCGCATTTTTCCATAACTACTATAAATTAGTAAAACATAATCTTGTCATTTGAGTGCACCTGTATTATTTGGGGATTTTGTTGATTTTACACTGTTTTCTGACTACTGATTCAATTCCTAAAACAGCGAAGTTCCCTTTTTCGTGCTAGAGTAAGAAAATGGACTTTTGCAAAAGAAATAAATTAAGAACATACTCAGAAATTATCTTTGAATAATAACATTATTTGCTCATTGAGCATTTTTAAAATTAAAGTTCTATAAAGAGAGTAAATCGAATTTTGTTACAAAATGGAATCATATGTTTCCTAAAATCTGAAAGCACGCATAAAATGTTTTCGTTGGAAGTATCATGGATAACATATTAGAAAGAAAATAGCTTCGATGAAATAAAATATCACTAAATGATGGTACTTCAGGTCAAAACTTTTCGATCGATTTGTGATGAGAGTGAATCATTTATAAAAAAAAAGTATGGACATCAAAACAAAAGTGAAATAAAATATTTAGAATGAGTTAAAAAGGTGAATAGCATTTATCGATCAATCAATACGAGTACCATTAAACCAAATGAATTTTTTTTTTAACTTTTTCGAATGTTAAAATAGCATAGATTTCGATTCGAATTCGATTGATTTGATTTAACCAAATACCATTAAAATCGCTTTGTTGAGGCATTAACCTTCCAATTAAAGATATTCATTCCTGCTGCACTACTTTCACTTTCTGTTACATTAAACCAACAGCGACTGACAAGCAATCAAAAACATCCTTTGTTTAATTAATGCAGACTATACATTCATTACCACATTCTTTTGATTCCATTTCTGTTTCCCTCAACTTTCTTTCTAATATTCCTACGTGCTAACTAACCGTGAAATCTTTTAAGAAGTTTTTTTCCCTCTCTCTCAAATTAATCTCTTCCTCGACAACCCTTCAGTGGTTCAGTGTATGTCAGAGGTGACAGGGAGAAAGGAAAGGGTTCTTCGACACCTGAAAGATTTCGTTGTCACAGCGTAGCATTTAGTTAATATGCCCAATGAGTCATTCGCATCGTCTCTTCTCACAAGACAAACCCAGAATTTACCTTTAAAGGTTATTAAAGAATATTGTTCGGTTTGGAGCTTCACTTGCTTTTTTTAACCTTATATAATTTAAATAACAATTTTATTCAGAATCGTATGGGGGTATTGAGAGCTCAAAAAAGTGATTTCTTCTTAAGTTAAATTAAATCTTAAATTGTCAACATTCATATTATCATATTACTTTTACATGGGACGTTATCTTATGCATGTTGAATTAAAAAGTGCTAGATTTTATGTCAAGGACTACTTAACTAAGCACTACAAATCATATACCTTTGGAAGTTTCTGTTTTTCAATTATTTATTCAAATCATATTTACGAATAGAAACTCATTCAATGTGAATTATGTATTTATTATTTGAAAATTTTCTCAGTCTGTAAATCAAATAAATTCTACAGTAAATTATTAATATTGCTTGAAGTTATTTAAAATACCATTTTAACAATGAAAATATTAGATATAGAAAACTGGTATTTAAATGAAAAAATCGATTAAAAACTGAAACGATTCTACGTATTTGTTTTCAAAATTTACTTATTACCGATTAAAATAAATATAAATTTTTAAGAGCAAATATCAAATAACATTTTCAAGAAATTTCGGTTATTTTTTATTAGAAAATAAGAACAATGGTATTACCACGTGAAAATTTCTTGCTAAATTTAGTTTTTAAAAGAAAAGAAAAAAAAACCCACAAGATTTTTTATAGAAAATGTTTTAAGTAATGATTCGTAAACAAAAAAAAGTACTATATTTTCATTCTTTAGTGTTTTGGTTTGTGAATGAATGTCAGTGATTTTGTCGGCAAATATCACTCGCAGATTGAATCTCTGTTATTATCATAATAAATATTATCATCTCAACTATTCTGGATAATTGCATTGATTAATTCTAGGCAAGCATATTAGACCTTTAGTACATTTCAAAAAAAAGTAGATGAAAAGCGTCCTTGAAATTTTACCGCCGTGGCATGACCCGCGCCTAATGATGCGCTGAATTTTATATCTCGGAATATTAAATCTTACTACTACAATATTAATTACAACTACAGTATTTAATGTACCACATATTCTTTCAGAATTCAGAGTATGTTAAATAAGTAAGTTTGATGCGTTACTTCGAAGAGAAAAATCTTATTTTCATTAGAAAAAGAATGTTTTCTGCGATGCGAAGCAGTTCTAAGAAGTCAAAATATTGTTTCACTAAATGCTCCGGATTTTATCCAAGGTTATATGATTTGTATTAAAAAGGAAAGGTGCAAATAAGAGAGCTAGAATATCAAGGCGGAAAATTGTTAAGAATCGATGGTTTTTTCCCATAATTTCCGAATCAATCCCCAGGAAGACTTTATGGATTAGTAAATAATCATAATAATATGCGAGATACAGTCAAATCTCATGACACAATGCCACTGCTGATGAAAAAAATCATAATAAAGACAAACAATAACAGACATAAAAAAAAGAAAAAAGAATGATCTTATTTTTCGGTGCAATTTCAATAATTTCGGCTTACAAAAATTCTCTAAACATTTAATTTCAGATTCACGTTATCAAAAACATCAAAATTTCATTCTAAGTTGTGAAATTTAACTGAATATTTTTGCAAATGTAATTTTTATATTCCAATGATAAATGTATCAATAAGAATTAAAAGTCGAAGTAAATTATTAAATAAGGGCAATGCGTTTAGTTTTCGATATACATGAATCATTCTATTTTGAGTGTATTTTTAATACAATAACAAGAGCAATGTTCTTCTAGGGAAATTTTTCTCGTAATATATTACTAAATTATTTTTGAAATACTTCTTATTGTAAGGAAATTCGTAACAAATGCATTTAAAACACATCCAGGTCACTCTGTCGTCATATGGGCGGTGGATAAAAATATTTTGTATTGAGGACAAACGACTTAAATTTTATCAATAAGATGTGGACAAAACTCAAAATTTTGAGTGTATGTGTGTGCATAAGGATTCCTTACGGTGCTTAGAAATCTAAGAAATAGTTGTAGGTTTATTAAAAGTACTCAAAACTAAATGGAAAGTTTTTTTTCTCTATTATACGGCTTTTATAATGATCCTTATCTAACAAGAATATGAAAACGATGCATAGAGACAGGGCACTGGAGTGCAAAGGGTTAAAAGTGTAGACAAGTTATGAATCGCTGCCGCCGGCTGCCAGCGTCGTTAGAAACGACTACAATATTTCATTAAAAAAATGCAATAAAATTGGTTCAAAAACGTCTAGATTACAAATTTTCAAGCCCTGCATTACTTGTTAGGCTGCTTAAAACTATGAAACGTAAGTTAGATATTTACCAAATATTTTGACAAGTATTTCTGGAATAAAAGCCATTCATTCAAAGAATGATTGTTTCAGTCCAGTGATCTGTAGACGTTTTAATACCGTTGCGAACTTGCGGAATTTTCGTCATTTCTCGACACACCCATGGGCGTACCTAGGTTTGTATCTTTTAAAAGTGCTGAATGTTGATAGGTTTGGAGGACTTAGAGGTATATAACATTTAGCAATCATAGTGGTAAACATAGCATCTAGGTAACTTATATATGTGACCGTTTTATGGCATTAAAGTTTGTATCAATCCTTCTAAAGGAGGTAAAATCCCATAAAAAAGGAATAAGTTGCGCAGTACTCGAGCTCTTTTTACTTAATACTTGATAATAGCTTAACTGATACGTAACTTCATAACTTAAGTGGATGCAAAGAAGCGGCTATGGAGAAATTTTCTTTACACAAAGCAGGCTTTCTCTTTCAAATGTTTGACGGGAAGCTCTCTCGTGGAAGTGTGCCATTTTGTAAAGATGCGAACTTTTAGATTTCTATATACATTTTTAGTTTAAAGAATCAAAGCGTAAAATTAAAATTTTGATAATTGTAGTTATGATAAAGTTATAAATTTTTAATTTACGTGCTTAACTCCAACGTGTAGTATGATTCGACATTCTGATGAGATAATAATTGTTATAAAAGCCGTACCATAGCAAAAACTCTCACTTCATTTTTAGGAATTATAACAAACCTATAGCTATATTTTTAAGCTATCTAAACACTATAAAAATCCATACACTCACATACGTATAATTCTTCATCTCATTTCTTTTCCGATCTCAAAGGGTTAGAGAATTAATTATGTTTGAAAAGCTTACCGATATATAGTATCATTATAACAGTCATTTGCAATGTAGAATATTGTAACAACCTTTTGAATTTAAGAAGAAAAAAAATAAGAAAGCTTTTATACATTCTTGGACGTTATTTTTTAAGAAAAATAAAGAAAACTCATAGTATTAACACTATGAATGTTTTAAAACAATTTGATGAAATCTGAAATAATTAGTAGCATTCATAAAATTCTTCCTTTAAACTTTATTATTCAATTTATAAATATAAATATTGATTAGAAGATTAATTATCGAATAAATAAATGCCAATTTCTTCATTCAGATTCATTTTCGACCAAAAGAAAATTTTTATTAAAAAATATAAAAGAATTTGAAAAACTGATAGAGTGGATTTTGTTAACGCATGTGATTCTACGAGTTAAAACAGTTCCGGAAAAAGACCATTTTCAACAGAAATTTATTTACGAAGAACTCTGAAGTGATCCTTTCTAAATTCTGTGTATGAGACCCAGAGTCAATGTCCGAAGGATTTGCCTGACATTATGGTATGCCGATTGTTATTTCCTAGCAACGCTCTTCTGGAGTAAACAATAGAATTACTTGAAAACTGACAGCTTCCTCTTTCACCAACAGTTAGATGTTTAGAATTCCCCTTCGCGAATTTCCATTTTAGAAAACTTTTGCATCGAAGAATTTATTTCAAATGAACAAGAGGTGATTAATGAGGAAATGTTTTCACACGATTCATTCCAAACTCTGTTTATGTTGCGGGAGGATTTTCACGGAAAGAAACAAGATTAGGAAAATGAGTGCGTGGTTTTTATTTACTTAAAAATTTCATTGTATTCGTAGCTGAAACAAAACGCTTACTAGGATTGACAATTTTTTCCTTACTCCCCACTGTTTTTATCAACTGTTTTAACAGTGAACTTACCATGTTCTTATTTCGAAACTGAAGCTAAGTAATGAAAAAAATATGCTCATTTCTTTATCACTTTTGTAGGAGAAATTTAAATGAAATCATTTAAATTTCAAATTTTATTTATGCAGTAACTAGTTCTCTAATTAATTCCTTTCCTTCTCAAAATTTATGTTTCTCATCAAATATACGAGCAGAACTGCAGAGGCAGCAATACGACAATCACATGACTAGTTATAAAATCTTATTACTCGAATCCAGATAACACGAATAATTTTTGTGATGATTAATCCTTTACACATCTATGTTTATAATGTCTCATAACATCAGACAAGTAATTATGGAGATTTGGTTTGGCATGCAACTTCAAATGAAAATAAATGAAATTAATTGTTCTTAATTAATGAAGTTGAAGCCTAAATATAACTAACAAGAAGATTTTTGAATCTTTCAAAGTTTTCCCACTAAGACCATTGTGAGCCGTTCTATGTATTCTTTTCAGATATCATTCGGTTCTGAAAATTATATCACTCCGTTTGATTTCTTTGTCCTGTTATTCCATAGATTTTGGCTTCTCAGAAAGTACACATCTATGTTTATAATGTCAGATTCCTAGTGGCATGCTAATAGTTGAAATTGAATCAGTTGAAATCCAATAAATAAATAAATAAACACCATTTGGTTAGGTGAGAATTTTGTAACTTGAATGGTTTGAAGTATAGTGTGTATTTTTGATACCATTGTGACACATATCGATAAATGGTGAAAAATTTTCGAACTAAAACGCGTTTTCCTTTTGAATTTTAAATGATATGCTCTGGTAAGCGATGAATTTTAGTAATAGAGTATATTGTTATTTTTTAAATCATTTGATGTTTCTAATATAATGCAAATAGGAGGAAATGAAGCAATTTTACTGATGAATAAGACATTTAATATTTAGTTCACTGTATATTGGCTGCCTTAATGCCATTATCCCCTCCCACCTTTTGTTAGATTTTCGTTTCGTTTAGAGAAATAAAATTTCAATGGGAATTACTATTTTTCATGGTACTTATTAAAATTGTCCTTTTGTTTATCCGAAATTCCGCCTTGTGTAAATGAAATCTATGGGGCATGGATTTGATCTGATTCTTAGGTAACGAAACTCAAGATCCGAACAACTTCTGGAATAAACGACATTCAACTAATATTTGAGGTAACCTGCACTGTGGATATTTGGTAGGACTAAACAAATTTCGAAACCCCTTCCAGAAAACGTGATGTGTAACGTGGAAATCAGAAGAATAAGGCACTAATTGAGGTGTCCGCTGTTCTATAAGCCGTATACTTTCTCCATAGCTGTTTTGCAGTTTCAAAACGAGTCAGTTATCTAACTCAGAGTATCAAAGCCATTTATTGATGCCATATTGGTAATTAGGGTAAATTTTAACACTTTTGTTAGGTAAGATTTCTGACATGATAAATAAAAGTATGTTTGAAATTCATTCTAGTTAATGGTAACTAAACTTTGTCTAGTCTGCAAAACGGAACAAACAACCACCTTGATATTGCTGTAATAGAGAATATATTTCACAGGCGGTTAACATGTGGAAATGTTACGTGAAAATTAAAACGGTTATATGTATTAATTATTCATCCTTTTTAATGTTGTTGCTATGCTGGTGCAATCGCAATAATGGAAAAAATGACAAAGAAATTGATAGAAAAAGTTTGGATTATTTTTAAGGGCTTCTTTTGATAAAAATATCACTAATAAGTCCTTTCTAAGTAATCAGTTTAGGTATTTGTAGTAAAATCCATAATTTGAAGCACAAAAATTTATAAACAGTAATATAACTAATAATTATATTACTGTAATAAAAGAAAATCTAAAGGAAAGTTGCTGATTTATTTCATCTAATGTCACTTTTCCGCACCCAAATTTTAACCTTGTTGGGTCTAAAATAATAAGCCTTATTTCTAAATCAATTAAGAGCTTTTTCCACTTTTAACATTTTGAATTACGTGGTACTACAATCGCATGACAAACCGATTCTGCTGTTGTAATCTAACGGCCAAATTGGTGAGCCACATTTCATCTCAATAAGACGATTTTTGTCCACATTTTAACCAGAAATGTCTAAAAGAATCTTGATGGTTCTGTAAATTTTAAAGTTCAGATTGTTTTCAAATACAGCTCCATTTTCATTGGTGCAGCGGAAGATTAAATAAAATCAACATGCGTTGAATGCTGGCTTAGTTTAAGTTAAAGAAAAGAAACTAAATATAAATTGATTACAAAATTCTCCCCATATTTCAAGGTTAACTAAATACAACTCCTCTGGAACTTCTGAACTTTGAGTATATAGATTTTTATAGATACATTCTCTGATTAAAAAACTTATTTCAGAATTTTATTAATACTTCCATTTGTTTCATTTATTTAAACAATGATATAAATAGTTAAATAAATACTTAAATAAATGTCCTGCTTTTCTTGCCAATATTTGTTTAAAATGTAAAGGAATTTTGACCCCAAAATTCCTTTAGTTTCCAGCTCATTTTGAAAACATATCTTAAAACAATTCAGGTGACAAAGTTAGTTGAATAGCAAATCACGTCCATTTTAATGACGATTAAATGGAAATTTTCATAAATAAAATTCAAATCATTTCAAGATTTTTCCTTTAAATATTTTTTTTATAATCCTGTTGTTTTTAGAAAATGAAACGAATACTTTTTATCTAGTTGCCCTACTCAATGTAAAAAAAGAAAAAAAAAAAAATGTTATGAAATTTTTCAATCTTATGTCAAAAACTACATACAGTAAAACCTGTAATATTTTGAAACCATTAATGACTCAACAATAATTTGAAAGCGTATGCAGCTAACCTATAGAAGAGTTTTGGTAAAGTTGAATTATGGGCTTTCGATGAATGATAATATATAATCCTGCATTTATTAAAGCCCAATAATTTGAGTTTTATAGCTAGATTGCACCTAAAAATCTAGTGTTGTTGAAGTTACGGAAGTTCAAGGAAGTCACGTAGACGATAGGAGACTGTGTATTCTCTAAAGTTTCGTCCTTGGTTTAAAATAATATCAAGTTTAGTTATTATTATGCATACCATTTTGAAGCAACAAGAGGAATATTTCAGAACGAACTTTACTATTGTGAATCTAATCAGATGACGAAGGCGTAACTTGGAGCATCATCCACTTTTCTAACTTCCACGTCACATCAACTGCCGAATATACGACTCAAACGTTTTAACATGTTCCAGACTGCTAACATATTGGATTTTTGATTGAATCAGATAACGAATCTTGAATTCTCCGACATCAAAGCAGATACCTTAACACCAGGCCACCGCGGCCCGAAATCCATCCTGAATAATACGCGTGAAACTCGAAACGGGAGCATACACAAATAAATCAAATATGAATTTAAATGCACTGTTTTCTAAAAACAGCTGTCAGATTCCGAGAAATGTTATATGTCCTTCTGATTACGATACAAGTGAATAGTTCAATTTATTAGCTAACAATACTACAGGTTGCGAAACGAATGTATGAAGCAAAAAGAGAGAGAGAGAGAGAGAGAGAGAGGTTGGTGCAAGTGCAAAATGTTACTGTGCAGATATATTTTAAAAGTAAGTTTACTGCAATTATTCTCCAACACTGTCAGTATCATTACATTTCTGCTTCTCCTGATGGTATCAATCTGAGTAGAGGAATTTAGGAAAGTCGAATTTACAAAACGACAAGAATAAATGCGATAGTATGTCAAAAAACAAACAAACAAACTCTACTCTTCCTCGAAGTACTGGCGTGCATTTCAGTGAGCTTTTGCATATTCAATAGCATGAAATGTTTTGGGGGAAATTGAGACTCAAGGCTGCCTCAGAAAAAAGGACGCTTCGACCCAAGTTATTTCGTTTTAATAAATGCATAATGTCAAAAATTGTACTTCAAAAAGTATATATTGAAAATTATTCTTCTTCTGGGAGTACGGCGCGCTGTCAACACATAGATTCATCTTCGTTCAAAAATGTTAGCTGCTTTGAAATGCTTGGCATTCCGTTCTTATGAGAGGATCTAACTAGTATCAAGAACAATGTAAATATAGGGTTTTCCGAAAGAGAGTTTTCAAGCACAAAAAATTTAAAATATTTTTGATACATATTGTTTACAAAGTCACGAATGCTAATTCGAATTAAATGTTGAGTTTTTATCTTTTAAGTTTTGAATAATAGAATTCAATTATTATTCAAAACTTAAAAGTAATATCTAATTAGTAATTTTGTTTTATGCATCATCTGCAAATGAAAAGTCGTCCATAGAATATGAATGCTACATTTTTGTTTCATTTCTTTCCGGGTTTTTTGTTAATGCATTTTGAATAGAACTATTTCTTTGAATATCTAAAGGGATTTCATTTGACCTAAACATGGCCAAAAGAAAAAAAAATATATATATATGGAAAAAGTTTTATTTAATAGTCTCACTTTCTTAGGAAATAATGATGGCATACTCTTCCGAGTATCATTTCAAAACAGTTTCATTTCATGGTGGCAATTAAGGAACGTAGAAAAAGGATAAAGGAATTCAGTTTTAACTTCAGAGTTTTTGATCTTCAAATACATGCTCACATAAAAAATAAAGTCACACACCGTTTTTTCTTGTTTGTCTATTTATTTTTTTACATTCTTGTTTATCTAAATTACTTTTTGATTAGAACTGGAATGAGAAAAAAATTCTTATCACCACATGTAACCTGAAAATATACCTGAGAAGAGTTACACTGAAAGGATAACACTTTGAAAAATAATTACGAACTTTTCACAAGTTAGAGAACATTTCATAAGACTTATTACAAAGGTAAAATTTTGAAACTGGCGTCTATCACAAAAATAACTTAGCATATAAAAGAAAACTTCATTTAATTAGATATACAGTGAAAAAAGTTTATTACTGAATTCGTCGTCAAAGTAAGTAGGCTGCTGCTGCTACTTAAAAAAACCCTGTAAAGAAGATAAAAGCGCTTTAATACATTCAGTGTTTCGCCATAAGTTTCGAGTCGCGCGATGTTTAGATGAAGGTTGTCATGCTGAGATGATTCCAGGTGCGGCAGACATGGAGTTCAAATGCAGCAGTTTTGGCTCTTAAAGCGCTTCACGTAGGTACGAAGTTAGAATGTGTTGCGCAACTGTTTAAAACAGATAAGTTTTAGAACCTGATGGCGTAAATGTATGAAGGAGGGGATTGCGACAGCTACCTGCCGTGCTGGTGGGCGTAGTCATACCAAAATATGGGGTTATGAAAACGACGGCTTCAATCGATTGTACTTTTATCTCGCTCATTGCTAAGTGTTTTCTCAGAGAATCCAGTTTTTCAATGACTCACACTTCGCCAGTTTTAATTGAAATGTCCTTGTAAAATAACACAACCATTCGTATTTGTTTTGAATTGTTTCGGGAAAAACTCTCAGATTTGCGAAAAAGGCTTGTTTCTTTTTATACCAAAGAAATATAATAGAGAATTCATCTACTATATAGTGAAAAATTTGATGATAAAAAATAAGAAATATAAACTGTCTATATTTTCTTTTGAAAACCTTCAGTTAGTTGGTAGTGTAATGAACTGAAAATGAAGTACTTTTTTTGTATTAACTCTTCCCTTGTCAAGTTACTTTTTGATTGAAACTTTCAGATTATGTGTTTAAAAGAGGATTCATGTTAAAATAGGAAAAATAATTGAAATTGATTTGTTTTCTTTTATATACGAAGCAAAGAATCATTTAGAGAATAAATGGTTAATATATTGTCACATTTTATCATACAAATAATTTTATTTGTTATTTAAAGTAAAAGTCAATATACGCTAAAATTATTAAATACAGTATCATCAGTATGAATAATAGAGCAGCAGCAGCAGCATCATTATGAATAAAAAAGCATCATCAGTATGAATTAAAAAGCACCATCAGTATGAATTAAAAAGCACCATCAGTATGAATTAAAAAGCACCATCAGTATGAATAAGAAAGCCCCATCAGTATCATCAGTATGATAATAAAGGTTGCAATTTTCTTCAATTCAAAGAGGTATACGGAGTAAAATCGACATTAGAGAAATAATCGTACTGCTTTGTAATTACTGAACATTTCGAAATTGAAAATGACCGACTTTATTAGATTTTTTTAAATAATATTCTATTAGTAAAAATGCTTGTTAGTGATTTTAGAAAGATTTGTCTCGTGATTCAAAACTTTTTTTCCTATTTCCGATGTTCTTCACGCTGTCGATTATTGCATGTTTCGAATGATTTTTTGCTTGAATACTCATATTATTTATGTATGCTTTTGATCCATATAATTGCAATTATAAGTGAGGTTTGTCTTCTGATAGTTGTTACTTCATAATGGAGGCGAATACATTGAATGTTTGCTAGCCGGTATATATCAATTATCTTATGCAACATTAACTTCGTTCGGACACTCTAGTGATTTAAATTGTAATTGTATACTCCGAAAACAGTTAAGTTCTGGTTATACGAAGAATTCTGATTTCATTTCAAACTCAATTGCCATATAATATATAAATCTTCAATCGTTTGCGAATTGTTTCTTCATAATTCTGAAACACATTGTACTTTTCTTAAAACAGTGGAGAGAGTTTAGAGAAAAATTGACTTTGACTACTTTCTTCTTTGAAAAATAACTCTAAGTCATTCTGTTAATTGATTCAGATGGACTTTTAAAATAAATCTTTTTTTTTTATTCAGAGGCCTCTTTCTTATAGAAAAAATTTGATGGGATGGAAATTGGAGACCCTATGGAAAATCTCAAAGGAGATTTTGCTCAGTTTTTCGAGATTCAAATATTATTCAACAAATCAGGAGTTTTAAGAAATCCAGCTTCAGAGAAATACAACCATTATACAATTTATGATGATTATGTATAAGCTGAACAAAATTGTATTGCTGGTGAATAATTATTGATTAAGAACTATTATTGGTGAATAATTCTATTTCGCCTGAATTCGTCGTGAAAAAACAGTTATCTGTGTGTTTTTGAATCCCTAAGCGTTACATTCGAACTGAAAGCAGAAAATCAAAGTCATAATTAAATTTTTTTGTGCAAAATTTGTTTATTCTTCTACGTTATGAGAAAATAAATCGTGCAAGAACAAATTTAAGGCCATTCAATGAAAAGGCAGCCCACACATCAGCCTACTTGAATGAAAGTTGATAAAAGACGCCCATCTTTCCTCGAACAAATCAAATCAAATCTCGTCGAATGAAGGCAAAGCTGTCTGTTAAACCATTTGTTATCATTTTTATGTTTCTTCGAGCAACTTCTCTCATCTGATTTTCTCATTTTGCGGGGTCAAAAGATTGTATCTTAATATTATTTCAAAAGGTTTTTACATTTCGCTTATGTAAATTGACGGCATAGTTTTCAGATTTCTATAACGGAGCACATTTCGACAGGAAATTTTAGATTCATTTTTAAGAAATGTTTCTGCCATTTTAAACCTATTTGCAGCATTCTTTTTCAGTTTCTGAAAATATGCTGCACACAATTCTATAAGCTATCACTTTTAAAAATCTTTCACTTCCGCTTATGGTTATTTTCTTTGCACGTGATATTGAATTCAAAAATTTAGATTTTTTTAATAATATTCCAGAATTATTTGCGATTTTCTTCCAATGTTAAAGAATGAGTTGATAAAGAAAAAATGTCATGTGTTTTCATTTGTTCTGAAAATGGAAAGTGATATTAATATTTAGCCAAATAAACTGGGATTGTTAACTGATTTCAATATGCTTTTTCAAGAAGCATGCCATTATTCTTTTATTTGAGATCCTTTTCATTCGTTTGGGGAATAAATTGCGTTTTCTTCATTTCATTATCCTTTTTGAAAAATAAATTTTAAAAAGAAAATAATTAATAAAATTGAAAAATAATTTTTAATAGAAGTTAATTTCATTGAAAATAACACTTGCACTTATTTTAACCTTACAAATTCGTAACTGTTAGTAAAGAAAGATTAAATATTAAAAAACAATTTATATAATAATTTATAAATTGAAGAGTAAAAAGTAAAAAAAGGTTTTCTAATAAAAACTGCCAACTTTTTAGTATACTATTTACAATAGGTTGAAAAAAACTTTCATTAAATTTATCTATGATACAATTTTTCTGCATTTTACTGAGACGATCAGTGCTGTGTGGATACGAACGGTTCTGAGTAACAAACTTTAGATATTACACACGATCGAATTATAGATTTTTTTCATCTAAGGCTTTGGTAACACAGCGGCAATTATTGATCATAACATAACAGTATAATCTTATGACCAATCGATATCTGATATCTTGGAACACATATAAACAGAAGGAGAAAAAAAGTAACAATTTTGAAAAAAACTCGAAGGCTATTTTGAGACGGATCTCGTCATTTTCAGACGCAGACAGTTGAGGTCGACACCCGAGTCAGCACTCCTTTCCAATTTTCATTGCTAAACCAAAGGCTCTGATGGATGTAGTATTCTCCAAACTCTTTTACACAATGATTCTTGATGGAACCAAGTTACGAACGTCAGGTCTCGAAATCGAGACCTAACCATCAGGCCCTGAAAATAGAAGAGACAGAGGCAATATCTATTTCTCCTTTTCTGATCATATGGGAATCTTTGATGTTGACTAGTAACAAGATTTTGTAGTTCTGTGAAGCCGCCTTCCACGACCAGTGCGTCTGCAGACATGGCACACTTTCCCCTCTTGCCAATCCCTTGCGGTTTTCCGGGGTTCTTTGATGTCTGTCCAGTTTACCGACAATTTGCGGGAAACTCCGTATCGCGTCCACAGACATCAAAGAACCCCTGTAAACCGCAAGAGAGGGGCAAGAAGGAAAAGTGTGCCATGTCTACAGAAACACAAGTCTTCAAAACGCGGCTTCACGATCAACAATGTAAATACAACTAAAAGGAAACTGTTATTTCTGCTTTGAGGGTGGAAGTCTTGAACCAAAATTCTATCCTGACTTTAACATCAATCCTTACTTTTTATGTGTAAATGTTGCCTGCTTTGATACGAAATAGAATAAGTAAATATAATAACAAATAAGCTTTCCGACAGGCACTACATATCGAAGATTCACTTAGGATAAAAAGCTTAGACTTTGACCGATATGGCTCTTTAATGTTTGTGTAAAAGACTATAAAAGAACTCTACTCAATATTCATTTGTGTCTAGTGCTCAAAATCGTGATATTTTGCTATGTTATGTATTATTAGTAACATCAATTACCAGAGAGAAACTAAAAGTGAAAAATTAGTATCAAGAACTTAAATTGAAAAACATTATCAAAATATTTTAAGAAATTCATTTTAACTGTGTACTGAAAAGCACATTTTTTTTTATTTTAATTCTTTTCTACTTTTTAAATTTGAGATCCGTCGATTTTCAAATTTGTTATCAGATGGCGCCATGGGTTTGGAATCAAAGTTTAATCAAATTAAGGATGAGCTCATAATTAACTTCTGAAAATATTAAAGTAGTGTACTGTCAAAGAGAATATACAAATGTAAGAAATTTGAATCCTTGAGTACATTAGGGGGGAAAGGGAAATGAGAAAAAAAATCAACTTCAAAATTATATCTTAAAAACATGAACCAATTCTAGTTAAATAAAAATATCTAAAAACATTTTTTTTAATTAAGTAGCGAATACTAAGACATATTTTTTCTTACATTTAAAAAATTTGCAGATAGGATTTGTTGAATTTTTCACTCAATTCATGACTAAAAAGTCCTTTGATGTCTTTGAGACTTTTTTGGGGTGGGGATTTAAGGGCATGCAAGTCTTGAATATCTTTTCTGATGAAATTGATGACTTAGACAAACTGTTGAAATATGAACTGAATGTCAATTCGGAGTGGGAAAAATCCCTGAAATAACAATTGAATTATTTGATGCATATAAATAGGTTAATCCTTCAACTCTCAAAAACAAGAGTAGCAGAACAACTGAATCCTAAATTGCCTCGAAGGACTTTACAGCATGATTCTTTCTTTGGGTCATTTCATTCAAAAGTCTCACCAAAGCTATGAGCGTAGTTCCAAACTATTAACAGGCTGATCGAAATACTCTACTGCACTCTTTTCTGAACAACTCGCAAGAATGCAGGAAGTTATTACTTAGATGGAAAGTAACTTTTAAGGAAAATGAAAGCCTTTTCACTAAGATTGTAAAAAAGAAAGTCCGATTTTCCTTTTTTCTTTGAAAAGTTCATTATTTCATCTATATTTTGTACATAATTAAGTTCCATTCAAATGATTATTCATTCATTTAGAATAATTCGAGAAAAATGGGTTGCTTTCAGATTCACGAACGCCCAGCCACTTTGAAAAAACTCGTGAGAGCTGTTTTGTATTTGAAAGGTTCTAATAAAATATTTCAAAAATTCACTCAACATTTTTTGAATAATTCTAAACCATGGTTGCTTAACTGAATAGGCATTCCTAACTGAAATAGTCTGTAAAATCGAAAAACTGAAGAATTATAAATGCAATAATTCAACTTATAAAATTATAAATATAGAGCCTTTCAAAACATGAATTCTAAAACAACTGGTATTTTAAACCATTTATAGACTGAAAAACTAAAATTTTATTCAATCAGTCTTTAATAGCATTGGATAAACATAATATTACGTTTAATAACAAACTAGAAGTGATTTTTATTAATTACGAAAATTTTGGACAACTTTTAAAATACCTTCAGGAAAATTTGCATTTTTCTCCCCTTAACGTGCGTTTTTTAATATTTCTGAATATTAATTTTCGCCTTTTTGATCTTATACAATTATGTGAAAAATTGGACCGTATCTGCTTTTCTTAAGATTCTAATAATGAATAGCTCTTTTATTGACTAAACGGCTTGTGATTTCATGTATTCAGTTATTAATTAAGATGGTATGTTGTAAATATCGAGAGAACAACTCGTGACTTCTATTAATTTTTAAAAAAATAAAATGATATTTTGTAAATGCTTAGATGTTATGGTTACACCGTCGTATAAATACAAAGCCGCAAAGACATAGTGGGAGAATCAGATTCGGAAACGGAAGATCCTCAATTCCTTCAGGAGCCTTATATACTTCACCTCTACAAAAGAGTTCCCGCTGGTCATTCGGAGTTGGTTTACGTTGATACCCGCTTTTCCCTCACCAGGTAGAGGTTGATACTAATACTCGATTGTGTCTGATACTTTTGTACCGGAAATAGTCAGTATCTCATCGGAATGAAATTGAGTATTGTTTCCCACACTTGCACCGAATTTGGGACTCATACTGATACGAATATGATTTCAAATTGGAATTTCGCTTTTTCAGAAAAGATATGGATGACAATGAGTATCTTGATCTTGATTTTTAGAATAATTGATGGAAGGGCGATAAGAAAAAGGACGGGTTTTGCTGGTATAGTTAATATAGAAAATGGCAAAAAATTTTGAGTGGAATGTGTACTATTACATGGGGTGAAGGACAGTAGGGACAAGGAATGAAGTATTATAGTTAAAAAACACACACACATCATACATGCTCACAGCGTAGCCGAGGCAGAACGGTTAAATGGACTTTATCGAATATATCTGTCGAGTCCAAACATTGATACCGGGTACTTGATACTCTTAGTCTGTGTAACTAATCTAAACTGTCAGTTTGATACAATACCCTCTACCCTAGTTTGGAGGGGTGAAATCGGCTCATGTATCGTTCTATAACTTTGATCATGATTCAGATTTCTGAGGAAAATAGACACTGTTTAAATTAATTTGATTCAAGATTTCGTCCATTCTAAATCTATATTCAAATTTACACCCTATGGCAAAACAAATCTTTTAAATACGCAATAAATTTTTCTTAGAAATCAAATGACGTTTCCTCGTTTGACGAAAATGGAACAGAAATAACTCTCAAATACTCTTTCAGTCATTTATATTTCTTGATTTAATCGCATCGGTGATGAATCTCAGTTGCGTCCAGAACATTCAAATATTAATTCATAACCCTGACACGAATAATCGCATAAAATTATAAAATTTTCAAACGCTAATGAGTTTACAGAAAAAAAAATATTTTATATTCGTTTCTAAAATTTGGCATTCGCTGAATCGTAATTATCAGTCCTTTGTAGAATTTGAAAGAAATCTCCATCGATTTGAAGAATTCTCCGATTGTTCGATGAGGAAAATTGCTTTCGATGGTCCGAGAAATTCCACTGCCGCACAGCAAAAGAAAAAAAAGGAAACAAGCTGAATTCCGGCATAACGACCGTCTGAATGTACCAGATGAGAATGAGGCACCTCCGGCAGTTTCTGCCCTGCTTAGTAGTCTGCACTTCGCGACTAGTTAGGAAAGAAAGGCATAATTCAATTGGAAGAATCTTGAGGAACGAGAATCATATATTAGGGGGAAATGACCCGAATCATTTAGAAAATGTTTTTTTTTTCTTCTGCTACGGAAATGGGAAAGGATTTGCTTTAATTTGGAAAGAGACATTGTATTTCGGATTGTTTCGAAGTCCTTTCCAATTTCCCGTGATTAAAAGGCGAATGAAATGTTTGAATCAAGTGACCCATTTTGAAGCGAATGATAGATTAAAAAGAAGCTTTTATCACTTTTATTTACCCGGGTATTAGTCGTTGAAATATCTCAACGGATTTCTGAAATTATTAATGGATGAAGTGTCTGAAGTATGTGGATTATAAATGGTTTATGTCGACCCTTCCAAATATTTGATAATTTTGTCACTTCACTTCACGTGAAATGTACATCTTGAGCTTCTAAAGATAAATATTTTGATTTTTCTGTGCACATTCTATTGTATTTAGTGACTAAAATACGATTTTTGCATCAAATATTTTCAGATAGAATTTATTTAAAATCTTTAAATTAACATCGAGTGAGCTGCGTGTCATTTTTTTGAGTTCATTTCGAATGAGTTTGCACACAAAACAATTCAAAGTTTGAGTATAATGGACGCCTTCATTTTTCTAATGGCCAACTTCGAATAGAAAGAATATTGAATTCCATTTGCCTCTGTTTTATTCTATTGTTATAAAAACTTGTTTTTATTTTAATTTGAAAAAAAAATGCGAACTTTTACAATTCCTTAGATTAATCAAACCATTTATTATGCAGAATCTTGTAAAATTCTGACTAAACGTTTATCTAATCAAGTTACTATTTGAATGCTAATTTACCGTACTGAGAGCATAATATGCATCGTAATACTCTTTCTAGATTAGTTATTCCACAAATGTAGCATATTCTAATATGCATTCATTTAAAATATAATTAATTCAAAATAAATTTCTTTTGGTGGCTTGATGTTTAAAAACAAAATATTAAAAACATTTTTTTTTCGTCATTTTATTTTCAAACTTTAAAAAAATATATAACTGTTGTAATATCTTTCTCTCTTATCAAAAAGAAACGCGCTAATTTCTGTTCAAATAGAATTTCAACTAAAAGTTGAGTTTACACATTCTGCAATTTGAATTTACATAAATGTGAAATTATTAATTATTCTGATTAGCTACTACGTAAAAGGTGAATATTTATTTTGAATTTAAACAAAAATTGACCCGAAAGGAAAGTGAAAATTGTTTGCAAATAGTTATTAAGGTACTCTGAAATATGTGTGCATATCATATTATCATCATCGAAACAGATCTTTAAAAATAGTTAATGGATTAGTAAATCATAAAATCAGATTACTTGACATTGATTACGAAATGCCTGTAATCTGTCTTCATAAGCGTACTTTACATTCTTTTTTATACTTTATTTAAGACAAATATGTTTTAAATAAAGAACTAGAACTATTATATCTAGAACTGTTCCTATACATGTAACCGAATTTTTTTTAAGTTACACACAAACTTTGGCCAAAAGTTTTGTTCAGATTCTCACCAACGCGTTTGGTTCTAAAATCTAACGCTTAGTAACATTCAGGCAATCATCAAAATGACATCATAAATATTTCTGCTGAAGTTAGAGAAAATTCCTCTGTTGCTTTTTTTTTAACAATTTGAAGAGCATATTTGCAATAATGTCATTGGTCATCATTATTAATTTCTAGTAGATGCAAGCTGCAAACTTTGGCTGGAAATCAGTAAAAAATATCGAATTCAACTCTCTGCTTCCTCGTCAATTATTTAAAATAATGAATAATTTCAACTGTCTGTTTTTAAAATGGGACTAAGTTTGGTTTAGTTATATTAGCTTCTTATCTTAAAGGAGCACTAGAGGCATATTGAGATGGTTTCACACACAGATGACGATGACGGCCCCTGAGTTGGGACTCCTTCCTTCAAACTTCCGCACCGCATTAGCAGGAGAACGCTTGATCTACGGCGCCAAATTTCGCGTGCACCAAGTAATAATACTCCCATTGTTTTAAGTCTACGCAGACGATGAATCTTTAGAAGAATTGAGTTTCGAACCTAGGGCTTCCGGTCCTTACGGTAAAGCCCTTGTATCTTTAAAACCAGCAGAAAATATATACATCTAGAAAAAATACAACTTGAAATAGTTACTACTGATATGTATCCTGATATGTGTTACTAATATATCATAAAATGTCTGCAAAATGAAAGGCAACCTTTAGGAAAAGCTTGTTGATTTGTTGAGTGTTTGGCAAATCATTTTCAATTTTATTTTCTCTTTTGGATAAGGATATTTGTCATAAGTTATTCATCGATATTCAATGTGATAAACATTAACTCATTCAAATACGAATATGCCACGTGTTTACTGTTGGCAAATCGATAGAAATTCATTCAAAAAATATTTTTCATGTTTATTAAAAACGCGTTCAATCTTTACAATAATGAAGTGATGCATGACTTCTTCTCAAAAAACAATTCACTATTGTTACCAATACACTGCATGGTTTTATTCATAAAGCTGTGTTACTTCTGGGTATTATTTTTGCTTTACGTGGATGAAACTCTTTCATTCTTAAAGCAGAGATTCCTTATATGGACGAATAAAATTGTTTATTTGCCGTCATTGATGTATCAACCAAAGACAGAATGTTCAAAATGTTTTGGATAACATTCTTAATGACAAATAATTTCATTTTAAAACATTTGACATCTCTTTTAAAAGCAGTTTTGATGGGTAATTGAATTTCTGCCAGGATTGCCGTTTTATACACTCCCATTGTTTCATTCAATTTTCTTTTGTAACAATACAAACTACAGTATTGATAGAAATGCATCATGTATGGGGAAAAAAGGCAAATTCTGTGAGTAGAACTCTATCCTTTATTTCGATAAATGCATCTCACATTTTCTCTCAGTCTAAATGCATTTCATATAAAAGCCTTTTACTTTAAGTATTTTACATTATTATTTCGAGGATTGAAATGGCACAGACATAACAAACTGAAAACACTTTAATATTCTATTACGAGTTTCTTAGATTTCTACTATACGTTTATACAGGGTGTTCACGGCCCAGCATTTCATTTCCAAACTGTTAGATATAAACTTATATCAAGACAAGGAAAAATGCTTTAAATGTCGTAAAGATTTATACTTGACGTCTAGAAAGAATTATACTTCACAGTCAATAAACTGCCTACTGAAAAGTTTTCATTCTATCATCGAATCCCTTCAATCATATTTAGTTAAATATTTTTGACACAATAACATTTGAAACAAACAAACAAAAAATGTTCTGCTACTAAAGCTGAAGATTTGAATTTTATTATTTTAAACCACCCAATTTCGTAAGTTAATCAATGGATTTTCCTCTTGGCGTCCATTGAAATTCTAAGAGGATTCGTTTTAAGAGTAAAATTAAGTATTTTTCCTGCAATGTCATTGGGATTTGCACATTTTTTTTCTTCGTTCAGATATTCCAAGTCTGAATAAATTTGTAAAGCTGTTTTATCTCTCAGATTCTTAGACCTAAAGGTACTTAGTACTTTTATCAAAGGTAAAAGATAATCAGCCAAAGGTTGTTTCAAATAATATAGAGTAATTCAAGATCAACGTGTACTTTTATTATAGTTAAAATGAATTACTTTGCTTTCACATTTCGAATCATATATTTATAAATGAAAATAACTGTCATTTTATTATTATTGCTTTTGCTAAACAGTTTGAAACATCATTCGCATATATTCGCTGCAACATCAGGATTTCAAAAATAGTTTTGCACACATTTATTTTAGTTCAAAATGAAATTATTAAAAATATGGAGTTTTAATATCTTTCTCTGTTTGAAGCAAAATATTGATTACAATTTCCAATAATTCTGAAAGGAAGTGATTGGATTGAGTAATTATTTCAGAACCTCATTTTGTTTGGATCTAGCCCTATCACCTCAATCTACGACCCAAATTGGGACCCCTTCTCAACCATGATGAGTCTCAGAGGCTTTGGAAAGTTTTAAAACATCGACAAAGAAGCAGAAATCTTAACCCTGCAGCCAATAACTATAACTAAATCGAATATAATTTTAAAATCTTTAAGTCAGTAAAGCTCTTCATTAAAAAAATAGTGAAAGATACCGAATTCAACATCCAATTCTGAGCATATATTAACTGATGATGTACTTAACTACAAAACTAACACGGAAATCGTGCCAAACGAACTTGAAGATACAATAGATTATGATCCAAACGAAAGCACAGCAGAAACTCATTCTAGTATCATAAAACAAGATTCCACAAATCAAACCTCCTGTAATAATATTCATTTTTCTGATGAAATAAACGAGTCTCGTTCAATAAAGGTAGCGAGAGATCTTTCCTTCTATAAAGCTACCTTGAGAGCCCATTTCGATAGGTTCATCTAAAAATCTTTAATCCAACGATTTTAAGTGTTCTCGTCCCCGACAAGTACTTAAAAAGATGCCCTGCTAAAAGTCATCTTTGATCTATTTTCCTCAGTGATTTAGGTTTCTGAAATCGATTTTTAATTTCATTCTTTTAACGTCTGAGTCTTGATCAACATCCTTATCTAATGACATGATATTTTGTTTTTGGTTTGCATTTTCATAAGATAATAATAATTGCTCTTTTTTGAACATTCTGGATTGTATACTATTTGAGTGTTTTTCACACTCACCTCAAATATTTTAGAATGCCAACATTTTTATATACTTCTCTGTTCCTGAAAATCCCCATAGGATTGGGGCTGCTGCTCCAAAAAAATCCAGTATCGAATCCTTCTCCAGCTGCTTCCACCCCCTTTCTTTTTTTGAACGGTGGGTAGATGTCTGAAGTATTGCTTCTTCCCCACTCATAACACAAATCGCATAAGTCTCTACTTAACATCCCATTTTAAAGATACGTAAAGATTAAAAAAAATGTAAAAAATAAAACAAAAATACAGAATCTTGTAGAGAAATAAATATATTTAGTAATATATTTAAAATATAATAAATTCTTTGAATAATATAAAAAAATAAATCACTTTAAATAATATATTTCGCCACTATATTTTATTTCCATCTGCATTTGTAAAAGTCTCGCAAGAATTATGACTCCAATAAATGACTCTCACCCATTAACGGTGATTTAATGTCAGCTGTCATGCAATTACCATTCCATTCAATGCAAGTTTCATTCGATTGACAAATGGGAATCAAAGTTTAAATGAAACACCTTTAGAAAAACTCTTTTGATACTAGGGAACATATAATAAACTTGGCTAGTAGATCTGTTCATAAATCCTTTCGATGTTGTCCATCGGCAAAAAAGAATCGAATCCAGTTTTAGAGAAAAATAAAATGCGGCTTTAAAGAAAAGGTAAAGAATGAAATGCAGCTTTAAAGAAAGTGGAAAATAGGATCTCGAATTTCCCTCGACATTGGTTGCCCCGTGAGGCAAATATTGATCATTCGATTCGAACACACGCAGAAACTGGCCATGTAAAAATATAACAGAGGCAGCCCTTATTTTCTCATAGTATTTTTAATAAAAGAAAGCGATTTATTTTTTACATTTTTTTTTCATATATTTGCACAAACTACGTAATGATAACAATCCAGAGATTAGAATTGAAACGTTTCATGCTTTTAGTTTTAAGATGAATGCGTATTAGAACTTATAATCAGAATGAACTGCAGAAATGAAAACTATTATGCGATTTTTGAAGCAAAATTAAAAATTTGGATCCAAACCGTTTGAAAAATAGGGTCCATTCTCTATTCTATTCATTATAGATTGAAATTAAACACAGTAGAGGCCTCCCATTTTTTATCTACGTTATGAATCAAATTCTTCCTAATAATAAATTGAATTAGACAAAAAAAACAAAAAAAACACCTGTATCATGAACAGAGAGTCTTTCTTGCTTTTCCATACCCATAGTAAAATCCCTTCATATGAATCCCTGTAAAGGTTCTGTTGGTAACGCAACTAGAAAAATATCGGTCATTGTCTAAAAATATTGTTTATTTTCTGATGATTGTTTAAGAAAAAAAAGTCTTCTTAGATAATAAAATCTCCCCGAAACTTTGTCTCCAATAAATGTCTTATCCCCTTCTTCCGCATAAGATAAGAGACCTTGGGTAAGGCCGCGACTACCATGCATAGCGTGGTGAACGATAGTTATGAAATATATATCTTTAGCATGAATTGAACCTTTTTAATGAATCTAAAGCGAAAATATGTATTTTGGACGCTTTTTTACTGGCCGATCGACTCCAAAATTTCACACCAAATTACAATTTTAATGACAAGATAACCTACTGAATTTCATTGCATTGCGTTTGAGAGTTATTGCATTCGCTATAATTTGACAGACGGTCAATTATTTGACGAATTTTATCCAAAATTCGTTAAGTATCTGGATTTTAGATGCTAAAACTATGTAACTTATGTTTTGTTGCTATCAAGTTTACTTGTACTGGAATACAGACTTCCTCTTAATGGATTTTGTTCGAAGTTTTATAGAAATCTAAGATTCGGTTGTAATTCCATAAGCCAAATTTTAGTTCTGTAGCTCAAAGTGTTTTTGAGTTATCGCGTGGAACAGATAGACAAAGAGACATAATGCCAAAAGTGAAACGTGAAAATTCGTCAAAATCTTGAATTTGAATTTTTTGAAGATAACAATACTTCCTCTATATCTCGTATACAAGAAAGTAAAAAACTAATATCTATTTCTGAAGTTCGAATTAATATTGAGTTTTCCTTTTTTATCACTCAAATATTTACTTTATTTCACCTGAACTTCGCATAAAAAATCTTATTGGCTACTTAATAGATAAAGAGTCGTGACATTTTTTCGCGTGATTTTTCATAAATTTGGATATACGTGATTTAAATATGTTTAGTCCTGATTTCCTGATACCGGAAATTAAAAATAATTTAAATATCCTTTCTGAGTTCTGATATCGGAAATTAAAAATTCAATTTTTCATATGGAAAAAAAAGCTAAATAAATTAATGACATATGACATCGCTGATGCTCTTACTGTCTTTCTTAAAAGGAAATCAATTTTTAAAACAGTACAACTCAAATAAAGGTTGTATAAAAATTTTGAGAGGGTGTTGTTAACAAAAATCCTTTTGAAGTGAAACTTGATATTTAAAAAAAAACAATGAGACATTGTTAAAAAATATACGAAACTTAAGCGATTAAATTAATAAATGCAACGAAATTAGAAATAGTTGAATTCCGTTAAATGGATTTAACAAAAATACTCTTTTTCTAACTCGATAATATTTGAGGTTTATTGCACTTTTTCTAAGTCAAAACGAAATATATTTACCAACAAATTAATTTGTATTTGTCCATTATAAGCTATTTTAACATCTCTCGTTGTAGCTGCTTTCTCTTCATAAGTGAAAAAAATCGAAAAATAATCATAAATACTTTGACCACATAATATAGTCTTCGCAATCAAATTCCTTTTATTATTTAGGGATAGTGGCATGTTAATATTTTAAGCTGAAAGGAAAGTTATTAGCTCCTGGCAAATATTTGATAGAAAAAAATCTAGACATGTCAGTTTCTTATCCCAAACCATAATGGATTGTTAATAAAAATTAACTAATCTAATTAATAGGTCAGATTAATTTTATCTAATAAGCTATTTTCCTAATAATAAGTCTCGTTCCCAATAATTTTTTAATGTACCATTGTTTGAAAAGAATGGCCTTTTAAAAGTTAATGTTAGTTATTTTTAGACAGAAATCGTTGAGAGACGAAACTAAGAGAATAAAAAACTTATATCATTTGAACCAGAGTAAGTAACTTTTATTCAATATGGTGTCTTAGGGAGATGGTCGATAATGATGTATTTCATGGTATTAAATTGAAAACCTAATTCCCTGTTTCTGATAAAAGTTGAAACTTGTTTTGGAGAAATAAAGGAAGATTTCTATTGTTACTTTACGAGCTCATATATTTTATGGGCTTTTTATAAGATAGTTTGTACCGTTATAATGATAGAAAGGAAGTTATAAAATACTTTGCACCATTATAAGGATACAAAATATTTTATTGCACACCCAGTCAATTTTCATCTCATTTATTTAACATCCTTATAAATAGCGAATTTAAATATTTTTAAAAAGATAAGAGATTTTAAGTTACGTAGACTTTGTATACCACATAAGGTGAAAGTTGTATTGGTTTCAGAATGTTCTTAAGATACTTTAATATGCATGTTTTGTTTCGAAGTTGAAACCATGTTGTTTCTATACCACGTCTATGTTGTATTAATTTACGTCCAACTTTATGAAAAATACGCGTCCCCCCATCCTTTTTCTAATTGACAGTAAATAAATGAAGTTTCAGGGCTCTAATCGCTAACGATCTCCTCAAGTTCTTAGCTTGTTTCTGCCCTTGGTAGTTTGAGAGTTGAGATTTCGTCATCAGGAAAAGTCGGGAGTCACAGGTTCGAGACCAGATTCTCCAAACCTGCTCCATTTACGAAGATTGGTGCTGGATAAACTCACTCGCAGTCAAAATTTTAATTATACTAACGTCTCGTTTTAAGGAAACACTAAGGCTATTTTAAAGCCACCCTCGTAATTTTGAAACTCGGTCAGATGGCAGAGACATCGCCTGAGCTGCCACCCACTCTCCAAGCTTCCACACCGTATCAACGGATGGACGTTTGTCCCCGCTAGTTTTAGCGTGCACCAGGTCCCAGAAACCCGTACGAAGGTTCTTGGGTGGAATCGGGTCTCGAATTTGAAGTCCTCCGGTTCCGAAGCCGAGACCTTACTGCCAGGTCACCGCGACCCAGTTTTAACATTTTTTCTATTATTTGTACTAAACGAGAGGAATTCTTTTATTTTTTAAATTACATCTTTTGTTTCCAAATTTTCAAGAGACTTTTGATGACGTTACAAGAATCCGCTGGTTCTGAGGCCGAGACCTTAACACCCAGCTACCGCATTCCCACTGGGAATCAAAATTCCTCATGTTGGTGAGGAGGGTCAGTTTGGGAGGGATTTCTGTGTTCAGAGCAATTCATTTAAGGGTCAGACGGTTTAATGGGGCATCATGAAGCTTTCAAATGGAATATATATTCGTAGAATTTATAACTATGTGTGTTGTTCTTTTGAACAAGATTCATAGTTGATATGTTTTTGCTAGAATGGCAATTAGATTGTAACTCGTGTAAAAAATATATCTGGAATTAAGAAAATAATACACTGAACTACTGCCTCCAATAAGTAAATGACTTACTTGCATGCGTTATATTATATCACATTGCATTTAGGTATTAATAATTATCGAATCTTATCTCCTTTTATTTTTCAGTGAAATCTGAGATATAAAGTTTTATAAAATAATTTCGATATAAATTTGATTATCGATCGATGAAGAGGTATAAAGTCGGAACATATTCAAATTTTCGTAACTCAATCAGTTTTAGTCTACAAAACATGAAACTTTCTTTTATTTAAAAACAGTAGTGTCTTTTGTCCTGTCAATCATATTTTATTAAATATGATTGACAGGACAAAGAGTCTTTATAAAAATTTAAAATCCGTCATTGAAAACATTTATTGATTCAAATTATATAATATATAATTAATTATTGCCTTTATATTTGTTAGACGTATGTGCCTATTATGGAATGTTTAGAAATTAGCTGTAGGGCCCTGATTAGAGTGTGCATCCTGTAAATATTGAAAGACGTTTGCCCTAAACAAAATGGAATCACTGAATTAATAATATAGATAATTTAAAAGGGCACAAAAAACTTTCTTGTAATGTTTTTTTGAAAATATCATATTTTATATTTATTTCATTCCTTACAGAATTAAAAAATGACACTTAGAAAAACTTATTAAAAATTAGACATTTTTAGCTTTAGTTTGCAGTAAGAGTTAACTTTATCTTTTAATTTGAGCTTTTGTCAACGTACTGGCAACACGTGGATGAAAGTTATTTTTCCTATGTACGCGTAAAAAAATATTACTCATGCATGAGAAAAAATAGCTTTACACTTGTGCACGTGTACACAATAACACGTATACGATAGTACACGTGTTCTTCTAGCTTAATTTTTTTTTCTATGTGATGGTTGAAATGTATTTTAAAAGTTCATTGAAAATAGAAAATTTATGGATTTAAACAGTAACTTTAAAATGTTGTAAAAATCATTTTTACGCTGTAATATTTCCGGAACTTATGGCGGGACGCTGCGAGATGCACTTTCCCAATCAATTATATATGTACCGATTTTGGTATCTCGAGATCAAACAGTCTGTTCTGTAGAGCGCTAACACGCAAAAACACATTCATCTTTATTAAAAGAAAGGATACGAATGTGTTTGGGTAAGCAGCAAGTTAACAATGGATTAATGTGTATAGTTGCGAAAGAGTTGCACAGCTTTATTCGAACATCGTTCATCGGACAATCATAAAAATCGTTTCATTCGAGAGGAATTAACTTAAAGATTTTTGAGTTAAAAATTTCATTAGTTCAGTTTAATTAACGTCCCATTTTAAAACAACACTAGGGCTATTTTGGGATGAGCCTCGTAATTTTGTAGGGCGTAGTAGTAGTCCTCTTGGATGACGAGGACGACACCTGAGCTGACACCCTCTCTTCAAACTTTCACATCACACCAGCCTGAGGATGTTTGACCTCAACGATTTAATGTGCACCAGACCCGCTTTCATGCCGTTTCTTCGGTGGAATCGGATCTTGAACCTGAAACCCTCCGGTTCAGTTGCGAAGACCTTACCAACAGGCCTGTAAAAATATGCGAAGTGATATTATAAAGATTGTTTCCTTGAGAACTCAATAACCTTTTATAAATATCTGTTTCAACCTTTTATAAATATCTGTTCCACATATTTACAATGAATTTCTTACGAGATGAATGAATATACAAAGTGGTCAGAATTAAATTTAAGGCATTAAGATTCTTAGCTTCGTTTCTAAAGAACACATCCGAATGAAGCTTCATATATTTGTTTCTGAGACCACGGGGCCGAAAAAAATGTGTGAAATTATGCCAAAAGGTGGCTCTATAACGAAATAAAAAGAAATATAACAGCTTAAAATAATAGAATAACCGAATATTTATTTACACATCTTTGTGCTTTATGTGAATACGTTGTCAGTCAACAATATGCTGAAACCGTATCACCGTGTTATTAGCGGTCGCATGCAACGTTTCAGTAGGAATGAAGGATACATTTCGAAATATGCTGGCTTTCAAGTACTGTTTATTAGTTAGATATCTTTGATAAATCCGATCTTTGAAAAAACTCAACAGACAGAAGTCGCAAAGGTTCCGATCTGGTGACCGAGTTGGTCAGACAAAGGGGAGAAAGTACGCAATATAGCACATTTATCAGTGAAATGAACTTGAATCACGTACTTTACATATTTTGCCGTATGAGCAGTTTCACCGTCTTACATTAACACGGTGGTGATCAAACAGCATGGTTGTCTTAACGCCAGGACAATATGATCCTTCAGGAGTCTGCTATATAAGGTCGCTAGTGACAGTACACCTAACGAATCAGTTCACTATGACTTCCTTGAAGAAATACAGACCAGCAATGAAATTCGGCGTGAATACACACAATACCTTGATGTAGGAGAAATGTAGTGGCTATTGCATGGCATGAAGATTCGTGGAGCCCCATATGCGGCAGTTCTTTTTGTTCACCACTACTCATCCACTTGCATTCTCGCCAGGAAAGGAAAGACGAAATCCAGATGGGCAGAATAATCTTGTGATTTTAATTATTGCTAGAAATGGATCTTGTAAAAGTACAACTTCAGAATTTTATGTAAAATCATGTGCATGGTTACCCATTTCATATGACCAGTGCTTGTGCTGTTGAGTGGATACGTACGGCAGCATTTGAAGAACTTACAGATGCTTTAGCCGTTGCAATTGCAACTTCCTTCACAATAGCAGATTCCATTGCACGTCGCCCTGTTCCTATAGCAACATTCAGGGAACCGTTTTCATTAAACTTACGCATCATGTCTTTGCGGACATGGGTTTTTCTTTAAGTTATTATTCCGCTAGTGCTTTTGAAGCATTCCACGCATTCTGATAAAAGAGTTTCATTATCAATGACCGCTTTTTCTTGGTAGTGACATGTTCACTGGAGGCGAAAGATTTTTTCGAACCATCATATCGCTTTTATAGCGAATTCAAACGA
Organism: Argiope aurantia; assembly: GCA_026543865.1. Classification (NCBI taxonomy): domain Eukaryota; kingdom Metazoa; phylum Arthropoda; class Arachnida; order Araneae; family Araneidae; genus Argiope; species Argiope aurantia. The sequence goes on from JAPMOR010104548.1 coordinate 62,407, forward strand.
GCTCTTCATTAGCATATGGTTTTAAGCAATGCAGCGGCATCAATCGGAAAAATTTCGAACTATTTTTCCCTGACAGAAACCTCGACCTCATAATCTAAAGAACAAGTATATGGAGTTTCATTTGAACCCGTTCAGTAGAAACGAAGCTACGAGTCTATTAGTACCGTCACTTTACGTTTAACTACTCTGTATAATTGCAGGCTTCTTTTTTTCATTTCCTAAATTCGTTTTTTCCCACAAGAAACGGCTTTTCATATTATTTAATTGATCCAGATATTACTTTTATTACAATTATATTACTTTTATTTTCAATTGAGTTGCATAAACGAATATACCGTGGTGAGAGGACCTTTTCGGTTAGTCTTCCAATAATAATATTTCTCACGACTCCTAATGCAGCAGAGGATGGATTTAACTTCAAGTTCGAATCTAAGCGGGCATTCTATGAGTAGGAAAGCAAGGGTCATAGTTGTAACTTGTGTAAGATGTAACAAGCACGTTACGCTGGGTTTTTTAAAATTTTTAATCCGAATTTTCACTTAACATGACTTTTATTACGGTTCCTGTCATCTCAGCATAGTCAATGTCCAACTGAAACGGGCAGTGAGAAATTGTGAATACGTGCTAGTAGAGGGAGAAAAAATTTTTTTCTAAAATTTTAAGATATGTTATTGATCATTTTAAAAATGTTTCTAGTTATTCACTTTGTTTATGTAGTAAGTTTTAAAAACTTCTTTAATTTTATTTTTACTAATTGCATAAATCAACAAAAATGTCTGAAATTCTGTGATGGAGCAAGCTGTAACATATTACAACTTTGTGTGTGATTCATGTCAATCGACTTTCAGTTTTAAATGTTTACAAGATCAAATCTCTCCCTAAAAGATTCATTCTCGAAGAGTCTAAAAGAGGCCCAATAAATAAAAAATAAATGAAAATAAATTTTTAAACTTATTCACCATAAAGAAGCAATGAACAAAAATAGGACGAAAGGATTAATAAGATATCAATATAAAGGGAAGGTTAAAGAAAAAAAAATCAATCTGAAAGAGAAAACGAAGGAAGAACAAAGAAGAGGATTTTGATAACAGGCACAGATTCTAAAAAGAGAATATTATAGTATATATTATATTACAGTATATTGCATTAACATCCTGATATGGAGCAATGTTAGGGCTATATGGGACAAACAAAGTATTTTGATATATAGTCAGATGCCGAGGACAGAGTCTGGGCTCTTTTCCCTCCTGCCTCTCATCCCGAGGTTCAACTCGATAGATTCAGTATGCAATAAATTAGATAACCTGGCGGTTATTCGTGAAATAAAGTTTCAACTAAGTTTGAAATAAAGTTTCCAGACCAAGCATCGTCCTTGTCATCGGCCTGAGGCTCAAAATTTCGAGGTCCGTTCCAAAATATCCCTAGCGCTGCTTTAAAATGTCACGTTAATATAACTAAACTAAGCTTAGCTTCTTTAATTATAAAAGAATGCATTGTAGAGTTTTGACACCATAAAAGTTAATTCCAAAATTATTTTCAACGAATGATGAAAAAAAAAATGCATACAGGTAAGAACCGTTATTATGAAGGAATGAAATCCAATTAATGTGGACATAATCTTTTATCTGACAGAAAACTTTTCAATTTCAGTATAAATATTTAGCAAATTTAAGATCATCACTTGCAAAATTTGTTCGAGTGAATTTGTTTCTGAATTCGTTTTTTAGATTCATACAAACTTGATTACAAAAATAAAATCTCGCATTTTAAGTATCATGTTAAATCAAGCTATATGGTAATTATTTTTTGTATCATTTACATGAATGGAAAAAAAAATGGGAAATATTCTAAAACATAGCACGATGCATTTAAAACGCATTCTTGAATAGTTTTATTGATAAAAAAATTTGAATAACTTCGGAATGAAATTTATTCCTTACGTTTATATAATAAAAAATGAACCGTGGCTGAAAGCAGGAAATATTTCGAATTTTTCTTTAAAGTTTTTCTCTTTATTTTAAACAGAATAATTATTTCAAGCGGGTAGATAGCGTTCCCTATGTTATTTAAATGTTGATTATTTTCACGAACTATTTCGTTTCAAAGATTCTTCTTCGGGTCTTAATAGCCTTGACTTCTGTAGTAGAAGATTGCTGGTTCGACACCCAATTTCACCTGGGAACACATTGATCTTTCTATAATACCCCCCCCCCGCCAACGCCCAGTTTGTATGGTGAAGAAACTTGAAGTGCCGGTGAAGATATAGTTTTTGCTGGCACTTGAATTTGGTCCTCAAAATTTAATATCCATTCTAAAATGTAGCTTCAAAACAGGAACATTCATCAAATTAAATATCAAAGTTGCCAATCAAAGTTATTTCTGTGCATACACATATTTATAAAATCATAGGAAAATTAATCAATTAGTTTAAAGTGAATCAATTTTCAATAAGTCTTGATATGTGATTTTTGGAAAAACTGGAAGTCGGATGCTTGCTGGTGAGTCTTCGCTTGTGCTCACGGATGAAGGTGTGGTTTGAGGTGATCCAACATTTTAAAATTATATTTTAGATATTACCGTTATTTGGATGATATTCAGATAGCCTGCTATGTACAGTAGTTGAAAGTTCAGCATCTGGAGGGAAAAAAAAAAAGCATCAAAATGTTTTTTTTTTTTTTTTGTATGACGTTAGTTGTCGACGAGATCAAAGAGTTTCGCCTCTTTTTCTTGAGAAAGAGAATTTAAGTGTCATTTAATTGAAAATCGATTTTTTGAATTTCCCTTATTACGATTCTCAACAAGTGATTCAATTGAAATAGAACTTGTTTTCCTCATAAAGAGAATGCAATGGATATGCTATCTTTCAAGCAGATCAAACAGATCATGGATGGGTTTCTCTTTTCATTGTGATCACTCATTAAGTGAGACCTATATAAAATGGGGCCTAAGGAAAATAGGGAAACAGCACCCCCTCTTTTTTTTAAAAGACTATTATTCGTATATGCCTTTCCCTTTTCTTCTGATATTTTATGGCCGAGTGCTAAAATTAAAATCGCAATGAAACATAAATAATAATATATAAAGCATTTTCAAACTTACATTATTAGAATTTTAGAGACCATTCTTAATCTCGTAGTGTCAACCAACTTAAATTAATTATTAAAATTAATTTTTGGCATTCTAAAAATATTTATTACTACAAACAAACAAGAAGTAAATCTAAAATACCAAGAAGAAAAGTTGAACAAAAAATACATTACTTTTGATGCATGTACAAAATGAAAACCTTCAGCATCTTTTGCAGATAATGATTTAGGTTCTTACATCTAACTTTTAAAACAGAAAGACTTCCTAAAATTGTGACAATTAATGAAGATTGTAATTATTTTGGTTAAGAATGAATAAAATTTAAATTACAATAATTGCATATTACTTAGCTAGATTTTTAAAAATTTCTAATGTAAAGATAGTTGAAAAGAATTATAAAATGTATATAAATCACATGCAGGATTCGAACATATCATTTGCTGCCTATAGTTTTATCTTAAAATTAAGAAGAATTACTATCTCTTGTAATGTAAAACTACATATGTCTGAAAAATATTAAAAAATTTAACAAGCATCTAAATCATTCATCTCTCTCTCTCTCTCTCTCTCTCTCTCTCTCTCTATCGGTCTCTGTATATATATATATATATATATATATATATATATATATATTAAACACATCACATACCAAGTATGATTCTGAAATATAAATGGTCCTGTTCCCATAAAAAGCATTGAAAAAAAAACTGGCATCAAAATGCTGTACAAAAAGCTTTTTAGAAACGAAACAAGAAAACAAGAAACGAAATATAAATTTATATAATGCGTTTTAGCTGTTAAAATCACACATACTTTAAATGGTTACTGAAATGATTGCGATTTAACTAGATGATTAAAAATTACGATTTATATCTGGTTATATCAAATAAATAAATAGCTTATATTAATAAACTCCTATCTGCGAAACCATAATTTAAAACTTCTACAGCTTTAATAACTAAAAATCTCCTAAATAATTAAGGTGTACTTCATAAATATTGCATGGTATATCTTATTCTGAAATACACCTTTCAAACAGTAATTTCAATTATTTATTTTATCTTTTGTACTTCTATTCATACTTAAAGAAAATCTAATCAGTAGAAAAACAAACGATTTAATGATTTCACGAGACAATGAAGTTGCAGATAAATATCAACGATGAAATCAACTGGCGCAAATCATATTTAAAAATATTTAAAAAAATTTTAATTGCAAAAATAGGAAAAATAGATTTAGATCACTGAAAAGACAAACTTTGGAATTTTAAGTAGATATAAAAATTAAATTTGAACGATAATATTTTCAGAAATTCTCTTTAAAAACACTGAACTTCCTATATTTGTTAATTAAATAAAATTCCTTCTGAAGTTTTGAAATTTTTTTTCCAAATTCTCCAAAAATATTTGAGCTTAATATAATGAATACCCTTTGGTAACTTTATGTCTAACGCTCTGTCCTGTAATGCGCCAACAGTTACAATAATGTCTTCTTAATATTAGTGGAGATGATCCTTTTTTAATATTCGTAGAAGTATTACATACGGATGGCTCCTCATGGATGGGTGGAAAGAATTTCCTCAACAATTAATTTTTATGTAGAGGATGTAAGGTAAATGGATAATGGCGATTTTCAAAAGGGTATTGAATGATCTAAAATATACGAAACCAAGATAAAGCTCCTGGACAAGGCAAAGGACGTGTCAAAAATTAATCACCAATTCTTGTAACAATATCAGATCAAAATACCGAAAGTGAAACAAAATAACAGCATACATGACTGTCAAAACTAATAACTATCGTTTGTCTCTTAACTATAGTAAAGAGTAGAATTCAATAGTAAGTGTTAAAACTACAACTTACGAATCTATCTGCGTTATGATTTTAGCAATATCGCCATTGTTATATCAGTTGATCGGTTTTGCGAATTTCAAAATGTTAAAAATTGTTTGCATACCGGCAAAAATTTCCAGATGGATTTGGATGTTACATCAAAATGTCATTTGTTTTGCCATGTGTATGTGTTTGCCTTGTGTAAGTTTTGTCGTGTGATTTGACGATATAACAGCGATATAATTTTTGTATACAGCTAAATACGTAATATTAGTTGTAAATATCTCTTTGAAACCTTTTAGTTTTATGTTTTTGCTAGCAAATTCTTCTGCTGGTAACTTTTATAGCAACAATCCTATGACATTGCGGAAAAAAAAAAAACCGGCAAGAGAACTTTCAGCAATGCATGGATGATTTTTTCATCTAGTCTAAGTGAGCTATGGCTTCTGAGCGAGCTGCATTCTGGCGCAAACAAGTATTTCATCTGATCCTTGAAGTTTCATTCGGGAAAGCAGTCTGCTGTGAACGATGACGCTGCGATACAAAACCTGTTTGTTTTGCTTTTATAATTCCTCTTTTTCTTCTTACAGACGAATAATATTCGTGGAATATCAGACGAAAACGAAAGCTAGTTCAGTAAACTCTCACTTGTTTATTGAAAATTCTCATAGATTCTAAACATATTTGTTTATTATTAGCTTGTTTTAAATATTGACGTTTTACAACTGGTTCGGTCGAAATGTATGCAGTTACTCAAGCGAAACTCCTGCCCATTATGCATACGAAATATTTTCTTGTTTAAGAGATTCGGAATCAAATTTATCAGTGAGATATTGAAGGTTTATGGTAAAATGGCACGCATTTGTCTTAAACGCTTTTGCTTACGACAAACGTTGCCTTGATTTTAGAATTCAGGACTGAGAAATAGAATGCTGTCATTTTTTTTATTATTTGTTTTTCCGATAAAACATTTCAAACTGTATTTTATTTTAGTTTTAAATAACGAGGAAATCTGAAATGTAAATTTCAGTGTTTATAAATCATTTCAAGAAAAAATTTTCAATTTCAACAAAAACGATTTCATCTCTTATGACATTCATTTTCATCTCTTAATTAAAATTACTCTAGATTTTATCTGTTACGTTGAAACAAGGCACAATTCCTATATTGTCACTGTTATATCGGATTGCCATATGTCAAAAATCATGAACTTTTTCATGGAATAGCTGGAACCACTAACGGCGTTATGGCAGGCATCACATAAAATATTTTGACAAGCATTTTGCATCAAAAAGAGAATTTGACGTACGATATTTTGATATAAAAAGGTTAACCCCTTCCAGTAAGACTTAATAATGAACAATTGTGCATGAAATAACCATTTAACTTTTAGTAGAAAAACTTAGTTCATTTTATAATTCTTTACATATTATTAATAAAAATATATTGTTGATATGGATATAATTGTAATTCGTCATTTTATATTCACCACTTTTTCAAAAACCACCTCTGACTTCGGATTAGTATCTATTGTTACGGTTCGTTACGGTGTTTATTTCACGGCATGTTTTTCCTTTAGTAAGACAGATGTTCACACTAAATGTGTATAAGAATAAAGTCCACTGTCTAACAAAAATTTGCCGTAAATTTTACGAAGACAATCTAAAGGTAAACAATACATGATACTGATCTGTGATATCAACATAGGTAATAAAATTGCTGCCGGGTTCAGTATACTAGGAATTTTAAACCAAATTTATTATCATATTCAACAGTTATTTTAGTCACATGACAAGTATAGCTCGTCATTATGCTATATGGTATGAAAAACCAGTGTGGAGCTACACTCGTCATTGTACCGGAAGGAGTTAATATTAAGAAACCTTCAATTAGTAATGAAGTTGAATAAAATGTTCTTTGACTTTTTCATCTTCTTCTATCATTTGGTATTTGGCTTTGCTTTGGTAAAATAAAGAGAATATAACATGAATTTTAGAATAATCTTATTCCATAGATTAGTTTGGACCGAAAGTTGCCATTTTTGTTTTTAAGATCATTAAATCAAATTCCTACACAAATAGAAAGACCAGAATTCAAAAAAGAGATTTTCATGCAAGTTTACAATTCGAATTAGAAAATAATATGCCGAATTTCAAAAATCTAGCTTTTTACTTGGATGAGTTTTCGTACATACATAATTACGGAGAGCAGAATTTTCCTTTGGCGGATTTCATCCAAAATAAACAGAAATCTATGATTTCGGTGAAAAGGCCATATACAAATGTTGACCTTTTTTAGCATGTGACGTCTTTTCATTCTTGGATTTCACACATTCCTTCATTCAATATTATTTTCCCACTCAAGGAGGTTTAAGATAGGAAGGTTTGCCAAAATCAAATTTTTGGGTGGTTTAATCTTTCTCCAATTGCATTCAAGAGTAAGTATGCTTTTACCCTCCACATAATTCGTTACTGGACAAACTCAGACTAGAATGTCACTGCAGAGAATTTAGATTTCGGAATGGAGGTTTTCCTCTGCTTTAAACATAAAACATTTCCATTTTTCTTGAACAGTTCTAAAACGTTTTGGAAATTGTTGACACTTTATTATCCAAAATCTACCGTTGTGACTCTAAATTTCTTAATTCATGAAATTTAGAATCGATTTATTTCTAGGATTCACGAAATTCAATAAGTTTTTGAAACATATTATCGGGAATCAAATAAATGCCCACATTCTTTTAAAACATTTTTTTTTAATCTTTTTAAACCGAAGCGGGTGACTTGCCGATTCTACTCACATTCATCATGGATTGATATCCAGTATACTTTCACCAAAAGAGGATATTTCATTTTCAGACATGTTTTATCATTGTGGCTTCAAATAGTGTGCCCCCTAAAAATAATTTCAAATCGGTTTTTTTTAAAAAAACATTGTTCCTCAAGTAGGTTAATTCCTCAATTAAATATAAAAAAGAAAATTTAACTTTTCATCTTAATGATCCGAAAATATCAAGAATCAATAAAATCTTCTTAAAGAGCAAAAAATTTCTTTAATATTCCTTTTAAAAATGTCCGTTTATCTTCTTTAATTTTTAAATTTGAAAAAAAACAAACAATGAATTGATGTTCAACTCAATAAAATAATTTCAAATAGAAAAGATATCGAGAGAGAAAGGTTCAAAGAAAATCTATATCAAATGCATTTTCAACAATAAATAAATTTTGTAAATATTCTGCATCCTGGGGCATTTCTTTTGCAATGAAATCTTTCATTATTCCTGTTCTGTTTCGATACTTTTGAACGCACTGACAGAACATATTTGGAGTATGATGCAATATTCTTTGTAAAGAATTATTAACATATTGATGATTTGAAAACTTATTTCTGAGGTGGAGGAGTTTCGAAAAAATCTAGATATCCTGAGTAATAAACGTACATCTGAGATTTTTTTCGGAGGTATGTAATATTCCTCGGAGTCGTGTAATATTCGGAGGCCTTAGTGTTCTAGGTTTGAAACGTGGTTCTGTCACAGGTCCTGAATGTATATGAATCGAATGGATCCTAAACCTGATTCGATGGTCTTGCTGATGTGGATGACGGAACAGATATCACCCTCGTCATCTGATTATGATTCAAAGAGACTTCGTGTTGCTTCAAAGCGGTGCAATATATATTAAATTAACGTAGCTTCAAATATAGAATGCCAGATCTAATAACAAGAACATTTGTTGAAATATCATTAGATTATTAGCAAGATCTGAATTAGTAGTAGTAAGATCTGATTTTCTATTCAGGTCCGATATAGAAAATAAGATCTGACAGAAATAATTTGCTTTGAAGTATCATTTTTTTTTCAGTTTAGAAGAAGGGAATGCAGAGATTTAAATACCTGATTTTCATATCAATTTTTCTTTATTAATATTGAATAATGTGGCCTAATCGTGCATTGCTGAAGCTTTTGGATAATTGTTACATTTTCTAGAACCCTTAAATTTTGCTAAATGTTCATCTCAGATTCTTTCCCATTCTTTTAGAGAATTTCTATGTATTTAGACATAATATAGAAATATTTTCGCCGCAATTGTCATTGCTAAATTAATGAATAGGTAAAACCGCGATAAAAAATTGACTGATTTCAGTTTAATTTTGAATCACAAAAATGGTTTGATTATAATTCTAAATATAGTAAAAATAAAAATAGGATTCGACTAGACATCCCTAATTTTTTAAATCTTATATAAACATATATATTAGTTCAAGAAAATAATATAAAGATATTTCTAATGCAGATGAATTGTAAAGATGAGATGCAAAATCCTATTTTGAATTGGCAAAATTGGATGGGGTTCAGTTATGAACAGGTGTTTTTTTTCTTCAGTTATCTTAATAGTTAGGCATTTTTGTTGGATTGAACTTTTAGTTACAGTTCTGATGAGAAGTTCAAATTTGTTCCAAAGCAAGGTCAAACAAAGTGCTATTTGTTTGGAACTGAAGCAAAATAGGAAATTTTGTATAAAGATTGAACTAGTAAAAAAATGTATGAATGCTGAAATGAAATTTAAATGATGCAAACTTTTTTTTTAAAGAAACATTCAGTAATGATCTTTTAAGAAATTGTTACAAATTACAATCTCTTGCAAAGTTTCAATTTTGCGCAAATAGACATCCACTCCCCTTTTTCTTCTTCATCACATACAAAAGCATATTTGAAATTCTTAAGATCATTGTTATCAGCGTCAATAGGATTTGTTTCGCATTCTAAAATAAAAATGTTAAATAAATCCGTGCTTGCGTATTATAAAAATTGACCCGAAAAAATGGCTTCTTAGAGACTGTTACGTCAGCGAGTGTTTTAAATGAATAAGAAAATCTTCGCGAAAAATTTTATTCTAGTGAAATGGAATTCTAAAAGCTTTTCATTTATCGCATCCTGAATAACTTTTCAACTGTTACCATTTGCTTTGTATGCCTGTATAAATAAGTGCAAAACAATTTAGACCTTTTAAAAATTATTTTAGCACTTAATATATATTTAAAATTAATTAATAACCAAAAGTATCATCTGTTTTATTTCAATTTCTTCATTAGAAACCTTTATATTTCAAGTGAAAAATATAAGGAAATGATTTTATAAATTAGGTATTTAATCATTCAAAATTTGTTTATAAAAAAGTATAAATACTGAATAAATGAGCTAATGCGTTTCATAAAATTTTTACAGCTATTTATTAAAAAGGAATTATTTTTAATTTAATTTTAATTACATTTTAATTCAAAGAACGCAATCAAGGACTTTTTATCGGAGGGGGGATGAATGAAGAAAAAATCCCCCCATTCCTTATTTCTTGTTTTCTCTTGACCCAATTTTAATAAGATTCTTTGCATTGCATTCTTTTGTTTGCATTTAATAATAACCGGTTAAATGATAGTACATGTTGATTGCTACAAAACTAATTCGCTTTCCTGGCGTTTGTTTCTATCATTAGACTGAATCAATTAAAAAAGTATCTGAATTTTTAAAAAAATGTTTATTGAGAAAAATAAAGGAAATTATTTTTAATAAAATCGGAGATAATTATTGTAAAAGTTCTCAGAAATGTTGCGTATTTTATATTTATTCATGCTTAATTCCTCAATTTTGACGCCAGGGTTCCACTCGTACATCATGTTTTTTAACCTTTTGTCTAACTAAAATAAAATCATTCATAAGCGTCATAAGTCGGCACAAAATTCTTTTTAATCTATAGACATATCAAATGCTTTATGGAATCGTAGTTTCCGACATTTTCCCAAAAGAGAAAGCGTCAGCGGTTAAATGAACTAAGGCTAGAGGATAAAGAGTTTCTAATAACATCTATTACAATTTTGTATCTAATTACAAGAAATAATTCTCGATTTTGTGGAGAGTCAAACGAATTTGAAACTCTCGTTATTAGTTATATTTTCGTTCTTTATTAATGTCATGGATGATAAAATCAGTCATAAAAAGGATCATGGTATGTTTATCATCCATATTTGCTTAATAATAGCTTACAGCATATGAAGGATTAATTCGATATATCATTTTTGTTTTTTCTTTGAATCTCACCCAAGGTATTCGTACATCTGCCATTTTTTAATTAAAAAAAGTTAATTTATTGTCCGATCATTCAATTGTTCAACAAATTTTAGGCCAACCCAAAATGACAACAGCACGTGCTCTATAACTTCCGTGTTGCTTTCAGAGAAAAAGTATTAATTTACAGCATACATGAGCCATTCCTGTTTTTCCCAAGAATCCCTCTCAAGGTATTAGAGCAGTCGCCAACTTTTCATCAGAAGGTGTTCATTCATTGTCCAGCAAATTTTAGAACAACCCAAAATAATAACAACCCTAGACAACAATGTCTAGGAAATTTATTCCTTATGTATTTGCTTTCATAAGCTATTTTGATAAGGAATTGTCATCATTATTATCTGAATGACAGTTTTTACAAATATGAAATGTGTGAAACTTAGCTCTATAGTTGTGAGCCCATGCCATGGATTTGAAACCAGAAGCTTTATGCATTCGGAATCGTCATCTTCTTCGTTCAAAGATACTTGTAAGCTGTTGTTTTTCTTTCCGTATGTGGTAGGATTTTCTTCATATTCTGTCGCTTTGGGGCGTTGGTTTGCAAAGCATCTTTTACCGTGAATTTGTTAAAAGGAAACTTGCATTTAGTTTCTGTTTTGACAACTTTCCTAACATCAGCTTCTGGGAAAAAAACTTATTTTCTGTGAACTGACACAAACCCCTCCTCTTTTCTTCTAACGAAGTAGAGGAATTTATTTCTGATGAAAGACTTAACAGGGATTTTTTAGGGATATCTTCTGATTTGAAAGGAGCTCTTCCTGTTATTGCATCAGCTGCTTCAAATGTTTTTTGTATTTTTTCATCCTTCAAGTAAATAAACTAATTGTGTTGAATCAGCTAGGGCTGATGGAAAGAGGACTTCATCACAAACAAATATACTAATTAAATGGCCATATAATGGCCACAACACAGACCAATCGATTGGTTGCAACTAATATGTGTGCAGTGGGGAAATTATTTCGTATTTTTCGACTTTCAGTGTTGGTAAGTTGAATGATATAGGTTTGTCCAGAAAAAGTAGGACAGGCGTATCATTTGTGTCTTATGGAGCATTAAATATGTTGCCTTAACATCTATACAAATTTATTCACGGAGTCTCTAACGCTTCTTTCATGGGCGCGTGGAGGGAAGTCATGTATAAATTGTTTTGATAAAAAAAAAGGAACTAAATTTTCATTAACACTAACAGCAAAAACTATTCTTAGCAAAAGGCCTTCCCCCCCTCACCGCTTATGTTACGGCTCCAATATGTTTGGTACCTTTTCCGGTAATTATATTTCTTGGCATCTGAACTTTTAATAACACAGTATCTTCAACGTTTTAAATATTTTGGCATTGAAATCTGCCAAAAATATTGGCAAGTTTCTAAAACTCGTAGTTCTACTCAAGTTAGCCGTTTGCTGTCTGAATAAGAAAATTGACGTTTTACCCATCATAAAAGTTGACAGTTATTCATTTAAAGAAATTTTACATTCACTTCAGGTTACTAGGAATTTGATTTGATTTTTATTTGAGTAATGATATGCCAATATTTATACTGCCTTAGTTAGGTCATAATCAATCTCTGAAGCATTGTCTGTTTTCTGTTGAAGTTCCGTCTGCCGATATTTTTTTTAAAGACAACAGTAGGTATAATGGATTCTGAATCTGAAATAAAAACGATTCATCAACGTAATTTAAATTTACCAAATCAAGAAATATCTTTAAAAAGTAATGAAATTTATCTATATTATTTATTTATTTAATCCATTTAATGATCCTTAAATGAATTCAATTAGGAAATGATATCAAATAGATTTATAGCCTACCATTATTAACAATATTAATTTAACTGCAGATTCTCTGGAATGTCATGAAATGAATTCCACATTCACCAGCCATCCATTCTTCCGTTGCCTCCAAAAATATTTCTTATTGAATGTATCCCTATCTGTTTTTTTTTAATAGTTTCTCATATCAGTTTTAAAAAGAAAACTTATACTATGAAATGAAAGCTTACTCGGGGTGATTTGTAGTAATGTAGCAACTAGCCTCGACTGAATTGTAATAAGTTGTTCCTTGCGGCACCATTTTACATCTCGATATGTGTCAGCAATGTAATACAGTTTCACAGAACTTTTAAATGTAACCTGAAATCCAGGCTCTCTCGTGATGCATATTTTATACAAATATCTCCAAATAAAAAAAATTCATATTATAAATAACCGCAATTCATTTTTTCCCAAGCACTGTTTTTACTGTTAACTGCATGCAGTGCCACACGAATAATTATCAAGAGAAAAGCAAATTTCAAACGACAATTCATTTAAAATTCAAACGTAACTATTTACCTCGTATAACGATTTGTCCTGGTAATCCTTTATACTTTGAAAAATAATTATACAAATGGGAATGTAAGTATTCATTTTAGAGCTTAGAAAGAAATTAGACCTATATTAATTTATTTTAATTCCCAAAAATTCATATAAGAGTTTTCGCTGTTATATGATTTTTATAATATTTATAAACGAACAAAAGCGTAAAAACGATGCATCCTTCCGGATGGCGAGTCCGACTCTGCATAGGAGTTCAAGTTGTTGCTCTTTAATATTAATAGGGGGCTTCAGAAACGTTCTTCTACAGTAGAATTTAAAATATTAACTTGCGTGCATGTCAATGCATTGAAAAAAAAAGGAAGTGAAGCTGCTTTTATTATAATGTAAGATTCGGTCTTCTCCTTTGAATAAAAAGGTTGGAATCATTTGATTTGGCATCTGTTCACCAAATCCTCTGCTTTATTTCAGTGGTAACCAGCAAGTATATGCACAAGTCTGGTAGTATGTGAGATAATATTGTAGCAATAATTAGAAGTCCTGAATTTTTGACAGAAAGTTTCAGAAAAAACACATATCGAATTATCGTAATACTGGGATACATAAAGTGCTGCTTTAGAGATAATTTAAATGATTCCATTCATACAGAGGAGACACTTTGCATTTTAGTTGATGGTATGGGCACTAAACGTGGGCGTGTTCACTCACTTTTAGCACAGTTTAAACTGACTTCTTACAATTCACCTAACATAGTGACACTGTTCTTATTGCGCATGAACATTTTTTAGCTTAGTGAATTTCGGTTTTTTGAAAGAACTTTATTCACTGATTGGAACTCTATTTTAGCTTCAAATAGATTAAAAGATTTTTTCGGAGATAAATACAAGATCATTAAAGACATTGTATTTATCGCTGAGGTAGTACACATTGTCTTGTAAATAACATATCTATACGCAGCAGTATTTTGCAAACATTTAAGAATTTTGAAAAAAAAAAACTTTAAATGTGATAACAAATTGAGATTCTTTTTACATAAAGAGAATTCATTTCAATGAAGGGACAACCTATTAATTTCAAAAGAGAGCAAGTAATTGATTTTTTTTTTTACATTAAGCATCGTAATTTAAAATGATCCTCATGTGTTGTTAGCGATGACTGTGGATTTCAAAAGTTTCCCAAAATACAGTTAATGTGATGCAACATATCGTCTTTGCAACCTCAAATATTTGTTTGTAAAAAGCCACAAGCAAAGAGTGGTGAAAGGTTTTGGTTATAAATGAATCAAGACGCTGCAATTGAATACTTTAATTGCTAAACTAAGAAATAAAGACAAGACATACTTAATTGTTACTTCAATGTTCCCACAAGATTGAACTACTTTTTGAAAAATTAATTTCATTGAATCTGAATTCAAAATCTTGATTCGGCTGACATTTTAAAAATGTTATTTCTTGTCAAGTTTCTGTTTAAAACACATTTTAATCGCGTTAGAAATATTACAGAAATAGTATGAAATTATTGTGGAGAGTTTTATAAAAAATCAAATATTTAGGGTATAAATAAAAATCTTTTTATTCTAAATAAAATTTACCACAGTGATTAAAACATTTTTTTAAATATTAAAATTTGATCCCTTGTAAGAAATTTGTTCAATGAATTAAACGAAGTATATGCACCAAGGGAGTCATCTTAGTTTTGACCATGCAATTATTAAGAATGTTGCATGTGTTGGAAAGATTTCTTTATTACATATTTGCATTTCTTAATTGCGTACGTATTCTTAAAACTATATTACAATACTGTTTGTAATCAACACATTACCATTTTGTGGTTAGGTATTTTAAAAACTGCTCCACCTTTTACTTAACTTTTTATGCATGATGTGACAATATATTTTAATCCACCTCGAAAAGTCGTAGTCATACAGTTTAATGTTTTATTTAAAACTTTTCATTCAACGATATCAAAAAATTTCACCAACGATAAATGCTAAATGGGTGAAAAAAATTATACAAATCAAAACGCCTCAGTAAGTTGTGAGTGGTGCTGTGATTAAGATTAGCTTATTGTGTGATGCAGTGAAGTTTTATTTTTCGTAACGGTATGTGTTGTTTTATTATGAGTGAATAAATTGTTTTATAATAAAAAACAAACATGTTATTTTATCTTTTATACTAATTTTGAAGCTGTGGAATTTTGAGATTATACATGTCCCACCCTGTAATAATAATTAAAAAAAAGACTTAATGAAATGATATTATTTTTTCTCTTATTTTGAGAAATAAATAAGGAAATTTTCTTTCCTTATATTTTCTTTTTTTCGATGTTTAATAATCGAAATGAATGTTTTCTTCCATTCTTTTTATAATAAAAAAAATTCTGCTCAATGATGGTTTTTATTTTCTGTTAAATACTGTGTCTCAAAGAGTTAAACGCAATATTTATATAACATATTCAGTTTGATTTTTTTGTTGCTCTTTAAACGCCATTTTATTAAATTAAACTACATCAATATTGCAAAAATTATGGATATTTTCTAACATAAAATTTCTTATCAACCTTATTAATGGTCATTTAATTTTTCAATTCAATAAATATGTTAAAATTATCCGAGTAAATTTATATTTATACTGTTAGCATTGAGGAAAAAGAAAAGTTTAGCAAGCTAAAATCTAACAATCATCGGGTATTTTCTAAACCTTATACAAGATTTCTATGAATTAAAGCATTTTTTCCCCTTAATTTACAGTAATACTTTATTTACTATTATCCCTTTACTTTGCGTGCTTTTTTATTTTTAATTTATTTCCACCTTAATGGTCGAATTTTTTAGCTATAATTATTGTATCAAAATGTTGAATTGACTGCTAAAAACTTACCGAGTCTGTCAAGTTAATTTTTTTAATTAAAAGATAGAATAATATTAGTTAAATATAAACACTTATCATAATTGAAAATTTAAAAATTGTATTTCTTTTCATATTTCATTCAAGTTGTGATATTAATGTATTAATTAATATTATTTTCGGAAAAAGTTTCGGCTTTATACACCTTCCGTTCTCACTTATCCAAATGACCCTTTTCTTAACACCGTATCTCCTTAACAAGAACAAAAATCAGGTTGAATGCTCCTTGGCTTTTTCTTTTGTTTTATCTAAGTTCATCATTTCGTTTTCAAAATTCGTATCACTGAAAGAAAAGTACTTTCACCTGCGAAGTGGAATGAAACGAAATAAAAAACAAGCAAGCTGATTTGGTATTCATGTGGTAGCGTGGATGATACTACCCACCAGGCCTCTGACTTTTTTACCTCCCTATCGGTGGAGGACATTTGCAAGGTCACAGTAGCTACGCTGCAACTTCGGTTACCAGGAAAATACTTCTTTGTATATGAAGTCTGCCGATTAAAACTCTCAGTAATCACAATGAACTTTTTAAGAAAGTCACAGGCATGGAGGAATTTTATGTATGATTTTCAACTATCGACTTCAAGTGAATATCCTGTATATGGAACTTGAAGTATTGAAGAGTGAGTTTTGACATGGTTATACTGTAATAATCATGAGTCACACTTCGATATAAACGAAATAGGCATTCATTTCTTCGCATAAATTTGGGTGCATTATAAAATAGGCAAAGAAGGCTTATGGATATCACCAATTCCGGAGGTATCAAGCAGCGAATTTTCTTTTAAGTGATATTTTCAAAGTAGTTTAATTTAATGCTGTCATTTGGTTTATCAAGACAATGTATTCGAACTCAATCAAACCAAAATATGGTTTAAATTTCAACCATTATTCCTAAAATATTTTCGTCATGTTTTCAAATTCGTTTAGAAATCAATGATTTTTTTCTTTTCCCTTCTTATTATTTTTTTAGCATTTGGCTACTTGACTCAACAAGTCAGCAGATCTGTCAAGTTTTGCATTGGAGTAGTTAGGTTGCGTTAAAAAGTTGCATACTTTCTTTAATCATTTTGTTTAAAATTGTATTTAAATTTAGAATTAGAATAATTTTATATGCGAGGATGTCTTGTAGGTTGTCCGCAAGTAAATGCTTCGTTGGTTCAGTTGGTCATTACGTTAGTTATTTTAAAATTGCTTGTATAAAAACTAAATAAAAATCAATAAAAATATCTGGTTTGAAAGTTGATTTGTTGAAAGGGGCCCACAAATTTGTATTGTCTAATAGTCCTTATAGATCTTTGTTCGACTTTGAAAATAGATCAACTTCGTTGGACAGATTCCATGGAATGTATGGCAAGGAATGCAACTTTAACTTCACCTAAAAAGAAAATCACATCAAGTAGAATAAATATATCTGACAAATGTCATTTTAAGTAGAATAAATATTTAAGTGATTTTTCATAAATATTTGGGGTTTAGCTGTTTTCGGACAGGGTTTTTAACCTATAATTAATAAAATTATAAATAGCGCCCTTAGTTAATGTACACACACACGCACACACACACACATACACACATGCCCATGCACGCATGCGCACACACGCACGCACACGCACACACACACACACGCACACACATACACACACACAAACACACACACACACACACACACACATATATATATATATATAAATTTGGCAGGTTCATGGACGAAAGAAAGAAACTTTTTGATTGAACTTTAATTTATTTTTACACAGGAACAAAATAGAGACGCTTACGTTCACACCAGAAGACAAGAGAGAATGTGACAGAATTTTTGCCTTTAGTGCGTTTATTACGAGATTTCGATAGGATTTCTTTGACACGTATCGACTTAGACAAGGGAATCTTAAATATATTTGAAAAGAATGTGTGTGTGTGTGTGTTTATTTTGAGTGCGTATTAGAAATAATTAAATAAAAAGCAATATTTTTGAGTGCGTGTTAGAAATAATTAAATAAAAAGTGGAATTTCGATCATGAAATAAGAGAACATTTTAGAATGATCTAATTTAGAATAATAATTAGAAAATTAATTATGATTTAAATTTATGTATATGTATATATACATAAATAAATTTTTATTGTGTTGAGAAACATCCTGCCTGCAGTAATGAAAGTGGTATAATAAAAGCATTTTTTAACATTACTATGAGCCAAAGATTAAGTAACTGAGCGTAAATAATAGTAATTGATTATTCCCTTTAATTTGAGTGGCGAAATTTTTTTAAAAAAAATTTGAAAATTGAATATTTTGCAGGAAAAAGAATGTCATCAAACTTTTCTCTTTTCCGCTGCTACTTTTCAATTATAAGCCAGCATAAGAAAAACTATGAGGATTCATCCTTAAAACCCTAAAGTTATTCAAAGTATAATATTCAATAGTAAGAATCTATGAATATATTAAGTTTGAATTTTACAGTCAGTGGATTAAACATGTTAACCCTTTGCGGCGCAGTGTTCCACTACATGGAACACCTAATTTCGCTCGCTACTTAAATAGTTAAATTCAAAAATAAATGGGAAAAAATATTTAAGATTCACTTTTAATTTTCTTTTTTAATAATAAAGGACAATTTAAATCAAGCTGATCGATAATTTTTAGCTATAACACGTCATGTAAAAGCCTATTTTTTTTTCAAGGAATTTTGTTAATTTTTTTTCTTGTAAAAAAAAAATTGTTAGAAAAATAATTTCAGTGTTATTTTGTTGATTGTATCTTAAATTATTTATTGCACACATTTTTTAATTCCTTGACACAGAAAACATACGTATAAATATTGGATAAAATTAGGTGTTCCATCAGCTGGAACACTGCACCGATATTGTTACTGGCGGAAAGAGAACACCAACACCTGTGTCTTCATTTCCTGTTCTCCCTTTTTCGTGGAAAATGAACTCAATTCAAGGAACAGTGTTTGAGGGGGGGGGGGAGGATCAGAATTCATGGAAATGACAAATTCTTTCTTTCTATATATATATTTGTAAATTAATTGTAATGAAAATGGCACGGACTAACTTTTTCCGAAACACCAAAAATGCTTCAAAAATTGCCTTCCAATAGCGAATCTGAGCATGCCTCCTTGTGCTGTACCTTCGAGCATGCCAAATCTGCTACATAAGTATAAAGTATTGTTTTTCTAATTCAAATTCTGAAGATTTTTCTCATTTTCGCGCTTCACTGCAATGCTCTTTAAGTCGCACTTTTCAGAGCTTTAGCTGCGCGGTGTTCCAGGTGATGGAACACCCTCCAAATCAAAACGATATGTACAATCTTCACGAAATTTAACCTGTGTATTCCTATAGGTCTAAATAGGGTATCTACAATTTTTTATTTGAATTTAAAATTTAAAGGGTAGTTCGCCACTTCATATTTAGAAGAAAGTAGGACTTGGCCATTTTTAGGGCTCAATACTTTTGACAGATCTTTTTGGTTTTTCTTTGAAATCCATTCATTCTAACATTATCTCATTTTACGACTGTCTCTGTTTTTACTTTCCTCATTTTCAAGTTACAAAAAATGTTTAAATTATTTAAGATTAAAAAAGTAATAAATTTTTGAAAAATTTATGATGTTTTAAGAAATTATTGTAGCCTAGTTTAAATAATTTCAATTAATTCACTTTTAATGATAAAAAATTTCGATATTTTTAATGTTAACCGCCTCATGGTATAGAGGAAGAGACGATTTATTGTATCGTGTTTTCATATTAGCAGCGTTTTTTAGTTCAAAATTAATTAGCTCGCAAGAGTAATTACTTGTGTTTTAGAGAAGATGAATTTTTCTGAGAATATCCTATAAATTTTACAAGCATGAAGTCAATTTTTTTAGATATATAGAAGTTTGTGTAAGTTTAGAAAAATGCTTGGATTATGATTCAGTTACAAACAGAATAAGAAGAAAGAGTAACACACTTGGGTTAAACACATTTTATAATTCGTATTTTATAAGATATAGTTTTTGTTGATAAATCATTTCAATAATTGAATAATAAACTCAAATAATTTCCACAGGGATATTTTTTTCTGCAATAAGCAATAATTCAGTTCAAAGCAATGCCGTCAAATCATAAGTAAGCTTTTTAGCTTGGAGGGGTGCAAATGTTTCCTTTCACTGATCTCTTACTCTCATGTATAATATTTGTTTGAATGGAGTTATTTTGGGCTAATTTATTGATTTCCCTACTACTCAATGCGAATTTATCTGACATTTAGACAGTTGTAAATTTTTATGCTTCTAATTTTTAGCTAAATTTTCATAAATATAGCGAAAATAATCCTAAAAATAACCAATGATTCTTCATTTATTTGGGTGTTTCCCAATCTTTTGTTATCGCAAAATAGGATTTTCTCTTTATGAGAAGACGCAGTTTGATGTGAAGGTGGCTCAATGGAAATCAATCATAGATTCTAGATTAGACTTGGCCTTTAGTGATCTTTAGATTAGCCTCACAAAGTTGATAACAGGATCTATATCCTGAGGATAAAATTTCCTTCGGTAACTCTTAAGATCAGAAGCAGATGGATGAAAGTTTGTGAGCTTAGCAAGTAGCCGAAACTTTAGTTAGTATTTTTTTTTCTCGTGAATGCTTTTGCATGAATTATGTATCAGTATTCACTGCAGTATTTTACTGTATTTTGTTTTGGACATTTATTCTTATTCTATCCATTTAAAAACGGAAAGAATGCTTGGAATATTGAAGAATGACCAAAAGGTGATATGAAGGGAAAATTAAATACAGATTTAAATATCAAAAAATATATATAATCTACACGATTGGGACACGTTCTTTCAGTGTAAAGGAATAAATAAAACGTAAAAGAATTTTTCCCAACCGTCGTATATATTTTTAATGTAGTGTTTTATTTTTATGATCAATTAATGGAAGTCATTCATAGAATATTTTTTTTCTTTCTTGTATTTAATTATTGATCCTTGTTCAATTTCTGGGCTTATGAGAAGTTCCAAATAGAACAGTAATGTTCCTATCCTACATCGGTTAAACCCTTTGGGGCTTAAGCAGGTTTACCTGAAGCTCGTTTATTCGAACAGATTGCTTTCTACGTTAACTTCGACTGTTTCTTTTAAAAACTTTATTCCATAATTGATAATTCTACAGATTAATGCCTTCCTTTCAATCATCATCTCTACATCTGACCACCTTTTGGGAAACTTATTCCCCTCTTCTCAAATAATAACCCTCTCTTAAATGGGACATTTTCGCAGTTTTCTGCACCATATGAAATATACTTCCTCCATAACTTATTATTATTAATATTTTTGCAGGATAACTTTAATACATTCTCAAAAACATATTGTACATGTTTTCTAGGACTAGGAAAACATATTGTACATGTTTCATGCAAGACTCGCTCTTGTAAGACGTCCTTATCTCAACTCAAAATTCTCTTCCATTTCTAGTTCTATTTTTATAAACTAAATTATCAGTTAAAAATTAACAGAGAAGGGCAAAATACTGGGTAATATTCGGATGTTGGGTTAAACACTGGGACAAACCCTTCATTAATTTCTCATGACTTCTCCATAGCTTACTCTTTTCTTTTACTTTATATTGAATTACAAAAGACTTTTGTTAGAACCCCTTATAAATAAAAGTAGTCACATAATCGCGCTTCTTTGATTCAATTCTTCAAAAATAAAAAAATCTCTATACTTTTTTGTTTGTCTAGTGAGGCGTTCTCCTGATTGTTCCCGTTTAAGCTATTTGCTATTTAAAAAAGTAGCTACTATGATAGGCAAGAACTCATGATGTCAACGCCTATGATCCTAACTCTATTGTAAAGCACATCCAACGAATATGGTGTAGTAAGCAAACTCATGGCAAGAAGCAACAAGAAAAGGCCAATTGAAGCAGTGAAAAATGCTGCAACAATCAAAACAGACATTCTTTCCCTGTCTCTTCAACACTTGGAGATTTTTCTAGGAAAGGAAGAGAGCCATAAAAGCAAACTTAATAATGATGAAATGATCCAGGCCTTTGACCACCACCGTAATCCAAGAAATCTCCCACGTGGAAAGGAAGAAAAAGAAGGTGAAGAGGAATGTAAGGCAAAAAGAAGGAGCGACACCAGCAAAAGCATACGCTAAAGTTGCCGTCCCAACAATGAGGCATGTAGGGCTGCTGCTCACCAAAGAAATAACAATGCCAAAAAATTGGTTGAAGTCAACGTACAGCCAAAAAAAATATTGCAATCAAGACATGTCAGTCTCTCATGAACAAGGAGATTGAAATTGATTGCCCGGATGATAAAGGAGCACAGAAACTACTACAAATGATTCAAGAAAACGAAAAGCTAATTGAAACAATCGATTACAAAATAGCACCAGCCAGATTCCCAAGATGCATTGTATTTGATATTTCAAATGGGATGGTAGGTGAAGAGGTGTTGAAGGTACTGGGATTTATCTCCGGAATTCCCAAAGACCCCCTGAAGCCACAGTTTTAGAATTAAAGATGGACGGAATTATAATCAGTTGAGGATAATCCCAGGAAAGCCGGAGGGCATCAAAAGTTTTCTAAACCAGTAGAGAATTCTCTTAAAATTTAAGAGCCACTCCATGAAGAACTTGAGAATCCGGAGGTGCTTCTATTGCTAAAGATATGGGCACATTCAGTGACATGTTGATTCTCAAAGCATTATTTAACTGCCATAAAGTAAATACGCAGAAATGTACATAAGGGAACATTGATCACTCGGTAGCAGATAAGAGGTGTTTTACATATCTGAAAGAAATAGTAAGGTATTGAAGGACACGATATGAATAACTGTTACAGTTTCCATTCAAACTGCAGGATTCTTCCATTTCTCCCGACTGAATAGCCTTTTCTCCATTCCTGCACTAGGTTCGACTGACATTCTAAGCTCTTCACCGTCTCCTCTCTGATCATTCTCAAATTATTTAGGAGAAATAAAAATGATAACTTCAGACCTGGAAGAAATAGCCAATATAAAGTAAAGTTATATAACATCTCTAAAAGAAAGGTGAAAAAATCAAAAGGATTCCTTTCTCATGCAATCAGTGGCTTTCTAACAACTAAACCGTGGTCTAATCAAACTCCCTTTCTGTCAAATATAACTTTTCTTCAATCCATATATAACTCCATGGTAATTAAAATGCATATGGATAAAGGCCCATTCATAATAATTTCCTCCTAATTTTAACCTTATTCAAAGATTTTAGAAATCTTACAAGTTCTTGAAAATTTTCTCAATAGCTCAGCTCAGAGGTATTTATCCTTGAGACAGATCTTATCGCACATATTAGAATCCGGAGTTACAAAAATGAAAATATCAAAGGTTCTCTAATAAAGGGCTTCATCGCTATTAACCACCGTTTACTTATTAATAACAAAATCTCACCCCATACGTTTGAAATTAATGATAGAAAAAGTGGTTGGACCTATCAGTGGTAAAAGGAGCAGACCTGCCTTTCTTTGTAGTTGGAAAGTCCTCGAAGATTGTTCAAGAAGTGACCCTAAATATATTAAAATCCATCTCCCTCCCCAACGCAAGTATTCACTTCCGCTTTAAAACAGCATATGGTGATCACAGTAAAATGATTCGACAACTCAGCATGGAAGTTCCTGCGGTATTCAGCGAATTTATATGGCAAACTGTACAATGCACTAAACAAAATCTCTCCCCGATTTTCAGAGCTCTTCAAACTCTTGGAGTGCTCAAACAAAGGCGAAACTAACACATTCGCTTCAGAAATTCTCAAAGTCCTTGATCTCCAAGCATAAGATATTGCATTACTACTTTTCCCAACCAGTATACTCATCCCATAACTTCTATTTTCAAAATATGAAATAAGTCATTCTATAATGAATAAGCCGTACCACGTCAAGGAACCTGGTTTTGGCTTGATCGAAAATATAATGAGGAAACAAATGAATAAAAATTTCCCGAGACTACTCTCTATTCTCTTCAATAAGGGCCTTCAACTGCCTTTTTTCCCACTTCTTTTTAACAAAAGTAATTATAGAGCTGTTTCAAAAGAAGTGAAAGGATAAAACTTTACCATCATTCGTTCGTATCACCCATTCTCTATCCTTCTCACCATTGACGAAATTCTTGGAGAAACAAGACGAAACTTTATAGCACTAACTAATTAGAGCCGCTTCAAAATAAACTACTTGCTATATCCAAATGAATTTGGAATCAAAAACGGGAAGTCTACAAACCAGCAATTAACCGACAAAATTTTTAATTTTAAACTTTTTTCTAAAAGAATATATTCTCAGGAAAAATTCTCCACAAAATTTCGCAAACTTAATGACATTCAATGGGTTTGGCGTAGTGGCTACATGGTGAAACAATCAGCAGATCCAATAACAAAGAATGTTATTTATTCAATATGAAGACATAAAACACACTGATGATAAAAATACTTCTCAAGGCGAAAAGCACTTACAATAAGCAACAGCAACAACATAGTAGTTAATCGGATAGTAAACAACCACAACAGCACAAAGCAATCAGACATATCTCAGCAGGTAGAGAGACTTCACACATCTATACATGGCCTTCAAACATCTATTATTCTCTACTGTCTCCTGGCTTTAGGTGTACTCAACTGCCGACTCACTACTGACTCGATTATACGGCTGCCTACTCAACATACGACTCGATGATACTTCAATACTTGAATCGGATACTCTCAATAATCAATTCACTAATCGCTTGTTCTTCGTTCAGCTGATTCAACGGACGGGCTCTAGCTTGATCTGCCAGCTTTTTATAATTTCCGAAACAAAGCACAAGGAGTTTTAGATGGATCATCATAATTCGCTTCCTAATGATCCTATCTCCAATGTTGATTCTAAAATCTTCCATTTGTCACCAAATGGTTACCAAGTTTGCCATTAAAGCCAGGGGTCGTTGATCCATCATCCGTTCATCATCCATCAGAGCTGACCATAAAACTGTCTTTCTTACGAAGGAATCACTCGCGCTTTGAAGCAGCATTACCAATTCGTAACAATATTAGGGTTGTGTTTTTAGACATTCAAGATCCCTCCGATTACCTACAGTTTCTTCCATACTCAATAAACTAAGTATAGAAAATCTTAAAAAGGTATTCTTAATAACATATAAATCCTTCTTCTAGCAGAATGCCGTGTGATCAACAGTCTTTTGGAACCTTGTGGCTAATAAAATCCTTTCAGGAAAATGATCATACAACATTCACCTCTTGGCATTTGCAAGTGATCTTGTTTTTGTTGAAGCTGAATCAATGGAAACTAAACTCAAATCAACCACTAAGGAAAACCCTTTTAATCTTCAAGTGTGGAAAGTATCGCTTTTAAATTTAAACTTAAAAACCCTGCTGCATCCTAATTAACAAGTAAGTTAATGGTCCTACAATTAAATGGAGAAATACGCTTACAAAATGCCAACTATTACTAAAATATCTCTGTGTTATCAGAGACAATAACCTCATCATCTTCTCAGCATCAAAACTCTTTTCCATTCAAATCTTAATAGCATAGCTGGGGACTAAAAGAAAGAATTCAGACGCCAACTTTATTTCACAGTATATAAATAATCATAGAACATCTGCTCGGTTTTTTAAACAGAACTTCTAGCCATTCAAAAAGTGTACAAATGGGCAATCAAATATAATAACAGTAGTAATATATGGAGCAACACCGAGTCCAACTCAAAAAGGATCCTTTCATTTTCATTTTTAAGCTCAAAAGCGCGATAATGGTAACAACTTTACTCAAGCACATTTTTATTCAACTAGGATGGTTAAACACATTTGAACCATAATGGCAACGAGGCAGCAAATTCCATGGCCAATCAGACCAAATCTGTAGGATCCAAACGGTTTCTTTAAAAAAAAATAGTAATTAGATTAATAAAAAAAATCTTATCTTCAACGATAACAAGAAGAATGGGACGACGGCTTAATATTAACTGCATAACAGTTTTTCATCATTTATATATTTTTTTTTACTTAATGTTTTGTGGTTTTGGTTAAACAGTATTTTTTTACAGAGCTAAACATCCAATATATTTATATATTATAATCTTTTTATAAACAATTATATATTTCTTTCATAAACATCGAAAATGAGAATGTAAGAATTTCTCATCCATTATTGGACTTCATGGGGAAAAATGGATCAAATCCTTCGAAAATGTACCATATATGTGGAACAGGTATGGACGTCTAGTATGGTGGTAGATAAGATGACATCCTCTTGTTGTGGTCTGGAAAGTTAGAGCCAATTCAGACTTAGTCTTATCTTATTAATTTCTTTTCTATATTAGAAGTTCATCATTATTCGGGACGATCTTCTGAAAATATCAAGCTATCATTCTTATCCTTCGAGTTTTTTTAATTCTTTTTATTGCTCTTGATGATGAGACTTAAATAATCCTTTTTCTTGACAGCATGACACGAAAATATTTTTAAGGTATAACTTTTTAAAAAGAAGTTATTGAAATATAAAGAAATTGTTTTAAAATATTTTTTATTAAATACTGTTGTTTCGATTCCTCTCATTGCTCTGTAGACTGATAGAACTATGAAGAAATTTATATTTTTGGAAACATATATTCTTTAGTGCAAGAGTCAAATACTTATTTGTACGTAATACTTTTGAAGAAAGTACAAATTGTAAAAAATACAAATTATCACTCTTGAAAAACAAATAAAGTGTATATTGTGATATTTGAATAATTGATACGCTTATCTTTTTTTAACATCTTCAATAGAAGTTCCCTTTCTAGAAAAACTTCATTTCCATCCTACGCAGATAATTTTTAATCTCCATTTCTGCAAGATAACTAAGTTTTGCTTTTCTTTCAAAAACAAACTTTGTTCAGTTTGCGTAAATCTATCTATCAGTTATTCATGAAATACGCCTTGATATTTGATCTATATTAACGATCCTGTCACTTCGCCTGACAGGACAAATGAACTTTCCTTCAGCAAGACTGACATTCTACTGAAAAATAAGTTCTTGCATGGTTATTGAAGAACTACCTGTTCTTAGCGAATGAATTTTCGAGTTGTAACAACTGAAAAGTATGATTTTCTCATTTTCGTTTAATGAATTCGGGTTTATTTATTGAGTGCTTTGAATAGTAATGAGTTAACTGATGTCTACTGCCGAATTTCTTTATATCAATGGCCAAATGCTTTGGTGTTAAGGGAGAAAGAAAGACATCAAAATGTTCAATTATCTCTTCTGCATAAATAGAAATCAACAAATTATTGTGTGCAGCAAATTCATAGCGAAGAAAATATAAGTTGCTTAAACTTGGTTATAAATTAATGAATAAAATCAATTTTTAAAACATAGTTTTATTAGCGTGGTAAATTTTAGATTTTTTTTAACTACTTTTCTTATTGTATAGGTTTTAACTTAATATAATAATAATTGTTATTATTATTTAATCCATTATTATAAATATCTTAAAACCATCTTTTCTCAAATTCTGTATCAGTGCCAATACCAGATATGGAGTCAAATGACTGAATTATTAAGTTGTGAAAATTTTTATAAAATGTATTGTGTGCAGAATTCTAGAATATTAGAAAATAAGTGTAAACTCTATTTTCATTTTCATAAGCATAGATTAAATCCAATTAAATCCAAATGTATAATATTCTCGTTCTAATGCGATACGAATTATTAAACTTAATTCTTTAAGGTGTTAAGTGTAGAGTTTTAATGTATGTATTAAGATTTTTCTGCTATTAAACAGTTCGCTTTTATTTCAATTTTCTAAAACTTAGATGCTAGTTTAATATTTATGATTGCCTATATTTTCTAAACTTTAATTAATAAATGATTTGTAGCAAAATGTTTTCATTTGGTTTCTGTCACTCATGCAGTGTTCAGGTAAAGAAGATTGATTAATTGATTGAAACTGACATTGACTCCTATGATTGTAAAGCCAGAATGAAGAAAAATATGTAATATAAAGTCTAAGATAAGATAATGATTTAATGAGCATATATGATAATATTTACCTTATTTAATGCTTTAACAAATGATGCCAGATATATGGTTTCTTTAATTGATATGGTGTCATACAAGGGGAAATATTTGCGTCTTTCTACTTTTTGAAGGATTCACTCCCAAGTGAAAATAGTTCAAATTTACATTAATTTTAAGACATTTTCACTTACATAATTAGTAAAATTTATATCTCGAAGAAAAGTACTGTAAATTTAACTTTTAACGGTGATGTTTTTATATTCCCTTGCCAAAATATACCATTCATTCAATAAACCAAAAGCACATTAAAAAATTAAAAATTATGATAAAGTGGCAATTTTTAGCACATTTAAATGAAATATTGATATTAAACAAAAGTATGCCGAAAAGGGAAATGAATTTGAATCACATTCTTTACATGTTTTGCTACATGATAGGTTATACCTTCTTATATTAACACTGTGATGGGCAAAAAGTCTCTTCGTCTTAACGCCAGGACAGCATGATCCTCCAGGAGTCTGCTATATCGGTCACTGGTGATTATACACTTAGCGAATTCGTTCACTATGACTTCTTCGAAGACGTACAGATCAGCAATGAAATTCGGCGTGAATACACACAATGCTGTGATGTAGGGGAAATGCAGCGGCTGTTGCATGACTTGAGGATTCGTAGAACCCCATATACGGCAGTTCTTTTTGTTCACAGTGCCATCTGAGTCTGTCCATAAGATATGCGATGACGAATACTCATCCACTTATATCCTCACCAGAAAACGAAAGGCAAAATCAAGACGTGTTGAAGAACTTTCAGATACTTCAGTTGATGCAATTACAACTTCCTCCACCATTGCCGGCTTCATTGCGCGTCGTCCTGTTCCCAGTGCAACATCGAAAGAACCGGTTTATCAAACGAACGCATCATGCCTTTAACTACATTTACGGTTCTTTCCTTTTCAACCGCTGGTAAGTATAGAGTGCTGCTAAACCATTCTGACAAAGGATTTTTAGGGCCTTTTCACTACGTGCAATTGATTTTTTTGGATGTTACCTATGCTTTTAACCGAAATTCTATGCACTACTCATTAGCATATGATTTTAAACATTACAGCACAATCAAATTGGCAAAATTTCAAACTATATTTTTCAGATTCGGTCCCATAGTCTATTTTAACTGCACGCGCAGTCATTTGTATAGTGATTGAAATAAATTCGAGTTTTTCAATTTTATCAAATAATTAGGTGAAATTTTAAAGATGTGTATTCCTATCAATAGTTTAACAACCTAAATAGCCAATAATATGGGGTAACAGGCTAGTCGTCAACGATATTATACTATTTATTTAAAACAAACATTGAAAAGTGACCCATTTGGAAATTTTTTTAATGGGAATTAATCAAAAGGAAAAGATTAATATTCCTATATACATTCAAACTAAGTCTGTATCTGAAAGTCCTAAAACACATCATTTTCTAGCAGTTTCAACACAACTTTTTCAACTACCAAAAAAGATCGCCAAAGAAAATCTCCCCAAAACTTGTCAAGAAACAAAAGGAGGAAAGGAATTACTGATAAAATAAAATAAAAAAGGGCACGAAAACGAAATAAGATTTATTGAAACAAACGAATTACAATCCAGACCATCAGGAGAGGGAAGATGATACAATGTCGACGAGCAACGAAGATTATTTATTTAATTCTTAAGGCAAAAACACGGCTGTCAAAATTTTCAGCTAGAATGATCTGGTCAAAAACACGGCTGTCAAAATTTTCAGCTAGAATGATCTGGGCTTACGCATCCATATTAAAAATTTAAAAATTATTTTTGAACAATCATCAGCCCATTTTCTTGGGACTACAAGAAACAATGCTTACTCCTGATCATTCCACTAAAATCAAATGATATAATTTCTTAAAAAAAAAACAACTCTCCCAGTATTCCAGAGCCTTGGATGGTGTGAGTCTTTCCAAACAGAGAAATACTTTTAAACAGCCATATCCAAGCAATTGCAACATATTTTCGTATTGCTTCTTTACTAACAATTTGTTATATGTACTTGTGTACTACTGACAACATACGTCAAAATGAGCTTGTCAATTTAATGAATCATCTTCCTCAACTTTATCTTTGGGAAAATGCACATTTTTATTTAAAAGAACAACAAATATAGTTTGCTGGAGGACCATGGCCTTTGTTTATTGAAGGACAAAATTTATAAACATTTTCATATGCCAATTCGCTCTTTCTTTTGTTTGTATTTAGTTTTATGCTATCTTCTTTAAGCAATCAAGTGAAATATAAGTGCTTCAGACCCACTCAAGGGTTTACCGTCTGTAGATGGGGAAGGGTGCCGCTAGATACCTTTACTTGATATGTAATTTCGAGGTGAATCCCTTTACTTGATGCAAATTTATCTTCCCCTCTACATTTTGCTTGATCCTTCCATCCCTCGACGTCAATTATGACTTCTTGCATCATCGATAACCAAAAAACCCACATGTTAGCTGTGCTTCTCTTTAGACGGGTAGGGCGCTTTGGTCCTTGGTGTATCAATCTACAAATAGCTAACCACTTGAATGGTTAGTTTGCTAAGAATCAAGGGAAGGGATCATTTCTTGGGCTTGGCGTTATGGATGATCACTATCCCCGGAAGTGACTCTGGGCGTGTAGGTTCCAGCTAACACTAAGGTAAGCGCCGAGGCTGGGAATATCCACACTGCCAGTGACTGCTTTCCTTTTTGGGAAACCGTGGTGTTTGGTTTCGTCAGTCCTGAATCCCCTTCAATGTCGAATGAATAAAAGCTCCCTACTCCCTTCAGTGATAACAATGCTTAAAATTCTGAACATGGCAGCTGTCCAATCTTTTTTATCATTCAAAAGAAGTCAGAATCCAAAGAAATAGTTCATAATGTGTCCCTTTTTTTTTCATGGAAAAAGCCATTTCTGGAAACATATGTGCGCTGATATTTACTAAGAAACTTTGATCAGGGGATTTGCTGGTTGCAATTGTATTCTCAAAACAAGCCCCCCAAAAAATCGTAAGTCTCAAATCACTACATATAATTCACATTTAGGTTAGTCCGAATCCAACATTAAATTTATCCAAAGAAATAATATCCCTCGGAATTGTTGAACATTTAAATCGAAGACATTACCAAAGAATTAATAAGTCAGGAGATCCCATATACAGCGTATTGCTATATGGAGAGATAATCAGAATGTCAATATTAAATGTTCCAGAACACGAAACACTTAATATTGACCTTCATTCCCGCTAAATTATCAGAGCACAAAAAAGTTGCATATATGCACCTTTCTGCTAGAAACTATATTCCAAATCCATTATGCTGCTTCAAGTACCAAGCAGATCATTTATAAATTGCAAATCCACGTTTTTCAGAATCTTAATATCAACATGTGGCAACAATCGAAAGGCAACTTTTATGTGCTACCCGATCACGCGCATCAGAATCAGAAAAACCAACATGCGGCAAAAATCGAGGCAACTATTCTTAACGGAAAGGAGAAGATGTGCTTATTCCACGCATTCTCATTATTCCCGCCGACATACTTTTGATTTCAAACGATTGCAGTTCCCCATTCATTTTGCATTCTCGATGACCATCAACAAGACGCAAAGTCAATCACTTCAACTGTGCGGATTGAACCTAGAAAATGCATGCTTTTCCCAGGGCCAGATGTATGTTGGATGCTCACGAGTCAGACAGCCAAGAAATGTATTTGTTTTTGCTGAAGACGAAAAAACAAAAACAAAAAATAGTGTTTACCATAAAGCACTTTAATAATAAAGTAAAAAAAAATAGAATAAATTATATTTATACTTCTCCTTTATATATCATTCAATTTCAATGAATGTATTCATTGCCGACAAGAAAATATATATCACTCTTTCTATCAATTCTAATTCAACAAGATAACTATTTCAAATTTCAAAGGATATTTCCAAAATTATTTTTTCTGCAGCAGCACCGCGCTGGGTACCAGCTAAAATTTTATAAAATAAACGAAGGAAAAAAATAAAACTTTACTACTAACTCTAACGAGGAATATGACTTCAGTTTTATAGAGCTAACAAAATCACAAAAATCTCCCGCTACTTCACCGAATCTCGATAATGTTCATCTCAATATGATGAATCACTTTATTGAACCCTATTTAAAAATATCCTACGATTACTCAATAAATCTGGCACAAATATAATATTCCTAATTTATCAGAAAAGCAATAGTGACTCGAGTTGTTGAACCAAAGCTCCAAACAGTTATTGGCCTACAGCATTCAAATGTTTGTTCAGCATATGTTTGTGCAAAATTCTAGGAAAAATTTTAAAGGCTCGATTTGCATACTTTCTTGAAAGAAAGAATTGATTATCTCCTTTTCAGAATGGCTTCTGTCGTGTCAGGAGCAGAATATTGTCTTTAGACAACTTTTTGCAGTTAGAAGTATTCACCAGAGAGACACTCGTGAACAAGAAACATCTAGACTCGATAATGTTCGACATGGGCAATTTTTGACAATTTTTATTGCAAATGTGACCATTTTTATTGAAAATTTTTTAAGGAAAAGAACTTTTCGAGTTCGATTAGGTAATATTTTATCAGACAGTCTCTATCAAGAAGAGGGTGTTCCCCAAGGAAGTGACCTAAGAGTAATTTTTTTATTATTATTAAAGTCAACGATATCAAAAATCTCCCACTCACCGTTAATGATTTATTGTTTATTGACGATTTTCAAATACATTACTCCAATAAGGACATGGGTTTCTTAAGTAAAAATCTTCAAGAGACATCAATAATGTATGTGAATCCGGAAAAATGAGCGGTTTTATTATCTTAAATCAAATCTTTGTTCAAAATTCTGCAGCCATTCATTTTTGTAGAACGCGCGGTTTGCACTCAGATTCAAAATTTAAATAACTAGCTGATTTATTTTAATTAATTTCTTTGAATTAAATTATTTATGAATAAAATTTGATTCCATAACTATCTGAGAAGAAAATGTACGTTTTCCTTTACTGCGATGAAAATACTCTTTGTCTCATGGTGTAGAGCAAGAAGAGGATACTTATTCAAGATATAGAAAGTTTTAATACAACTCGATTGTGATAGCGCTGTATATAGATTTGCTGTGGAATCTATGTTGCGACCTGTTGATTCTATACATAATCGGGATTCTTGAAATTCAATCGGAATATTTCGAATTTTCCCACTTCTGAGCTTATATACTGTATGCAACTTAGCCTCTTTTGAGCTTAGACTAGAAAAGTTAACACTTGATTTGTTTTTAAAATAAAAAGTGACGATTCTCCACCATTACATTATAAAGTCATAAACCTATTTATGGTTCATTATTCTCATTGAGACACCATATCCACTTCTGAATTTAAGGATGGTCAAATTCTCAGGTATATAAAAATCACAGATTTTCAGATCCTTAATAAGTATGACGAAATCCCTCCTTTGTAAAATACAATTATAAATTTTATTGATACTTTGAAAACTGACATAAGTTGACAACATTTAATTTAGTTCATTTAATTCGTTTCATCAGTTCATTTTGATGTTTACAGAAAAACAGTTTTCTGTTTATGAACATTTTCCTACCGAAGGATCCAAGGCCGATAAAATTGTGGGTGAGGCTGTAATAATCAGACATGTGATAATCTCAGTAAGATTACACGAATTTTGCCCCATTTTTACATCGAAATCTATACTATATATTAAAGATACAAACGCAAAAAGCGCCATCGAAGGACATAAAACAATATCCTTGTCAAGCCATCCTTTAATGTTATTGGCCCATTAGCTGCCACAATCCCTGTTTGGTGTTTTTGAAATTTTGCGTTCACTACTCGGTGCCAAAGATATATTTGGTATGCTAGGCAGTTTAATTTCATTCCAAATATATCAGTCAATAGCAAAAAATGTGTATTCTGTGCTTCAGTTCTTTACAATAAGCGAAGAAATTTGAAATACACCTAGAAGTTGAACGGCACAGAATTGAGATATTTGAAGCATTATATATATCATTTGGTTTTTATATTATAATAAAATACCATACATAAATATACTTTAGAGGTTACAGTAACGATCTGTTACTTACTCAGTCTTGCTTTTCAATGAAATGATTTTGTTGATCATTTATAACGATAACTTTTTTCAAAAATATCAAATATTTTCAAAACATAATTCGAATATAATTATACTGCTGTACAACTTCTTGTCCACTTATATAATTTATCCGCCTAAAAATTTCAAATAAGTTAATAAATCTATAAATCTGGCAGTGAATGGGTTAAGCTTTTTCGATACAAATTTCCCGTAATAGATGGCGTTAGTACTGTTGACAAGCAGCACTACTAACGCCATCTATTAAAAATATGCGGAGTTATGTTTAAACATTCAATAGTATAAAAAACTTAAATATCATTTAAAAAACATATGCTTATTCTTAATAACATAAAAATAATAATAAAAAAACTTATAGAATGATTCCTCACTCCCATTCCCTCATTTCGGATTTCCGAATACAATCTATTTATTTTTGCTGCTTTAAGTCAAGCTGGCAAGTTTATATTATTTTATAGAAAGTTCTTTAAACATATGAAATAAGTGTCTTGCAATAAAATATTTCTTAAAACAATGGATCAATTAGATTTCATGCTCATTCTCGACACATTATTTAATTCATTTCATATAAAATGACAAAATATGAATGAAGTGCTATTACAAGATGTAAGAAAATTTGTACTAAATGTAATTAAAATGCGCTCTCAAGATATACTTAAAAAAACTTCTTCCCATAATGAGCTTTCATAATAAATGGCCTATTTACTCGTTGTCTCATTTCATTAAAAATAGACAGATAATCAACCATTGTTAATGAAATTCTTTAATAATTAAGATAACTTTCAGAAACATTTTTATTTTTGAACATTGAAAAATACGGTCGATATTTTTCCATTCCTGCTTTGGGTCGTGTTTCAGAGTTGTTCTGGATGTGTCTTCCCCGAACAGGTGGCGACAGAGAATATTTGGCGGTGAAGCCTCTTTTCCTAGGGTTATTCACCAGAATCTTTTCTGCGAATGGTGTCCAGCACTAGAATTTCCACGCCACACTTTGATCTCGAAGAATTTCGTCTTCACTCGAAACCTTTCACTTCGTGGGAGAATCTCACGCAACGCAAAAGAAATGAAATGGGACTCAAGGAAATGAGACGAGAAAATTCGCTTCCCAATTTTTAGAGGATAGAAATTTTTGACAATAACTCTTCCACTTTCTTCTGTATGTTCAAGAATCGACATGTTAAAATAAGCCTCTAGATGCTAAGAATGAATTCTTTTTTACTTTTTCAATATTTGCTATCATTTGTCTAGTAAATCAGTTCGTTCATCATAATTGAATACATGCTATAATGACTGTTAATGACTTGATCGTTATTACTTATGGAAATGACAGTTGAAAATAGTCGGCTAAACTTTACGAAATGACTCTTTTTTATATATTTCTGAAACCTGATGAAGTGAATAAGCTAAGAAAATAACTATTATATTTCTTAAATTTCTAATAATTGGAATATGGAAATTCCTTGGATAATTCAAGTAGAAACGGTTTTAGTAGGCTGCTCTTTTTATAATGAAAGCACATTATACACTTATGTTGAGGTCTTGTAAGTATCATTTTAATTATATCCCAACATGACTTTTCTAAAATAATGTTGGGCTAAAATATCTTATATTTTTGTGCTTCAGTAACTGAGGATATTTATATTTTGATTTGGTTTCATTTAATTATCAATGTATTTCCCCGCAGTCAGTAAAGAAATAAACTGAACATATTTTAAAGAGAAACCATAGATTTATCTTTTAATAGTTTCACCTTTCAGATATAAAATTTTAAAGTATTTCATTTTGAGTTCTATATTTTTAAGTGAGTTGAATTATATTTTTAAAGTTTTTATCTTCTAGCATTAACGTCAAACAATCTTTATTATAGATAATGCGCATTAAAATGCAATAAACTGAAAATGATTGAATGCTTTATTATGCAATTAGTACTAAATGAAATGTCAAAGAATATTTTTCAAATATTTTTTTCTAATTTTAGCCCCTTTTTTCTTTTACAGGTTAAAGAGTGATAACTTTTATAAAAGTGAAGTATCCTGACGTAAATTCAGCGTAAAGGCTCCACCTCGCCAATAAATGGGTCAGTTATCTGGCGCAGTAGAAGTTTAATGGAGTTACAATATTATTTTCGGTACATTACTGAAATAACTTAAAGAAGATAAATATGAATGGCACGGCAGCTAGCGCTTACCTTGCAGCTGTCAAATGGGACGATGAAGATCTCTATCTTCAAGAATTCACTCAGAAGTTTGCGCTTCCTCAAGTGGCCAGAATAACCAAAGGACAGTATATGAACCTCGGTGTTCCTTCTTTATCAAATCCATCACTCAATCAAATTGTTCTCTTTACAAAAACAGGAAAGCGAATAAAAGTTGCTGCTCAATGCGTGAAATTTAAAGATGGAAGTCGCGTCGTCCCAGTTGGCACTAAATTATCCATTCCCGACAACTATGAAGGTTGGTTTGAAATTTTATCGGAAGATGGTCGAGCAGTGCGCTGCATCGAAAGTATAGCAGAATTGTTGAAGAGATTTCCGGAAACGTGCCTTGTACGAGAAAATATTAAAGCGTATTTGGCCAAATCAGATGATGCTGAAGTCATATCAGATAAGACAAGAACGATCAATGCAGGAGAGACTTTGATTCTTCTCAGTGAAGTCCATGTTACATCATCGAAATCAAAGTCTTCTGGGAGATATTTAAGATGTTTTACAACAAAAGGAGAAACTGTCTTCTTTAATGTTGAACAAAAAGGAAAATTTAGTCCCATTGCTGGGGAAGAAAACATATCTGGAGTCCATACTATAAAAAATCTATCTACTAAGCGCTTTCCTTTGATGGTGCGGTTAGTTCACGGTAAACCACCTTCTGGAATAAAGAACAATTCCCATTTTGTAACTGAAATGAGGCTATATTCTCTTTTTGAAGAAGAGTGTATTATGGCACTTCCTTTACTTAAAGATACCCAAGTCATTGCTCTTCCACCTTCAGCTCCTTTGAAGGTCCAAGCTCCCAGAAATCCAGAGAATCTGCTAAAGCTCAAAATCTACGATATTCTGGTTGAAAAGTGCAAGAGCATTGTACAAGAAGCTTCCGATAAAATACAAGTATTTGATATTTCACTCTCGAAAGAAATTCGAGGAGAAAAATTTCAACTCAGCCAACGAATGAAGAATTTATCTCCACTTCACCGCATTCAGCGCAGTGTTTCAGATCCGAATTCAAAATATAAGGATAATCCTAAAGCAGATCCTTCCTCTGTCGAAAGTCAGCATAATAACAAACCACAAGTCACTGACAATTATGACGAAATAGATCAAATCTATGATTATGTGCGAGGCTTTGCGCCACTTCCAGTGAAAGCCACCCAAAATGACAACTGCAATGGACATCATTCATCAAATAGTGGATCCCCATCTAGCTCTCCAACCACCATGGACTCGGGTGCCAGCAGTGAAACTCCTGATGATAGACCAGAGCCACCTCCAGTTGAAACCATCCCTGTGCGCAGGATGTCTATGAATGATGCATTGATTTCAGCTGATATGACTAATAAAATAATCAACAAATCACATGATATATCTTCAAAAGATACAGATTTAGTTGAAGGCCATATTTATGAGAAAGTTGGTGTTAAGAAAGATACTAAAAAATTCACTTCTGAAAGTCATGTGAAAGTGAACAACAATGGTGACAAACTTTTTATTCCTCATCATATAAACCATGGGGTTAAGAAAATATTAATGAAAGGTCCAGCACAAAACCGAATTCAACATAAATCGAAATTCTTTAAGCATTCAAAGAGTTCTCCAGTACTGAAAGATGCCCCGTCATCGAAATCCAATCCACGTCATAAGAATAATCGAAGCAAGTCTCTTACTACTTCGCCATTGTTCAATATACGTTATAAATCACTTATTAACTTGGCAATGGACTTTGATACCCTTGATTCCAGCAACTCTGGCGATAAAACTTCTTTCGGTTCAGGTGGATCGAAAGAGCACAAATGCGAAAGAAAAAATAGATTGCAAAGACCGAAATCATTGATCGATATATTTGGCGAAGTGAACGAAATCGAAAATTTTTGCAAACATAGGAATTCTATTACTAATGGCATTGAAAATAGAAAGCTTATTTTTTCTCACGAGACGGTTAATGGTAAATTGCTGAATGGCCATCACAATAAACGTATAGGAACTTTATACCTTTGATGATAGACTGTTTTACGCATTTCAAATTGAATAGCATTGTTTTCAAAATGATTACGTTTTTATCAGCTGACGCGTAGTTCATTTTCTCCGAATGTCAGTAAGTGTTTTTTTGTAAATAAACATTAAAAATTTATTTTGTAAAATGAAATAATGTCAAAAGATCGCATTAAATGGGATTGTTTGATTTTATTTTAGAAATGACACTTTGATATCTAAAGAGCGTCTTTTTGAATAGCTGTGTATAATTTTTAAAACTGATTTTTTTGGCTGAATAAGTTGTGATACAATTTTAAGATATATGTATTTAATTTAATTAATCTTCTTTTATTTAATTGTTGTTGTTTTATTGTTGGAAAGAATGTTGCTTCATTGACCATAACAGAATAACTGGTTTTGTGAATCAGAAATAAATGAGTGTTAATATTTTAGTTTCTGTTTGAATTATTCAATAATTTCAGAGTTTTGAGTTTTAAAAATTAAAAGCACATATTTCCGCAGGTAGTTCTCATCTTAAAGGCTAAAGACTGGCCAAAATTCAAATGAATCATCTTAAATATGATGATAATGTATTAAACTTGTCTTTCTGTCAGATATAATAGATTTATTTACAAAAGGATTGATGAAAATTGGTTTTTCACTTTATCTACCGGTAAATGAAAATATTTTTTCATGTCACACATTAAAAGCCATACGATACGTTAATCGGACGCTTTTCTGTAGCCTATTGGTATGTGATAAATTACTTAATTCATTTAGCACCCATATTTGCAAAACAGTAAATGGACGGCTAACAGTCGATATGCTAAGCACGAGAATACGCAGAAAACAGAGATGATGGAAAAATTCAAATGGAAGCTATTTTACCAAATGATGTTAATATAAAAATCATAGACAGCACTCTTCGAAGTGCTCTTCTTCATGTTTCAGAAACAGTATCAAAGCGAACTTAGTCTTATGTAATGCCTTAGAAATAAAATATCTATTAAACAAAGTGATAAATAATAAACAAACGAGGTAATAAACTTTTTCGAAATTCTTTTGATTTTATGTAATTCCATAGAAATATAATAATCACTAAAGTTTCCTTTTTCGTAATAACGGCCAGACTCTTTAATTTCATGAGGGTATGTACATGTGTGTGAAATAATATTTGCAATGTCACCCTTTTTAATTTATGTTCAGGAAGAGTGTTCTGAATTTAATACATTTCTCTTCAAACTATATCCAGAATTCGAGAAAGTATCCTTCACATTCACTTTCCTGAAATAAACAAAAATTAGTTTTCGTATTTCATGGCAATACAAATCAATTTTTTGAGGAAGAAAAATGTATTTTAAATTCCTTGGATATATTGCCTTTGCTAGGAACTTCAAAACGTTTAAGCTTTCTCCTCCTTGCTCTGATGATGTATTTAAGACAAGAGATTATATGACATAAATTTATTCTTTCAGAATCTAATGCTGTTTGTTGCTGTTTTGAGCATTAATAAGAAATATTAGGCATTCTAATTTCGGTATTATAAAACTATTTTCTCCTATTACAAATTTTTTCTTATGTTTCCATACCTCTTTATCTTAGAATGATCTTTGTCATGTAATGTTAAATTCCTTTAAATGGTCAGAAAGAGATGCTTTATGCTTTAGAAAACATCCAAAACCTAAATCATAATTTTAAGCGATTGATTCAATGACGGCATTCTCGAACTTTGAAGAAGCCTTAAATTGTATATGGCAGAAAAAACGTGTAACTAAGGAAACTTCTGTTCTTTTATTTTTGCAAAAGGCATCCACTTCTGTAATAAAACAAAACTGTCAAGGCTGCGTATTTTGTTTTGTGAGTTTGGTAGAGGTGAGCAAAACTGACAAGGAACTCGCCTATCTATTGCTTTTCTTTGAAGTCGTATAGGGAAAAATACAATATAAAGTTCTAATAGCTACTAGAAAAATCTTTCATGTTTATCTTACAATACCTTCATTTACGTACCCAGTCAAAACAATGCAGTTTTATGAATTTCAGTCGCAGTTAATCTTTATATTTGAATCAATTGAAACGAAGTACACTTGACACCGCCGTAGTGTTTCTCTATTAACTTAAAAGTTTGTTTCCCTGCCCCAATGTAAAGGACTTTTTGGCATCTTTCATAGCATAATCTTAATGAGTTTTCAAAAATGGATACAATTTCTAATTCTAGCAGCAGTGCCTTTGTAGACATTCAAAAAAGACTAACTAAATTCAATATTTTTGAAAGTTATTTTTTGAAAAATTCCCTTTTCTCTCACATCGAATATAACCACTCTAATATATTCAATATCGATGAATCAGTGTGAAGGACGCGAAAGTAGCAACGAAATACATCGTTATCTAAAAGTTAAGCTAATTCTTAAAATGCGAAAAAATGTGAGTATTTTTCTTTCTCCGATTCGAAAAACCTCCGCGCTTTTGCGCATACGTCAGGAATCATTTATTTCGTCTAAAAAGGGGTGAAAGGATGATACGTTTACATTTGGCAATAGAGTGAACTGGGATTATTCGCGAAAGTAAGAGGCGTAATAACCGCTCATCTTTCAGCATACCATCCCTTAGTGAAATATAATCGTCTAAAAGCTCTAATTTCTGGAGAAATGACGTACGGAGAATAATTTCCAGAAGGTGAAACTTTTGTCTCTCTACAAAACATTACGTCTTCATGTGCAAAACACGTGTACCCATCGTAAAGCGGATAAACCGGCTTACTTGTCGCCGCCACCATTTTAAGAGTGTTTTTTCGTGCACTTGTTTTCTACTACCTATATGTGTGAAATTATTGTGGTTTTATATTTAAAATGAGTTTCAAGTAAACCGGAATATCTGTCCTGCAAGAAAGTAAAGGAACTTGACAAAAATTTTATTATTTGGGAAGTAATGACCGTTTGCAAATTTTGTTAGAGTTCCGATTACATCGTTGCTATTTTGTTTTTGTTCAGAAATTTTGACTTCTCCTTCGAAGACTTGCCTAATGCGTTTCTCGGACTGTTGAGGCATGTCACAGTTATTATTGCTGTCTTTAAACACTTGAATGCGCATTTGTGAGCTTGTTGGAGCTTCTGACTCGATTGATTGACTTTACCAATGTGTTTATTTCCATGCACTTTTGCATTGGAGCCTTTGAAATGTTATATAAAGACGATTTACTCTGAAGTTTCTTTAATACGCCTTTCTTCTAGTACAAAATTTAGAAAAAAAAAGTTTATCTTCATTCCTTCATCGGAAAAGTTGATAGAGACTTTGAACAGAAATAATTCACGAAATATAATTCCTTCCTTGTGACACTTCTTAATAAATATGTGATGAGATTTTATTCCCCAAATTTGAAAAATATACACATCCTCGATAAAACTATTGGACAATGGATATACTGTTATTTACTGATAACAGGAAATCCTTTCTCTTCACATCATATAATAACTATATAGCTTTTTAAGAAACAGGAAATCAAAACTCATCTTATTAAATGGTTTACAATACTCGGAATTTGTTTTGATTCATTATCAGATGTTTCTGTATGTTAGTTCTCATAATGTTCAGTAAACCATATGAAACTCTTATATTTTAAAAAAAAATAGAGCTCACTAGTGAATTCTCCTTTTCATTTTTTATTTTATCATCTCCACTATATTACAGTCGTCTCTCAATCACTATTTTGGTACTTATACCAGACTACACAAAGGAATACGCAAAATACTTCAATTATTCTTTCTAATTAGTATAAGTGGGACGATGAATAAGAAGATGACAAATGAGCTTGTATGCTCAAACAAAACTCATTTACTTAAAAAAAGAAGTTAGAATGCACGTGTCAAATTTCCATGTTCAGTTCAGTGAGATAATATCACGCTTTGAAACAAACCATGAAATACTCTTGGAAGGATATCATAATTTTAGCCGTGATCAAAATCAAGCCTGATGATCAGGGTAACATATGAATTGGCACTTTACTCTCTGACTAGAGAAAACAGGTTTCCATGAACATTATCAATCATTCGAGAAAGAGTAAGATACCAAAATGAAGGAAATTACTTATCGATTCTTTGCAACCATAATATGATCAAAGATTGTGATATAAAGCATGAAACAAGAAATCGACTCTCCAGACCTAAACTGCCTAAACCTTTAACTGGGATATTTTCGATAACAGTGATTCAGCAATATTGAGCATGGTACAAATAATTCTGTCATTGAAGCTATCATAGGAGTCATGGTATTATGATACCGTGCCCCGGAACAATGGCCTAAAGCTCTAAGCGCGAAGGGGATAGAGACAAAATCGGGAGGCAGTCTAAAGAAACATGGAAACAAAACATTTGTGATTCTATATAACTTTTATAAGTCAAATATGATGAGGAAATCAAGAAAAAATTGTCATTTGTTAAACTACTGGCAAAGATTAGCGACAAAAATTACTCACTAAGCATCAATATTCGACTGACGTTTGGTACAAAAGAACTTCCTTATTCAAAATCTTAAGCGCTCTTTTGTTATCAGCACAGAATAAATTATACAAAAATAATCAACTTAGGAATGCAAAGTGGCTGAATGGCCGGTCACTGTGCCTAGCAACACGGGTACTATGAGCATTTACAAAATGGCAGTTTAAATATCCCTGTGAAAATTATCCTTTCTGTAGAAGGTACTTCAGGCTATCATATGTATTCAACATAAACCACAACTTTACCCTCTATTAAAGCGACAGCCTGTTTATCAACCTGGCAACTTCTCATCTCTATATTTGAAGTATCTTTCCCCTTGAAGGAATTTACTAGTCAGTAAAGTAAGAAGTCCCATGCAGTATGTTCGAAAAATATCTAAGGCAAGTTTTCTTCATCTAAAATATATCACAGATACAGTAAATCGCATATGTTATAGTACCATTAATATTAAAAAAAAAGTTTTTGTATGTCAAAGAGTATATGAAAAATCCTTTGTATCCTAGGGATCAATCATTGAGGCTCATACACTGTATATTATAATTTAGGTCATTCTTCTAGTTATTGGTCTAATAGATTAAACGCAATATTAGGAAGGATTCGAATTGTTTAAATAAATATTTGATACAAAATATTTTCTCTTAAATCTCTACACATATTTTTAAATTGTAACTCCGTTTTCAATCATTATTTTTATTAATTAAAATTTAAAAAGACCCAGCTGCCGATTATCTGTATTAAAATTGTTGACGTAGTACTGTGTAATGTTGACGTACTCAATCGATGTAACCTCATTTTATTGAAACCATGGGAACATGGTCTCAAACGGGGCTTTCTCTTTAGACACGCTATGAAGACCAAGCTTAATAAGTAAATTTGACATTATAAAGTCAAATATGACTAGAAGAACACAGTGGGATATCTAAAAAAGACATATCTCGAATCAACTTTATCATT
Organism: Argiope aurantia; assembly: GCA_026543865.1. Lineage (NCBI taxonomy): Eukaryota > Metazoa > Arthropoda > Arachnida > Araneae > Araneidae > Argiope > Argiope aurantia. Next base: position 106,458 of record JAPMOR010104548.1, read on the forward strand.
TAAAGGAGCTCAATCATTGTATGCATAAAAATTAATTCTTTGCCTTTTGTAGGTAAATTGTGGAAATACGGAAATTAAACGAGACAAATTTTCTGAGTAATCAAGAAATCAATGAAAGATTTCAATATATTGAGAAATGTGCAATATTTAGTTTATTGAATATGGGTCAGTTACATATTAATAGCAAAAATTTCATACAACGGGTATATAAATACAATTTCACCCATTTTTAATAAATGGAATTAATAACACTGTTTACCTGCAAATAAATCTGGAAAGTTATAATTGGAAGATTTGAAAACAACCTTTAAAAACTAGTATGTAACCTCTCGTTAATATTTAAATAATAAATTTTATTAGTTTAGAAAACATTTTGAGGTTTTTGCCAAACAAACAGCATTTGAGGGAAATTATATTACATTATTTTATTGCGAAGAAAACTGCAGCAGAAACGCATTCGTTTCTATTGCACATTTATGGTGAACATCGAATACAATTTACAAAGAATTGTTTGAGCGATTCAAAATAATGATTTCAATATGGTAAATTCCCAAAAGCCTTATGGTAAAGCATTATGATTTTGGTAAAACACCAAAAACAAAAATTCAAGATGCAGTTTTGAAAACCTTATTTGATGAATCCATGATGGTGAAAGATACAAGCAACAGTCGATCCATTTAAACGTAGCAATGAATAGGAAACGACTAGAATTTTTAAATATTATTTAGTAAAAAAATGAAATAAGCAAATATTTATCCGAATTCGACGACCCAGTTAACAAGGAAAAATCGGCAGAATGCCGGCCATCTTATTCACTTGTCCATTATTCAACCTATAGTTTTTGCGACATTTGAAAGAATAACTGCATAACGACAAGTGACACGGTAATAGTATTTTGCCGACTATTTTTGGACGTTAGACTAATATATAGATGCGACGGATGTCGAAGATATTCAATTGACTAAAAATTAAGTTTCTGATTCAATTGTCTTTCATTCAGTCAGTTTTCACTAAATTTGGCAGTGTAACGTACATGGCGACAAGTAAGCAATGTATCCAATTTTGCCGAAGGTTCTTGGTCGGTCCGCCAAGAAATCAATCGATGGATGAAAATGTGCAAATTTTATTACTTTCATCGCTTGTTTTGTTCACTTGTCATGGGAACTGTAATGGAAAATTAGAGTATCAGTATTATACAAGGTTGAGCCATTAGGATAATACATCGAATGCCGGGCCCGATTTAGCCTAATTGGGGCGCGGGGAAAAAACGTCTTTGGGGGTCCCTTCTACTTCAGTAATGAAGAACCTTCATTAAAGAAGGGAACGAAAAATAAACTTTCTATTCGATTTGGGGGGCCATCTAATGTGGGGCTCTGGCAACTGCCCCGTATGTCCCTGCCTTAGTCAGGCCCTGACCGAATGCATGAGTTTCCTTTCGATCCCTTGATTCATAATTTGCTGAACATTGAAGAGAAGTAGCGGCGTTTTATTTACCCAGTAATTTCTTTTTGTAACAAAACATATGCAAGGTTTTCTGTTTTCTTATATTTTACTTTTTTATCCTAATTCTTTGTCTGTCAAAGTTAATCTAGTAAAAACATACGTAGCTATTGCCGCCATTCTCTTGCAATACAGATTGGCTAAGAAGGGACAGTTTGTTATTGTCAAATAATATAAATTCTGTATAAACCTATAATGTAAGTAAAAATTATAAATAGAAATTGGATTTACTTAATTGTAAAATATCTACTTTTACGATTTAATTCATAATGCTCCAATTATTTTACACACACACACACACACACACACACACACACACACAT
>JAPMOR010104561.1:0-10735 GCA_026543865.1 Argiope aurantia
GAACTAAGAAATGAATTAACTTTATCTATGGATATTTGATAAATCTTTGCTGACTAACTCAAAAAGCCAGTCCTCATGTCACATGAACTCAATCATATGCTCAAGCATTATTAAGTTAATGTAATTCTGCATAGGTGTTGAAGGTGTTAATTTGGAACCAATTTTTAAGCACTTTAATTAATAGAATATCATTCTATTTTTTTTAAATGTAATGAAAGTTAATAAATGTTATATGTTTTATCAAAGGAAAGATAGGATTTCAACCGCTTGAAATTAAGCATGTTATATCCTTTGAGAGTAAATTTTATTGACCACAGTTTATTACATATTATAGTACAATTTTATTCAAATACTTTAAAGATAAGGTTAGATTATTCTTTTTTGGGGGGAGGGGAGATTCTCCAAAAAAGGCTTAAATTGGAATTAAAATTTTTTCCTGAATTTGAAGAGGTCTATCGTAGCTCTCAGAAAGCAGTTATAAACAATATCATTAATTGAAATCAGAAAATACTAAAGCAAAAAGATAATAATTAATATAAAAAGCCAAGTATAGAAAAATTAAGGCTGTATTCTTTTATATCTTGAGGAACAAACGAATAAAAAAGGAAATGATATCGTTCATAAAATATCAAACTTGAGTTCAGATTTTATATGCTGATATGAGCTTGAAAATCAAAACCTATTTTCCATTATTGAGCTTAAAAAAATTAGTGATGTAATTTGTGGAATCATTTTCTTTAATTGATCCGATGAAACAATTTTAATAGGCTATATTTTTTTCTACATTAAAGCGTATTTCTCAGAGTGTTTACTACATTTTTAAAAGTAAATAAACTACAAAAAAGTTTCTGATTTTCTTTTATTGAAGTTATTTTTCTGTCAGATTTCATTAAAAACTATTTTGGTGATTCAAATATGACAAACTTCCCTTATTTCTACTATTTTGAAAATACTCCTGTTAAAGTAAGCAATATCAAACTAATTTTTTTTTCTTAACCAATAAATATAATTACGAAGGAAACAAACTCTATAAAATGATGTGGAACGCACTAATCATTCTATTTACTGGCCAATTACATTAGATTTTTTTGTTGTTGTTAATTAATATAGTTGTATCACCAAAGCCTGAATTTGAAGTCAAAACTTATGTCTTTGAAAATTTTAGAGATCTTTTGTACTGGCGAACTGCTGGTCACCAAAGGCGGCTAGTTTCTTAATAAAGATATTGCTAAGTGAACTATTGTAATATATGTGCATGCACATACATTTTTTTCCCTTTTATGAGTGTAGATAATAGCGATTTTCAAGAAAATTCATTCAGAAATATGAGATTGTTCAAATATTGGTAAATAAAACAGCTATAGATTCTCTTATATCTTACTTCTTTTTAAATGCATTTAATTCCGCTATTTATTTTTCTGATAAAAACAGTCTTACTTTTCTATTAATAATAGAATTAATTATCATTTATTGTAAAATATATGAATAAGATAAATGTATGTACAAGATCTCATAAATTCAAGATGAAATAAAATTTTTACAAAAATTATCACTATTCCCTTATCACCAATTTGCCCGACCGGAAATGCAGCTATGCAAAACTAAACGTCACCCCTCTAGATGCGCGCCAAGTTTTCTTGCCAAAGGTCCGAATCCCAGTAAACCTACAATGCAACAGGGGTAGGGAATAATATATGGAGCGCAAATGTTCCATTCCCGGTCAGTGGTCTTGCTTTTGACTCCTTTTATGGCTTTCCCCCCTCATTTCAGGAGTGCTCGCTGTCTTTTCTTGTACAATGGATCGTAAGGATTGTAGTGGGGAATTGACTTGATAGCTATATTTTGCATTTTGTCTATTTTTTCAAAGAAGGAGGTTGCGTGTATTTTTATTAGTTCTCTGAGGGTTTTTATGTAGAAGACTTATGTAGACTGTTGTTATTTCTAATAAACCAAGGCATGTTAGAGATTTGTCTGAAAATTTGATTTTGGAGGATTTCTAATTTGGTGATGTGGGTCTGAGCTGCGATTCCCCAGATCAGGCTGCATAGGTGAGAATTGGTCGGAGAATTGATTTGTAAATGAGGGTTTTATTTTTTACTAGCCGTCTTCGGCGACCAGCCGGTTCGCTAGTATTAACGCTCGCTACAATTTTCAATTAAATATTTTAAGTAACTGGTCTCTTAATAAATTCTCAAACAAAACATTTTTAATCTTCAAATTTTGATAGTCATACCAAACTTATACTGTTGTTTAGATCATTTCGTTCAATTTACTATATATATTTTGCTAATTTGTTGTCATTTCCGGTAAAACTTAAACTTTAGTTGAAAGTGCAAATGATGAAATTCCAATAAATATAAAGATATTTTTTAATAAAACCAAGCGTTTTATTTTATTTATCATCTTTATTGTTATTTATTTATTATTATTATCATTGAATATGAGTATTGCAAACAGAATCGCTCGGTATTTAAGTCTTTTGTGAACAACAAAATATTTTTCATAATTTATGTAATATCTCAAACAATAATTCAACAAAAATTTCTCTGATTCAGCATAAAATTCAGTTTTTAGTTTTGCTTTCAAAAGGATTGAAATGAAATCAATAATATTATGTTCCGGCCTATAAGTATATTTCAAAAATTATGAAGTCTAAATTTAATGCAGTAAGGTAATCATATTCTGAGAAATATTCTGGACACACCAAATTTTAAATAAATGAATGAATGTTTCTATTTTCCACCATCAACTAAGACTTATTTATGAAATTTTGAATGTTAAAAATTTAGAAAAACTCAACATTTTCATAATCTTAGGCCTGATTGGCGTATTTTCTTTGAAACGATCGATGGAAAATCTAAAATTATCCTCTTTTTATTGAATAGTGATATTCAAATTTTCATAAATCAGTCAGTTTAAGTGATTGATTTAGTTGATTGGAAATTAACTCTTTTTATTTAAAATATTAGTGTTTCAAGAGCATTTTGTTAATCGTGATTTCCACAGCAGAAGCTTTATGTAAAATCAAAAATTTGTTATTTATTAGAGCATTTATTGAATCAAGTTACATAAAATATAATCGTTTTCCATTTAGACCATTTTAGCAGATCTGTGTCTTACTAAAGGTTTACAAATTAGCTGTGTGGCCTTGATTTGAATGGATATCCTGTTCATATTAAACAAAACTTGCCTTAAAATAAAACTGATTTATTGGATTAATAATATAGAGAGTGCAAAAGATCATAAAATAATTTTTCTTGAATTTATTTTTTAGAAAAGATAATATTTCATATTTGTTTCATTTCCTACAGACACGTACCGAAAATTATATTTTTGCAGATTTCATTTCCAAAAAGATTTAATTTATTTTTAATTGGAGCTTTAATCAATGTGATGGCAACAGTTTGAAAAAATCTAATTTTTTCCCATGAATGTGAAACGTGCTCTTGCAGCTTAGATTTTATTTTTCTTTTGTACGAAAAAAATTGTTGAAAAATATAATTAAAATATTTATTTAAAAATTCATTAAAAATAAAAATTTAATTTTAAGATTAAAACATTGGTATCAATTAAAAGATAAATTTTTGATCTTTAACTTCATGTAAAAATCTTTTTTGTGGGGTAATACTTTCGGAAGTTATAGCAGAAACACGCCAAAATTTCGCTTAATTTTTAAATAAATAAAATTCTAATTAAAAATTCGTAAAAATAACCCCAGGTGCACATTCCCGGCCTCCAAGGTATACACGTGCCAAATTTAGTAGCTGTAGGTTGAATGGTCTGGCCTGCAGAGCGCCAACACACACGCACACACACACTGAGCTTTATTATAAGTACTAGAAGCCTTTGGCGACCAGCCGGTTCGCCAGTATTACCGCTCGCTACAATTTTCAATTAAATATTTTAAGTAACTGGTCTCTTAATAGATTCTCAAACAAAACATTTTTGATCTTCAAATTTTGATAGTCATACCAAACTTATACTGTTGTTTAGATCGTTTCGTTCAATTTACTATAAATATTTTGCTAATTTGTTGTCATTTCCGGTAAAACTTCAACTTTAATTGAAAGTGCAAATGATGAAATTCCAATAAATATAAAGATAATTTTTAATAAAACCAAGCGTTTTATTTTATTTATCATCTTTCTTGTTATTTATTTATTTATTATTATTATTATTGAATATGAGTATTGAATATGGATGAGTATTCTGGACACACCAAATTTTAAATAAATAAATGAATGTTTCTGTTTTCCACAATCAACTAAGACTTATTTATGAAGTTTTGAATGTTAAAAATTTAGAAAAACCCAACATTTTCATAATCTTAGTCCAATTAATCTTGAGAAATCTGCGCGCTAATTGGGGTATTTTCTTTGAAACGATCGATGGAAAATCTAAAATTATCTTTTTTATTGAATAGTGATATTAAAATTTTCATACATCAGTTTAAATGATTGATTGTGTTGATTGGTAATTAAGTCTTTTTATTTAAAATAATAGTGTTTCAAGGACATTTTGTTATTCGTAATTTCCACAGCAGAAGCTTACTGTAAAATTAAAAATTCGTTATTTATTAGTTCATTTATTAAATCAAGTAACATAAAATATAATCATTTTCCATTTAGACCATTTTAGAGGATCTGTGACTTACTAAATGTTTACAAATCAGCTGTGTGGCCCTGATTTGAATGGATATCCTGTTCATATTAAAGAAAACTTGCCTTAAAATGTAACTGATTTATTGGATTAATAATACAGAGAGTGTTAAAGATCATAAAATAATTTTTCGTGAATTTATTTTTTAGAAAAAATAGTATTTCATATATGTTTCCTTTCCTACAGACACGTGCCGAAAATAATATTTTGGCAGATTTTATTTCCAAAAAGATTTAATTTATTTTTAGTTGAAGCTTTAATCAATGTGATGACAACACTTTGAAAAAAGCTAATTTTTTCTCATGAATACGAAACGTGCTCGAGCAGCTTAAATTTTATTTTTATTCTGTACGAAAAAAAATTGTTGAAAAATATATTTAAAATATTTATTTAAAAATTAATTAAAAATATAATTTTAATTTTAAGTTTAAAACATTGGTATCATTTAAAAGATAAATTTTTGATCTTTAACTTCATGTAAATATCTTTTTTATGCTTTAATATTTTCGGAAGTTATAGCAGAAACCCGCCAAAATTTCGCTTAATTTTTAAATAAATAAAATTCTAATTTAAAATTCGAAAAAATAAACCCCAGGTGAATATTCCCGGCCTCCAAGTTATACACGTGCCAAATTTGGTAGTTGTAGGTTGAATGGTCTGGCCTGTAGAGCGCCAACACACACACAAACACATTGAGCTTTATTATAAGTACTACATAGAACAAAAACATCAAAAGTAAACATAACATTTCAATAGTTGCCAAAAACAAAAGAGAGAAAAATGCAATTAATAAGCAGACGATATTTAGAAAAGTACAGATAATTAGACTGGAAAATGAAATTATCTGAAATTAACCACACGCGCTGACGATATTTACAACAGTAAAAATATTCAAACCTGAAAAGGAAAATATATGAGTTATTCCATCAATAAATGCCATAAGTTTGTTTATATCTTCATTATTTTATGCGTCATTAAACATTAAAATGAGTCCGGGTCTAAATAAACACCCTGTATAGAGATTGTAAAAGATCATAAAATAATTTTTCTTGAATTTATTTTTTAGAAAAAATAATATTTCATATTTGTTTCATTTCCGACAGACACGCGCCGAAAATTATATTTTTGCAGATTTCATTTTCAAAAAGATTTAATTTATTTTTAATTGGATCTTTAATCAATGTGATTGCAACACTTTGAAAAAAGCTAATTTTTTTCTCATGAATGCGAGACGTGCTTAATTTTAATTTTTATTTTTTACGAAAAAAATTATTGAAAAACATACTTAAAATTTTTATTTAAAAATTCATTAAAAATAGAAATTTAATTTTAAGTTTAAATCATTGGTATCATTGAAAAGATAAATTTTTGATCTTTAACTTCATGTAAAAATCTTTTTTGAGCGGTAATATTTTCGGAAGTTATAGCAGAAACACGCCAAAATTTTGCTTAATTTTTAAATAAATAAAATTCTAATTAAAAATTCGAAAAAATAACCCCCAGGTGCACATTCCCGGCCTCCAAGGTATACACATGCCAACTTTGGTAGCTGTAAGTTGAATGGTCTGGCCTGTAGAGCGCCAACACACACATTGAGCTTTATTATAAGTATAGATATAGATGGAGAATTTGGATTTGTGGTTGATGAGAGGATATAGGGTGGCTTTCGTTGCAAGGTATTTCTTCCTGATGGAGCTAATGTGTGGACCAAAAGTGAGTCTTTGATCAAGAATTACGCCTAGATAGTTTGTTTTTGGCAGGGGACTGTAATGTTGTTGAGGGTAGGAGAAGTGGGTTTATTTTTATTTTTTTTCTTGAGAAATAGATAGCTTGACTTTTCTCTGCGTTTACTTTGATTTTCCATTTAACAAGCCATTTTTCCAGATTATTAAGTTGAAGTTGGAGGTCATCTGCTATTTTATTTCTATTTTCGTCGGAGATGAGAATTGCCGTATCGTCGGCAAATATGTACAGTTGTGTTCTGGTGGTTCTTGTAATGTCATTAATATAAATGTTAAAGCAAATTGGTGCGAGTATGGAGCCCTGGGCTATGCCAGCTTGAAGTGGTTTGAGTGAGGATAATTCTTCTCCAACACGAATTTTGAACTGTCTGAATGTTAAATAGGATGCTAAGAGCTTGATTAGGCTGTCCGGGATATTTAATTGAACTATTTTGTAGATGAGCCCCTTGATCAAAGCTTGTCAAAAGCTTTCGCTATATCCAGAAAGACTTCTCCTGTATCTTTTTAACTAAGCCAACCCTACTTGATTATTTCTGTCATTCTAAATAACTGGGCGACTGTGAAATGTTCGTTGCGGAAACCAAATTGATACGGAATAATTTTATCTTTGATTTCTGGTTTTAATCTGTTGTAAATTATTTTTCGATAATTTTGCTGATAGAGGGAAGGAGGCTAATAGGTCGATAACTTGTTGGGTTTTGAGCTTGTTTACCTGGTTTATGGATTGGGATGACTATTGAGGTTTTCCATGCATATGGGAAGTGATAGTATATCATAATTGCATTGGTGAGTTTAGTGATTTTAAAGATGGTTTTTATCGGTAGGTTTTTAAACATTTCATTTGTTATGCAGTCTTCACCCGGAGTTTTTTTCTTTTTTGTATTTGGATGGCTTCTATAATTTCATCAGGTTTGCATGGTTGAATTGGGTTTTGTTTTTGTTTTTTACAAAATTTTCTTATTGCGGAATGGAAAGTTTTATCTGTGGCGGGATCTGCGATGGGATTTAACTGAATAGAATAATTTCATTCAAATTCATAAAAGAAACAATAAAACATTTTTTTAAGAATTTTGTCTATTCAGAAAATTATTAATATTTAGTCTTAATATACCTTGATGTAGATGAAAGCAGATAGTAAAATAAATTTAATTCAGGGTTTGATTTATTTTGTTAGGAATATTAAGAAACGAATCACATTGTAAAAGTTTTAACATCGTAAACTATCTGAAGATATTTTTTCGATAGTTTATCAAAGAAGATATATTTCTTAGATAAAATTGTAGATCTCTAAAACACTTCTAAAAAAATAAGTAAGTAGTTCAAAAATTCTGTTCTTATTTTACAGTTCTTTGAAGCAGTATTTTTTGTAGATAATTTAATGAGCATTCTTCAATATAGAATAAAATCTGAGTGGATAAATGAGATAACTTTTGTTGAATCTTGTGCGAAGTACAGAATGAGTTTTAACTACACGTTTTTAAGGACGTTCTAATACAAAATAGTGCAGATAAATTCCTGAATGGTGCATGGATAATAAATTATTTTTTGAATATTCAAAAGCGTAGAATTCATAGTTATGCCTTGAAATCACAACCTACTATTTACTCGTATCAAATAAATGACTTTGCATTACTTTATTCAGATTATGTTACTGATGCTGGTGTTACTTATGGAAGAAAACTTCATAAACTGCACACTAATGCAGGATCCGCCTTACAGGTTGTCGGGCACAAACAGGAAAACAATTATTATTATTATTATTAAAAGCAATCCAAGGTTTACAATCAAGATAAAGATCAATGGTAGCATCAGCATCCTTACTTTCTCCTATTCATATGCTTATGCAGTGTAGCGCTATCCATATTTCTTAGCACATTTTGAATAGAATCAAGTATGAATTTTGTGCGTCTTCCTATCCTTTCAGACTGGAGCAAAAATTCGACACATTCGCAATAACGATATCAAACCAACTTACCAAATTTCATTTATCTATTTTATGTGTGTGTGTGATTTCAAATAATTATTTAAACACTCCTGTGTAATAAATCCTTTGTCAGAATACATTTTAAAAAAATTAATACATATCTACATTTTAATAAAATTGCACGATACATTTAATTTATCTCGATGCTTCCGTTGGTTCAATGTCATTTGCGCTGTATAAATTTCCCCCTTTTCGCTCAAGTGTCAAGAAAGGCTACCACATTATAAACTTTATCTTTGCATGTAAGATTTAGCGATTTTACAATGTACGCCAAATGGTAATCAACTCGCTATGAATGAGAAAGATACTCCTTGCCTCTGATAACGAAACGAACCTTCCTTGAGAAAAATGCTGATGATCCTTACCACGTTTCAAACGAGTATTGAATATAATAAATATAAAGTGCGAGAAATTTGCTTTAAAAATGTATTTATCAAAAGGAATACGTTTATAATTTTCCCACACGGAAGACATTTATAAAAATTATAATTCTGATGTGCATAATACAAATTTAATCTAATAAAATGAATTATAATTTTTAGTTTTATGAGGATTTAATCTTTATATCTCTTACGGTTTAACTTTATTTAACAAAATGAAAAAAAATACTTAGAAAGGGCTTTAAATTCAAATTTAAATGGTTATCAATAATGTTTAGTTCTTTCTATATGTATGTACGCTTTCATGTATATACATTCCACAAACTGATACTTGAAATGAGCTAATGTATTTTTTACGTTAAAGCTGTTCAAATAAGGTGTTTTTTTTTTTTGTTTTTTTTTTTTTGCAAAAAAAATAAATGAACTTTTTGGCTGGCTAAAATAAATGATAAGAATCATATTAATAATTTTAAAAACAGCTGCTGGTTAATTCTCAGGAGAAAAAACAACATTTTCAATAAAAAAATTTTGATAATTACTGAAATGCCTTCAAATTTGAAATATATTACTTCATTTTCTAGCTTATTTTACTGTCACATTTAACTATACATAATCCAATGTACCGCAAACGCCATTTAAATGCAACATCTAAACGTGCTACAGTAAAACGCTTAATTCTCAAAAACAGTATCATGAGCTTAAATTTTATTCGCAAGTAATGTAGTAGCAAATTTCTGCCTATTTTCTTAAAAGCGCTGCCAATGATTTATTACTAATTTTCAATTTGTCTTAAATCTATGCACGAAAGAAAGCTAAAAATAAAATATATTACTTTATATTTTATTAGTTCTTTTGTTTTTTTCGCCCCTGAATTTCTTGCCAAAAGTATAGATTTATATAGATTGGAGCTTTATCGTAATCAAAATTGAAATTACAATGGTAAATATTTAAATATCAGGCCTTAAGATAAAAACTAATTTCACAACCATGTAAGCATGGTTTCTAAAGTCACTTTTTTTTTAAAGCATTAAGGGGTTGCACTTAGGAACAGTTTTTTTTTAAATATTGCATCTATACATACTTTGAATTACAAAATTTCATTAAATAAGATAGGCAATTGTACAAAAATTGCAAAAATTAAATTTTTTTATATCAATCATAATTTAAAGAATGAATTAGTATATATTTATTCTTATTTTCATCTATACAAAATTTCACAATTCTATCTAGAACATTTGTAGGGATATTCTTAGTTTTAAATTTCGAAGGACTGGCCACAAATGTAGAAGAAAGCGTTTATTTCAGAATGAAATTAGTACATCATCAAATCATTATGGCTTTAAACAAATTTTATAATAATAACGTTGTTCATTTTCACTCTTCGGCAGTTGCACTATTGTCTTTATAAAGAATGGAAGAGAAACTTGGGGAACTGAACATTTAAACCATCTCAGAGACTTACTGGAATACTCAGCAAGAAAAGCATTGTTTTTGTTGCAATGCAAAATCAAAACTTTTTTTTTCTGAAAAATGTTATTTGGAGAGACGAATGTTGCTTTCATATAGATAGAAACATTAATTTGAAAAAATTTCACGTTTGGAAATGTGAAGACAATTCTTCGTGCAAGCAATTCATCATCACTCGCAGTTTTCTGTTCATATGTTACAACTGCCGTTTTTAGAAGTCCTTGAGTTGGTCTCATTTTCTACAAAAGTATATTGTATGGTAACGATAGATTCAGTTAATTTTTATTGGGATTATATCCGAACTAAGAAATGAATTAACTTTATCTATGGATATTTGATAAATCTTTGCTGACTAACTCAAAAAGCCAGTCCTCATGTCACATGAACTCAATCATATGCTCAAGCATTATTAAGTTAATGTAATTCTGCATAGGTGTTGAAGGTGTTAATTTGGAACCAATTTTTAAGCACTTTAATTAATAGAATATCATTCTATTTTTTTT
>JAPMOR010104565.1:0-10324 GCA_026543865.1 Argiope aurantia
TTCAATCGCAAGAGAAGGATACATAAGAGCAAAAATTGACTCGCGTGTGAATATGCCAAAATTTAATTAAAAAATAGTTTAATGTGGCTATGAAGTAGAAATAAATACTTAGCAGTTGCAACATTTGTAATCATTAAAATGATACAGAAGTAAGAAACGCAAGATTTGACATACAAATTTTTTTTTCATTATTGTACTTTGTAATTAATATTTTTTTTCCAATTGTAATGATTATATATGTATCTAAAATCATCTTTTGTTACAATATATGAGCAAGAAATTCATAAAAAAATATTTTATCAAAGTTTATATTTTTTCAATTTCGAGATATTGGTGTATTGCAGATCGAATTTTTAGAACATTCGTTTTGAACCTAAAAGCTAACTTTTCTCTACTATCACCAAACTAAAATAGAAGAAAAAAATTTTAAAGGTTTTTTTATAAAAAATTTCTCTTTTTTTCCATTAATTTACAAATTTCAAGCTCTTTGGAGCATCTCAAGATAATGTAATATTGCAACCAGATTTTAAAAATATTGTTTTTGAACTTAAAAGGCAACTTTTCCAAACCAACTAACCAAACTAAAATAAACCAACTAACCAAACTAATAAAACTTTTCCAACCAAATTAAAATAAATAATAATAAAAAATACGCTATTTTTGTTCTCTCCTAATGGACTGTCATTAATTAAAAAAAACTTTCTCCCCTTTATGGACGTCTAAAGGTGGAGGTTTGCCATTCCCTTTCACCCCTTATCCAGTAGTTTATTCAGGTGCAAACTTAGAGACCTGCGTTTGATGGCCAGTTCAGTAACTTAAAACAAATTATTTTTATTTTTTCCACACTTTGTAGCTTTTCATATCGATTCTACTGGATTAATATGTGAAGTGGGATAAGTACGATGGTTTCTGATATCTATTCTATAATCCTCTATAAGTTGATTCATTTTCTTCCTTTATTATTTTTTTTCATTTTCATGGAACTTCGAATTGCTATTGGAAAGAAATAAGATTATAAAAGAAAATGCAGATCTCCTATACCATTTCAAAGGGTTGCAGTTCTGTGACATTAATTAACAAGCTGCTGCTCTCTCATTAGAAGAGCAAATAGATAAAAGGAGAACAAAATTATCCAACTGCAGCAACATTAACCTATAATGAAAGTTTTGCTGAGCAGCTAACAGTCTTTGTTACTGCGGCTTTAAAACTAAGCTCATTTATAGATCAATTTGGTTTTCATCAAACTAGTTGTAAAATGTTTTTTTCTCTATAAAATGCGTTTAAATTATTTATGGATAAGTAATTATAACTGGAAAGTAAAGGAATTTGTTTACTTTTTAACTCGTCGTTTTTTAATCGCTAAACAACAAAGATATATTACCCAAATGGTTGCATTATTTATGATGAAGCTTGGAGATCTCAATGCAGACTAAAATTGGTAAATAAACCCGGGGATCATAAATAAAGTAAATACCCAAATAAATTTTTAAAATCTGTATCCAATGAATAAAAACGTTTCTTCCAAATATGTAAGCACTATAATACCAAATTAGTTCCTTTAAAATCACTTAAACTTATTGCGCTTAAAAATGCTGATATGCACACATAAAAGATAACTTGCATTTATTTTTAATTATTAAAAAATGTTTTTATTAGGAAACAAAGACACATGCCCATTTTTCAGTATAATGACTCTGAATTATTTATAATTAACACTTTCTCACTACAAATGGCGCTATTTTTGGTGCACATGCGCATTTCAAACAGCACACCATTATACTATCACATTTGAAAAAATAAAATTTATGTACATATTTCCTATTTTTTCTTTGAAAGGATTTAAATGCATGTGCATCAAAGTGTGATGGCTTCATGAAAAGGAGTTAAATAAAATTAAGGAGTTGAAAAAATGTATTGGCAACATCTAAAAATGAACAACTTTAGAAAAATCAAGAAACCTGCTCGGACTTTATTTCTTTAGATTGTATTTTTAATGAGAACAATTCTTTTCATTTTTTAAAATTTATAAAATTTACTACAAAATATTAAATGATATCTCCATGGTATTGTCCGACATTCTAAATACCGATCAGCGTCATTTAGATAGCATGTCTGTAACTCTATTATTGGAGATTTTGTGTTAGCAAGACTTATAAACAAAGGTATAAAAGGTTCACTTAATTAAGTACGACAAGTATTTAATTAGTGAAAATAAAAGAATGCGGTTAACGGAATTCCATGTTAACCTAAATATATTAAATTCCCCAAAACATGTATTTTACATAAATATTCGTAGCTTATTTCAAACCTATTTTACTATAATTTTAAATAAAAAAGATTCAAATATCCCTTTCAAATGTATTTCTCTTGTCACATACCTTATTAAAAATATTTTCCAATATTGTTATTCAATAATTTTATAAACTCGAAATGTCTGTAAGAAAAATGAATCCCACACGTGAATCTAAAATTAGCTAATTATGTTCGTGGTTAAAATATTCATTTTCTGATGTTCTGACAATGACGCTGATGAAATTACTCTACAAATTACAGCGAACTGAACTGCTAATTATTTTTGGAAAACTAGTTACTTTGTTGAAAGGCAGAAAGAATCTTCCCAGATCGATTATCCATTATATATACTTCAGAAAACGTAATAAATTATGCATAAGCAAGAGAAACTATATATGTTTGACTCTTGCAGTGAAATAATGTATTCAGTAACCATTGTTCAACTTTTTGATTTATTTACTAATAGTTATTCGTATTATTAAACATTTTTGACTTTTTACTTAAACGCTTTCACTCTGAAGGAACTTCATTTGTCTTTTATTCAACTAAAAGACATGTTTTACATTCTTAAACATAATTTGAGTAAAATGTATTTTTTAAAGGTGAAAAGAATTATATATCAATAAAGTACAAAATTAATGAGAAGGCGTTAGTTTTCGAATTACTGTTAAAAATATTATTTTAAACTTTTGAAAAAATTGGAACTTTCCATATATGAGACTAAATATGGTAATTCCCTAAAATAATTTTCCCCCTAAATATGAAAATTTCTTTTCTCTTGTTTATATTTTTCCTAGTAAATTAAAAGGTGTATAAATTCTCATGAAAAGATGAGTTCAATTGCCTCAGAAACAACTATATGTTGAAATAAAAAGTTATCAATTACACACACACACATGTATAATATGCGATATGGCACTTTTAGTTGCGCCAACTATGGCCGAGAATACGCCTTAGCTGCTCACATTAATACATTAGCACATTCACACATATCTATAAAATATTATCTATAAAATATTGATTAACATTCATAGGTTTTATAAGATTATCAATTTAAAAAGCTGTTTGTTATATTTGTTTAATTAAAATTCAGTTGTCAAGAGAATGATAATTATTGATTTTTTTAATTCTCTTATTTTATTGAAATAAACGCATTATCTTATGAGAAAAATAAGTGAAACGTTAGTAGTTTAATAGAATTAGAACTAAGACTTACGTTGTTGTTGTTTATAATGGCACTTGCCATAGACAAGTTCACTGGCGAAGTCAGTGATTTTAAGCCAAGGGAGCATCTCTTGTTTTAGTTGCGCCAACTATGGCCGAGAATATGCCTTAGCTGCTCACATTCATACATAAGCACATTCACACATCTCACCGATAGAACAGATGAAGAACAACCATGTCCGAATCAGGGGGCCCAGATCACGGGAAAGACGCGCTACCCCTATGCCAGGGCACTGGCAGTAACTTATTGTAATATCAATTATTCTATTTCTGTGCAATTCCGAAAATTTTCTAACACTTCATCAGAATAAACCTTTCGCCTAAACATAAAATATTTTTAGTTATAATGGAACATCAAAACATGTGTTTTAATAACTAAAGTAGTTTGTTTGCTGAACTATTTTTTAGAAAAAAAAATATCAATAGTTATTTGTTTTTTCTTCTTCTTTTTTTTCAAAAAATAAATCGAGAAATTATCCTACACACTTTAAACACTTTACTCTATCCTAAACGCTTTAAATCCTACCGAGTACTAAATTCCTAAACAACTTACTCTATGCCAGTAACTTAAAATAATGAATGAACACTTATACAGAATTAAAATAACACATAAATATTGTTTTAAAATCGAGACTAAAATTAGTCAAGTTTTTTGCAAACAGCGAATCGGACGTATTTTTGAAACTTACCTCATTCAACCTTAGATTTCCACTACAAATAATCTTGAATATAACTGTAAAATTATCAAAACACCTTTTTATTTGAAAAAGTAAAATCTGATTTTTTTAATGCATGCTAATTTTTAAAGAATGTTGGAGATCTTATATTAAATACATTAGCGTGGGAATTTTATTTATATAGACTTATTGCAACAGAAATCAAAGTTCTTGGAGAATATTCACGTAGAAAAAATAGACATGATTTGTATTTTTAAAACAACAAGTTTTCATCAACATGATAACAGTTTTTGGTGATATATGCTAACAATATTATTTCAATCCACGATTAAAATATCGGGCTTTTTCATTTAGAAAGTAGTTTTTTTTAAAAAAATATTAAGGGTTTTTTTCCCGATAAAAACATAAAAAAACAAAATTTTTCTTTTTCTCGGCTTATAAGATATCCATCAGCACTAACTCCAAAAAGAATGATAATATATATCTAAATGAAAATGATTTAATATAAATCAAAGTTGTAAATTCACACATAAGTCACTAAATCTTTATTACGATTAAGACCTGGAAATGACTCTCCACATTTTCAGATATATTCACCGATTCCTCGTAATCTCTATTCTAGAACACAAAACCACTGGATTAGACTGAGATGCTACCACTGTAATAGGCTTTAGATTATCATTTCAGGGAATAATGCACGACCATACTCTTGTTTCATTTCAGAAAAATTATTGCTAAGGTCATTTAATATTCTGACATGTCTTTATTTTGTTTTGTTATTACTATTAATGAATTGCGAAACTAGATTTTGTAGAAAATATCGTTCTATATTCTTCCGCCCCTACCTTTTAATAAAATTTTTCCGTATGATTTTTATATACTAACTACATTTTTGGTAACTTGTAATTTTATTCATAATTATTTTTGACAAGTCAGAAAGGTACATGTTACTTGGTAGCTCAACAAGTGGACCTAAATTTTATGTTGCCTCGGTGATTTATTTCATTTAACTAGTTAAGGATGGTAACACTAAAATGCTATATTTTGCAATATTATATTACCTTGATGGTCAATATAGCTCTCAACAGAATTTCTTTTTCCATCGTAATACCTGCAAGCATTGCTCAAATTTTTTAGAAACAATGTGTTATCGTAAATTATATTTTCAGAAAAAATATTGTATAAAAAAATCGCTCTTTCTTGTTTAAGATTATGAATAAATGAAGTTGCAAATTTTCTAAAAACGGTTTCCCAATGTTTTCTTTCCAAATTAAAATAGATAGAATTTATTTTGTCGTCGTTTATTTAATGGCATTTTTGTAATGCTCGAAGAGCATGCAAGAAAACTCAGATTCTAAACACAGCTTTCAAAAAGTGCCTTTCATAAATATTCAACACTGTACTAATTCTTTTTCATTTCTTTAAACATCCAATTTCTATGTATGCATCCATAGAATCTAAAATCCAAAAGATGTAGTCATAGGAGTGGAAGGCTATTTTTTTAAAGCACTGGAAAATAAAATTTGAATAACATACGCATTAGTATATTTTCCATGGCTCTTATGTTAAAGTTATGGTTAATATTCTAAATGAATTCTTAGCAGAGAAGGCAATTGTAAGAAAATATGATCTCACAATTTTGAAAATCTATTTCTCAAAAGCATTTTATTTACTACGAAAACCCTTATGGTTTGGCATCATATGCAATATTATAGCAATGTGAGTTGATAAAAAATCCCGTTATATTATCATACAGCGGTTCCCAATCTGTTTGGTTGTGCTAAAAATATTTCGTAACCTAATCTCTAAAATATATAGTATCTGCTCTTGCCTTTGCTCAATAGGTACTTTCTAAAATTCTCTAGAGAGAGACCTATAGTTCCAGTTGGAAAAAATGTGTTAAATGTCGGAAAGTATTATTTTTTATTGTTTGAGTCAAAATAAATGATTTTTGAAATTTTTGGTTTTTAACTTTTAATACTGCAGGGTTGTACCACAACGTATGCAGAGTCTAATATTTACATATTCGGATGGAAAATGTCAATTCGAGTATTTTGATGTATAATATGTAGAATTCCTGAATATAGCGTCATATTTTAATTACACGAAGAATGTTGATTTATAATCCCACAGTTTGTTTTCCAAATTACGATGCATAAGACGATTGCACAACATATAAACGTCCCTAGATGATTATACAAGTTAGTGGAAAAGTGAGCCTACAAGTGAATATGTAAATTCCCGCCGTGGAATCCCGCCAAATCTAGAAAACAGTTTTGATGAGAATGAGTAGTGAGATAGTCGCTTAGAAATTACTGTGTACTGTACGCAATTGTTGTGGTTCTGAAATGAGCAAATATTGGATTGAGCATCGTATCTTCATCCCAACTTGCATGGCATAGACAAAATAAGCGATTATTGGTTTATTTAAGATGATGCTAAACCTCAACGCAATCAGCGAAACTTCGATCTCATAGCGGAACATTTTCCCGTTACGCTGATCGGGTTGGATTCCTTTATGAGAACATTCAATGGTGTAGAGTGGACACCTTACTCGCCGGATCTTAACTTGTGCGGCTTTTTTTATGGGGTCGTCTGAAACACACAGTGTATTTCACACAGCCCTCAACATCGGACGACTTGAGAGCAACAATTGAACCAAGGTCAAGGAACTTGGAACAGTTGTTTTGCAGAAAACAATTGCGAACTTCGATTCTAGACTTCCCGATGTCATTTGTTCGAATGACCGCATTCTGAAAAACTGTTGCACTGAAAGTTCTCAATAAACATTGATTTTTCACTTGATTATTTTCACATTTCTTGAAATTTTCATAACTTCACACTTTTAATTTGACTATGACGCCATATTCGGGAACCCCCTATATTATGAATCAAGATGCTCGTCTTGACGTCTTCTATCCGACTCTGTAAATATTAGAAGCTGTATTCCTTGTGTGACAGCCTGTATTTCTGATCCTATCGGTCAAATTAAATAAAAACCATCTCAAATATGCGATAGAAATTGGCATGGCATATGCTAAAATAGACCAAGTTGTAGCTGTTTAACTTAATTAAGAGTGGTATACATTATTTTTTTAGGGAAAATTAAAAAATAACACAATGTTATATAATTACAATATGAAAACGATCCCTTAAAATCACACTTGAGATCTCTAATTCATCTGTAAAATTTGTCTTATATAGTGGTTTTAAACGTTTCATAACTAGATGAATTTCAGTCCCAGAAGAATGGGATTTGTTTTGTTTTTTAAATGTTGCAATGTCAAGAATATTTCACTATTATTTTTTATGATTGATGAAATTGTGGAGACGGCAAAAAAATTGAAATTTTGTAACTTTTCGAGAAATTAATTTAATTGATTTAAACAACGTAAAATATATTTTCATCCTTTAAAGGATTTTTACTAACTGGTATTATATGTATATTTCTAACTGTTTAGAAATTAGCTATTGGACAACCATGAATATAATTAATATTTTTGTTTTCTTTCAACAGGTGTTGGGCTGTTCCAGTGAAACCATACGAATGGGTGGCCAATAGTTTGAATCTTCTGAGTCTCTTTGTAAGATATTATTTTTCATTATTTTGTTCCATTTGCTTCTTAACCCATTCAGGACCATGATTAACGTATACGTGATCACGCGATTCTCCCTTCACGGCTTATGGCAAAGATCTATGCTACTTCCAGTTCTTTTGGGATGGCATGGGTAAACCTACTGTTACAAGAAAAAAATTCGATGACGTTAAATTGAAGTTAAACTTGGCGATTGGTTCGTGTGTAGTGAGTGTATGGTGCAAAACAGTGATCAGGTTCCAATAACAAATAATGCCGTTTATTAACACAATGCCACGAATATACAGACAACGAAACACAGCCGAGACGCACATAAGCAATACACAGCAGCCCATAATTAATAATCGTAGTAAACAACAACCACGATAAACAAAAGAGCCGGATAGAACTCAGTATGAGAAGAATTGAATTTATAGCTGTTCACTAGGATGTCTCCAAACGCCTACTATTCTGCACTGTCTTTTTTGCTTTAGCTGCACCCAATTGCCGACTCATTACTATACGACTAGCTACGCACACGTGAGTTGATGATTCAATACTTGTCTCGCAAACTCGGCCCACGGTACCGATTCTGAATCTACTAATTACTTGAGCTTCACTCAACGCTTGCGCTGCTCTGGATTGATGTAACTAATTCGTCATTGACTCACTATACGACTGTCTTCGACTTGGATTTATAATTTCTCCAGCATAGCAGAGAATGTTCTCAAACAATCAAGCATAACTCGACTCTTTTTCGTCCTATCGCAAAAATTCTTAAAAGATTCTAGAATAATCCATTTTCTCTCTAAATTCGTCGCCAAATGGTCGTCAAGTTTCCTGCCAAGCCCGGGGGTCAGTGATCCGGCATCCGATCAGCATTCAATAAAGCTGATCGTAAAACGGTCCTTCCAACGATGGAACTAACCATGATGGGAGGCAAAATTACAGATTCGTAACACTATAGAGATCTGAAAACTGAGAGAGACAATTCATCTCCGTCGTCCTTCCTGTTAAGCTTACATATGGAAGTGATGGCGCATGGCAAATCCGCAGTTGGCAGCATTGTCTATGATGTGGTTGTTCTATTTCAAACACAGTTTTTTAAAATATTTTCTTTACGAAAGAATGAAAATTTAACCCATATTCAGTGGCAATAGACTACCCTTTTACTTACAGTGGTTTTAAAAGCTATAAAGAAATTAAGAAAATCAAATACATCAAATCAAATTCAACAACGTATTAAATTATCATATAGTATGGAATTTTGATGCAACACATAATGACTACTCCGACTAGCCTTGAGGCACACGGATAAAATTTGCATGATCGAGCCGCCGGGCATTGATGGGAACTAAGGTTGAGTCCTAAGTACGATCAGAGGCCACGGTGCAACCCTTCCAGTGGGAAGTATGCCCTGTTTTCAATGTGGGGTGTAGAACACATACAATTCCTGTAGCCCCTGGGATGACGTGAACTAACCACAATGCCGAAAGCTTCTCATCCTCAAATCTGATGTGTCCCCTTAGTGGGGGAAATTTTGATATATTGTCGCATTTTAATGAATTCTGCTCTTGATGTCGTGGCTTAGTTGAAATGTGTTTGGTTACGGATTCTCAGGTCGGCGGGTTGAGCCTGAGCTTAGATTTTTGGTTATTTGTGTTATTTATGTTTTATTTATCGATGTATGTAAATTAAATGTACGTAAATTTCAATTCATTATGTATGCAAATTAATTTGAATATTCAATTCTTAAGTTTTATATAAAGATCTGCTATAATGCTGATGGCAGTTAAATTATCTAAATGCTTTTAAATAAATAAAGTTTTTTTCCCCTTTCTTTAATTTGACTGTGCATAATTCTATGTGACGATATGGTTACCTTATAATAAAAGGGAAATCGTAATAGCCTTATGACAATACGAGATTTTGCCAGTAATGTTTATTTGGCACTATTTTAATGAGCTAAATGAATCATGGAAGAGCTATAAACAATTTTCCAAATTTTGATGGAATTATCAGTATTACGAAATTTAAAGTAAATTCAAATTTTAATCATGCTAATAATATTTAAAAAAAAACTATATAACGAAAGTTATTAATTTTTTTTTGTCTGGTAATACACTGAACACTTGTAGTGATTACTTTTGGTCGAAGCCAAAATAATCGCGACATCCGAATGATCGGTACGTCCAAATTGTCTTAAAAATAATATCATTTTATAAGCATGCAAGAACAACTGAAAAAGCAGATACAACACCATTCTTTTTAATTAGAAACAAACAAAACAATCAGTACAATGTACAGGATTGAAATATGTTCACACATATTCAATTTTTTGACTTCCTTAAATGTTATCGAGACTTTTGTACTATTAAATATTCGTTGGATAGATGTGAACCATGTGAACCGAATTCACCGAAATCAGAACTGATCTTCTTAAAGCTGATGGTGATTTCACCTCTGGCTCTTCTTCCTCGTCACTATCCGCATTCTGTATGCTGTTACTTTTTCGAATCATATGAGCATAGCTAATTGATCCTTTTGTATCTGTTT
>JAPMOR010104573.1:2345-28180 GCA_026543865.1 Argiope aurantia
TTTTCATTTTTAGTGTTTTCTTTCGTATTAAAGTATTTTACTTAATATGAAAGCAAAGAATTGATAGGACTGATTAAGTTTTTTGCTTAAAGCCAAGAACTGATATAACTGTTTTCCCACCGATATCCTGGGCCGAACATTGCGATCTCTTTTTGATGGCCAATCTAATATCTTAAACTAAAGTAATTGCTTTTTTTTATTTGTTTCACTTTTGCTACTTTTCGCAACGGTTGGAATAACACAGAGCTTTTGATATAAAAGATATAAAAAACACAAGAGCCTAAAAACTTAAAATAACTTTAAATTAACTAAATTAAAAAATTTAACTAAAATAACTTTAATAAAATAAATTTTAAAAACTTAAAATAACTTCCCTCTCCCCCACCCCAAAAATACACACTGAAATAGCGTCTAGTGTTATTTTTTTTTTTAAATAGGCGTATTTTTAGAAAATTATTATTATTCGTTGTTTTCAGTTCGAGTGAAATTTTCGGAATTCCATTAAATAGGTGATGCAGAAAAAAATTAAATAGTTGATAGATTTTTCATAGATATTTTGCATTATTTTTAATTTGTTCAACTTTCTTCAATATAATAAATCTGTTAAATAGGCTCATGCATAAGTGGTGGTATACAGATAGTTTTGAATGTATGATTTTCATTTTCAGTGTTTGCTTTCGTATTAAAGTTTTTTACTTAAACGCAAATAGCTGATATGATGGTTTTCCCACCGATATCCTGGGCAGAACATTGCGATCTATTTTTGATGGCCAATCCAATATCTTAAACTAAAATAATTGCATTCTTTATTTGTTTCACTTTTGATATTTTTCACAATTCGGTTGGAATAACACAGAGCTTTTTATATAAAAGATATAAAAAACACCAGAGCCTACAAATCTGGCATCGAGCTACCAAGTTAAAAATAAAATCAAAATTAATGGAATCTTTTTGGTATTTATTGTGTTAAAATAAAAAAGCATGTAAAGGTAACATTTCGTTCGAAATCATGAATACAAATGTATTTTCTCGAGTCTTTGCACAAATATTTAATTACAAAAAACAGAGCCGTTTTCAAATATTTGAAAACAGTACAATGCGAATATTCATCGTTATTTTCCGTAATTTTACAACAATATATTATTTATAATAATACAATATAGTATAAGAAATCCTTGTAACTACCAATCAATATATATTTCTTCTAATGAAATTAAAAATCTTATCAAAAATAAATCTTATCCAAATTAATTTAAATCTGAGACATTAAACTGCATACAATAAAATCATTTTAACAGACAGGAAAATAATAAAACAACACTATTAATGAAAATATTTAATTCATTTACAACTACAATAACCATGAAGAAAATGTTTTTTTAGCGTGGATTACTCTTAATATGAAAATATGGAATGGCAGAATAAATTCTAAACATTTTTTTTTATAAACTTAATTATTAGAAATCAGAAAATCGAATGAATTCAGAAGAAAAAATATTTTAAATTTAAAATTAATATTAAAATTCATTGATGATACTTTATTTGCTAATTGAGAGAAATAAAATTACTTTTTAGATTCAGTCCTTGCTTTATAGATAAAAATATAGTACATATATCACAAATTTTTAAATGTACAATCTTAAATTTTAAAATAAATTTTAATATTTTTTAATATATAGAATCTTAAAAAAATTGTCCATTTGCACATTCAAAAAACTATCGAATAGCGCATAAGCCACATTTGTAACTAAATACTGGATTTCTATAATTCAAATTTTTTTAAAACTGTTCACATTTTTTTAACTTTAAAACAAATTAAGGAATACTACAAATCACTTATCTGATGGTGTAACTAATAATTTTTGGCCTTAGTTTTCTTTTCCTGGAAATGTTTAAAAGCTGTCTTTATACTTCAGAAATTCTCTTCTTTTTCTTTCCATTAAAGAATAAATTACTTCTTTCAAAAGTATGAAAAAACATATTGATAAAGTAATCATTTATTGGTTCTCTTCATGTTTTTCATTTGTTAGTCGTGTTGTAATATAAATCTGTATTTGCACAAAGTTTATCAATATTCCGCTTGTCACTACAATAAACTCTTCAAAGCTACAAACAATCTTATTTTCTGGAAGAGTAATGTTCGCTTCAGTATCCTGAGAAAAGCACTTAACAATTCTATTTCGCTAAGGGGTAGTACACAGAAAAATGAGACGTTGTTATGCTTCGTAATTCAGCTAATAATTTGAGTCCACCGAAATAGTAAATTCATACTTCTCCATCATTTTTCTTTCTTCTACCTCTTTTTTGACAAAATGAAAGGCAAACTCTGCATGCGAAAAAGCGTAAATGATTTTAAAAACAGACAATGAACATTAAAAATAACAGCCTTATTTGCAGACTGTGTATAATATATCAAATAATTTATCTGATGCTAATGCTAGATTGCATATATGATTCCCATTCCTTCAATTCTTATATAATAATTGCATCTCTTCTAATAATTGACTCTTTACAAGTGGAAATCAATGTCTTCTGGTTCTTTGAGATCATCAAAACCAATTAATCCAATACAGTTGCAAGAATTTCCCCAAGTTGTTTGAATTTACTTTTCCAATTGAATAAAGTCTTTTGCTGTACGACATGAATACGGGCACATGATTATTTTCTAAAAAAAGAAATTCGTTCTAACAATATCAAACACTTTCCAACAAATCCTACTATAATAATTTTTCTAAAAGAAAAGCAAAGATATGAATATCAAGAATAATTTTGAATTGAAAATTAGAAATGAAGTTGAAAATAAATAAAGATGCGAACTATTACCAGAACGTACACCTAACAATTATTAACATAAAAAGGAAATATCCCCTCCCTTTCACTCTGACCCACTATTGAATGAAATTAGACAAACAGGTTAACTTCTAAAAATGTGTTTTTTACATTTTAATTATGCGTTGAAATCTCCAGTTCGAATTTCTTGAGAATTACAATATTTTTTCTCATTTTATGTTTTGTATGCAAGAAAATAAAAATAATATTCACATGTTTTCAAGCATGGATTGATGATTAACGGGTAGCCTCTTTGCCACTTCTGACTTTCGCCAGAGCGTTGCCCGAGGAACACCACGAGGAGGTGGGCTACCATCGTTCCTCGCCCCCCTCCCACCTTTCTCAATCCCTGCAGAGAAAACTTGGTGACCAGCATTAACCACTGAGATGGAAATTTGGTGGGCCGTCAATTAATATTAAATTTATAATAAGTGTTGATGTATTTTTTGAAAATTCTGTGAAGAATTTTCGATATTTAAAAGAAGACGTTTTTTGATTTCTTTACACTTCTCTGATAGTCCCGTTTCAGTGTTTTTTTTTCTTTCTAAAAAAATGCTTAAGCTTATTGGTTTAATTTCCTGGAATAGTGTAGAACAAAATAATACAGTGAAATTCATTGCCGGATATTTGATCGAATAAGAGAAGAGGGGTTTAAGTATTTAGCTTCGATTTTGGGGGGCGAAAGTAAAAGGAATAGTTAAAAATTGTACATTTAAATACCGTAGTAGAAAACTCAAATTTAATTCCTTAAAATAATTTGGTATTCATACATTTCTTGAATATACTTTTCTAAGTTCTTTAGAACGAATTTAGAAATATTTGTTAAAAAATATATCTATTTTATTACGAATAAAACTATTACTACAATAACTTTTTTTTAAGCAAAATGGAACGCTAATTCGGAAAAAAAGTTTAACTAGAACAGTTACAGTTATTGAAAAATCTTTTAAAATAAACCGAAAAAACAAAAATAGTTTCAAGAAGAAATAAGTAAATTTAAAATAAATGCACTGCTATAAAATCGTTATTATTATTGTTTTCAGTTTAAGTGAAATTGGGGTAATTCCTATAAGTATATGTTGAACTAAAAGAAATAGTCGGAAAAATTCTTAATTTATCTCTTTAATTAATTTTAAAGCATTACTCTTTGTGTCATACAGAAGAATTATTAAAAATACATGCGTATAGTGATCGCTGTATAGATATCTTTGAATTTCTAACTATCATTTAATTTTTTTTTCTTTAGAAATAATAGCTTTTATTTAAACTTTTATTTTTTTTATTAAATGGCTTTTATTTTAATTCATGTCTTTCCCACCGATATCCGGGATCCAACATAGCGGTCTGTTTTGGATGGCCAATACAAAAACTTAAACCGACTAATATGCAGTTATGTATTTGTAACACTTTTGATATTTTTCACGACAATTCGACTGGACTAAGGGAGACCTTTTGAAGTGATTGAAAGATATTTCATTTCAAAAACCGATTTAAATTAATGCATTTTATCGTTTCAAACTAATTCAGTTTAAATCAATAAGAGTATAGTCAGTTTTAAGTGAGAATGCTTGAATATTTATTAGAATATTTATTCTAATAATATTAGAATATTATTAGAATATTTTATTGAATTAATGTAACGTGATAAAGAAAATCAACAAAATTGAATCTACCAAAATAATTCTGGTATTTCTTTAAAAAAATAAATTAATTTTTAATTTTTATGACAAATCCACAGAACGTTTTCTAACAAAATAAAAGAATAATTTGATACAGTCAAAATTTATTTTGTATAAACTGTAAGAATTTAAGGCTAAAATAAATTATCATATGGTTTACTTTCTTTATAGCTATTTAAAATTTCAATCAATTTTTATTATTATTATTTTTATTCATATAATTTTTAGAGAAACCAGTTAAAGTCATAAATAATACAGGATACCAAGCTTCCTCTGCAAATAGCTATCTAATCCTTGTATTTCTTTTTGGTAAATAACACTCTTTAAGGTGACTTTCTATTTTGAAAATAGAGAAAGTCACCTAAAGAAACTGTTAACCCACCGCACCCGTGCTAGTGATGCATTCAAATATTATGCATAACGCGTTCTCTATCCTTAACCTTTTTTTTTTTTTTTTTTTTGAGATTCAGTCAATTTATTGAAACATGCGTGTTATTTTCCTGAAATAGTTAATAAGAATCTTGACCATGCTGATAATTTATGCGATTGACACTTTGGCCCTGCTAATGTTTTATGCTGATGTATTTTGGCCCTGCTGGTGTTTTATGCTGATGACATTTTGGCCCTACTGATGCTTTTTGCTGATGGCATTTTGGCACTGCTAATGTAAAATTCTGATGACATTTTGGCCGTGCTGATATTTTATCCTGGTGGCATTTTGGTTTTGCTGAGAGTGGGATCTGAAAGTGGCATTGGCAAAAGGATGACAAGCTGCAGATGGTATTATTGGTAAAAGATGCAAAACAGCTAGAGAAGATACAGAGGTAGCAGCACAAGATTTCAAAAAGGAGACTTCTACGAGAAGAATTCTTGGAACATGAGGAAGCAACAAAGAGTTGAAGAGATGGAAGCAGAATGCGAGAAGAAAGAAACCAATTGGAGACGAAGAGCAGCTGGAGCATGAGGAAGAAGTGAAGTGAAGGAAACAGAATTGGATCAAGAAATGAATTAATTGGATTCGAAGAACATTCAGAAAAATGGGAAACATGAAGTGAGGCAATGGAAAGGGATAAAAAATGTTTAAAGATATTAAAATGGAAGAACAATCTGATAAAGACTTGGAATATTGTGGAAGAGAAATCAGAGTTCGGAGAAATGGAAGCAAAAATGAAAAGAAAAGGCATGAACTCAGCAACAGAGGTAAAAATTGCGATATTCGAGGAAAATGAAAAAGCGAATTAAATGAATAAGTAAAGATGGAACTGAACATTTGAGCGAGCAACGTGAAGTGAAATGATTACCTGAAATATCTGGATCTGGTTGAAAATATTGATGCATGGGATGAAGAGGAGTCTGAAATTTTAAAATAAGATTTTTTAATAGGAAAAACGAATGAAAATACTTTGAAAACTACCATAAGTTAATATCTGAAAGTTCTTACTGGCTCAATATGCTAATACTACTTAAAAGCTAAGAATAGAAATACTTAAAAGCTAAATATACTTAAATCTACAGTCTGGTTATACTAAATTTTGTTGTTTCTATTTCTCGCCGAATGAGTTTGCTGCAATAATATGTAAAAATAATCTAGCAGCCGAAAGCAATGCAGCAATACAATTTTGAAACTTATAATCTAAACTTAAATTCTACATTACTAATAATATAAATAAATAATAAAAAAAAAGATTTTGGCCTGATGTTTAAATCCACTCGTTGGTAGGCATCTTTCCTGTAAAAGAAATGAAAACCAAAATTATTTCTGTTCGAAATATAAAGAGATAATTTGTTTTAGAAGACAAATTGTTTTTTAGGTAATTTGAATTTCATGCCGGAAAAAAATAGACTTGAAGGGACATTTTCCATTAATGTATTAGAAAAGCGTCGATGAATGAAAATCAATAAGGGAGACAGCGGTGAATCCGTGCAATGAGCGATTCCGCACACACATTGTTTTCTGTAATAAAATGAGCGACAAATGAACCACCTTCCAATACAGCAGAAGGATTATGTGTTAGAATAATCCTTTCCACCTTCTACTTTCTCGATTTTATTGCATCTTTCTCGTATAGCGAAAGGAATCAATGTTTTCCTTGTAATTTGAAGCCTCGAATCGAAAGATTTCTTTTTGTTACCAATAAAAAAATAACGCTCCTCTTCAAATATTTGAAATTATGGCACTTTTCAGAAAATGGTGCATTTTTCAGAGAATTTTAACTAAAAAAATGTGTGCTAGCTATTTTACTTTGAAAGTGAAATATAAAAAAACTATTAAATTTTAAGTATGTTTCTTTTAAAAAAATTATATATTAAGTTATTTTTGCTTTAGTTATTTGCTGTCATTTATTTATTTGAATATTGGAAAATGGATTTTGAAATCAATGTAATTCAAGATTAAATTTCAGCTCTGTTTGTCAAGTGTTTCACACTAGGAAGTATCGCAGTCTTTTTCAAGCAGTTTGTTTCACCATTTCTGGGGGCGTGGGAAATAAATGCGAAAAGTTAAAAAATAAAATTCTGTTTAAATTTCATGATCATTTACTTTATTTTAAATCTAAATAATTTAATTCCGCGAATTTAATTACCGGAGTTACTGAGCTTGAGGAATGACTTGACAACCATTTCAACATCAAGACTGATGACTAATATTGTAAAGCATCTAAAGATTTTTTTTTCCTTTTCTTTTATTAAGGTTCTTACTGAAGTAAGCTACAATAATCAAAGGGCACAAATAGATCACCGAAATATTCTTATTTATGAAGCTACATATACTTTTACTAATATGTATTTTTTTAAATTTTAATTCCTAATGACCAAATTTTGCTGTTTAATATTACTCTCCGTATTGCAAAAGTTATAAAATGCAGCGTCCTGTCTTATAAAGTGAAGCACATTCATTTCTGAGATTTATTTTTATCCCTAAGGGTACATAAACGACTTCTAAATGCCGATTTCTTCTAAAATTTTAAAAAATTATATAATTATCAAATGCAGTTGTTTGAAGATGTATGAATGGGAAAAAGTGGTTCAATTCGATTGTCTTGAAAAGGTTGTAGTCTGCATTTAAATTATGAAACACGAAGACGAAGAGAACCGAAGAAGCACCATCCCCCAGGAGCTGTTCAAATTTGCTACTAATATAAGTCACATTTCAATTCTTCATTACCGATATCGATGCAAACAAAAATGCTTATACTTTCTGAGATAATCTTTTGAAAGAAAAGCGGTACAAATCTTCCTGTCGCTTAAAATGAATCTTTAGCACAAGGATGTAAGCACTTACGTTTTTTTAAACGAAGATCCGTCTTTCCCACACGCCATCCTCCACGTCGTAGATGTAGAACACGCCGGGGAAGTAGGGATCCGGCATCTGTAAAATAAATCTCCGTATAAGATGACTGTTTCGCAACAACAGTAATAATTTTAATTTAATTTGACCTATACATACAAAACATCACTTCATATTTATATTTAGTTCGCACTTTCTATAAATGTTGAATATGTATGTCTTTTGTGAATTAATAAACAATCACGCATTTTGGTGCATCAGGAACAAATTTTTTTATGCTCTCTTTTCTTTCTCAACATTTTATTCTCTGTATTTCATATATTTCCTATAAAATCGAGTATTAGCTATATAAGGAGAATTTGCATTACATATTTTGAAATTAACGCAAAATGGCATTTTGAAATTAACATAAAGAAGAACAATGCGAAGTTCTATATTTTCTTCCATTATTATAGCTCGAAACACTTTTACTTGTTGAAAATTAGAGTTGTGACTGCCACTTGATTCATTTAGTTCTAATTCCATTTCTCTAATATCTGAACTCTTTCGAGTCCAAAATGGTTCTTCTCGGAAGCCTCTGCAACAAAAGGGCTCTGAATGTGCAAAAGTGACCTACATGAAAGTAACGGAATATAATTAGCTCTATTTGCACTGGAATATAAGACCAAATTAAATTTTTCCCTATACCGATCTTCGGTTATTTCAAAAAGTCATTGATTACTCAAAATTAAGTTTCCGCCGCCTTTTTCACAGTACGAATTTAAGGCATATGTATTTAGCCATTCTACGGTACTCTTACTTGCGTTTCGAAATCTACTGTTATCATTTTCAACAAATCCTTATACGAATATCATCGTACTTTTTTACATTAAAACTTATTTTTCATAGGTAAAATGTAAAGTAACCCATTCAGTTTTTTTTTTCTCTACAAATTTGCTTTGAAAAGTATAGATCTCAAGACAAATGTTTTAATTGGAAAGCGATTGTTCTAGTTCTGACTTGTTCATTGGTGATATTAGAAAGAATCTTATGTAATATAAATACTAAATTATGAAGGGATGAAGTAAAATAAACTTACTCCAATTATAAATCACAGAACGTAAAATATTTGACAATAGAAAAAAAACAATAAATACCTGATTCCCCGCTATGCTTACTAAATGCTAAACGCATCTGGAAAACATAACACTGAAAGAAGAAGACTTACAGGAGAAAGCATTATCAAATCAAAAGCATGAAGATCATTATGATCACATAAAATAATTCAATGTAATAATTAGATAATAGATTTGTAATTACTATAATAATAGATTAGATTTCATTGTCTGTTTCAAATTTATTTTTCATTTAGGTGTTCTATAATGGAACAAACATACATAAAATAAGTATACCGTTTTACACTTTTTTGTGCTTCACAAAAAGAAATGTACGATTAAGAAATGCAAACACATACGATAAATAGTGAAGTTACTTTACATTCAAATATACAAAGTATACGTTCGTGTGGGAACCCATTACTTCTCATTATCATCTGAATGGCCAAGTATAAAAAAAATTATATTATGAAATAAATGTTTATTTAAGCATAACAATATAAAACGTACTTATCAGGATTGGATTTATAAAGTAAGTTTTTAGGAACAAAAATATTTCAAACACGTTTTTTTAAACAAGATTATGGAAAAAACAATACAGTTAGTCAACAGTCATAAAAATATAACAGTAATTTCCTTGCAAGTCTCTATCATTATTGCTTTTGCTGGTTTCGTTTCCCTTTTTTTTTTAACGTTAATCCACGTTCCTTTCATGAATATCTTTATGTCTATGTCTATATTCAGGCAAATTAAATTAATACTGTTGCGAAATTTTTACCGGGGTTCGTTTGGATAGTGGAAGTGATATGGTGTGGAGAACGCTCAATCAGCAGGTAGCAGTAGAAAAAGGAACAACGACGTTTATTTACAAGAAGACACACAGGACAGCACAAAAGCGACAGCTATATACAGCACAGAGACGACTATCTTCAGCCGAGACGTGTAGCATACAATCAGAATCTACTGCAGACAGTAGCGCACAGCTCAGTTCAGCACGAGCTTGACTACTCCGCTCCGTCGATTCCCACTATGACTCTCGACTACTACTTCGACGACTCCGTCCACTCTGTCTTCGACTTCTCCGACTCTCGACTCCTTCTGACTGACTTCGCTGCTCTCGAACTCGGACTACTCTGTCTGGCAGCTGCAGCACCTTTTATAGGTGTCAGGAGGCGGGGCTAGAAGCGTTTCAACCAATCAGGAACATTCGAGGCGTATCTCGGTTCCTACTGCACGGATCGAGAAAATTCTCGAAGTTTCGAGTATTATCTATTTTGGCGCCAAAGTCGCCAAATGGTCGCCAAGTTTGTCGCCAAGCTCTGGAACCTCCGACGCGCCACACGGACTACGTCCATTCAGATGACTGTAAAGCTTTCTTTCTGTTGATGGAACAAACTATGCTGGGAAGCCGAATTGCAGGTTTGTAACATTGCTCCCCTCTTCAAAGATTGACGTCCCGGCAGTCCTACTTCAAACAACAGCGGGCCTAGGCTTCCGAATGATGTTGATGTGTTTGGGACTTCCGAACTTTCGAAGATGACATCATTTACTAATTTGGCGGCGACTGAAGATCGATCCAAACCTTCTCAATGTTTTTTATCCGAACCTCTTCATCGTTTGGGATTGCACATCCAGACTTGATTCCGCTCCTTAAAATGCAGGATATTCCATGGAGCCAAACGCCGGATCATTGTAGAAACCTCCGGAATGAATTCTTGCCAGGCTTTTCGGTTGGTCACTTTAAACTTCTTCCATCGAACCAATTGTATATCAGGATGATCCAACGGTGCCTTCTGAAGTCCACTCGAAAGCCAGGTATTCACATTCGTCAACATAGCTTTCACAGAAATACGTCCACCTCTTCCCGGTCTATTCTCGACACTCGAGAATCGTCCGCAGCTCTCCACACTGGATCTTCTGAAGAGCGCATCCATTTTCGCTGGAAAGGTCCTTCTGCGACGACATAACATGTCCGGATGCACAGGAGATTCATCGGCTCCTATTTGCATCACACTTCTATGCGGATCCACAGCAAAGATGAATTCTTGAAGGAAGTTGAGATAGTGACTACAGGGATCAGCGATTCCAGCCATGTAGTCTTCTTCCGTGTCACTATGCAAGGAGATACCAAGAGGCTTGCAGAGAGGTAGTTCCTTTAATCTTTGGGACGAATCCAATCCAAATAGGGTCGCATCAACTCTTGCATCCATAGGTATCGAACACGGGTCGCCACCAACAGACCCGTCCTAAGAAAGTCCATCTTCTCCAATCGCCAGCACTTTGGGTTTCACTTCAGGGGACTCATTCGGAGAAGACTGTTTCAGTTCCGCAATTATTTGACATTCTCCCTGTTGATTCCTCTCCTTATTAAACTTCGGTTCATCCTCCGGATGGCTAAGCTCCTTTTCTATGACACCAGTTTCCATTCGATCTTCATTCTTTTCTTCCACTTGGCTCTCGCTGCTTCCTTCCATTTCTTCTGTGATAACTAGGATTTCTTCAGTTTTGTTAATTTTATCTTCTAAAATCTATTTTCACGACGAAAGGCCTTTTTTTAATTCATGCTTCATGTCCTCATATCCGGTTTTCATTTCTTCCGTGAAAGCTTTCATTTTTCGCAAAAGTTTCTCTTGTCCAGCTTCCATAGATTTCTTCATCTTCTCTTGTCCAGCTTCCATAGATTTCTTCATCTCCTCTTCTCCAGATTCCATAGATTTCTTCATCTCAGCCAACAAAGCCAGTAACTCACCATTACCGCTATCAGCCACTTTTGCTTGGGATCTCGTCAGAACCATACGCTATTAACCGCTATCCCACACCTGACACCAAATGTTACGAAATTTTTACCGGGGTTCGTTTGGATAGTGGAAGTGATATGGTGTGGAAAACGCTCAATCAGCAGTAGAAAAAGGAACAACGACGATTATTTACACGAAGACACACAGGACAGCACAAAAGCGACAGCTATATACAGCACAGAGACGACTATCTTCAGCTGAGACGTGTAGCATACAATCAGAATCTACTGCAGACAGTAGCGCACAGCTCAGTTCAGCACGAGCTTGACTACTCCGCTCCGTCGATTCCCACTATGACTCTCGACTACTACTTCGACGACTCCGCCCACTCTGTCTTCGACTTCTCCGACTCTCGACTACTACTTCGACGACTCCGTCCACTCTGTCTTCGTCTTCTCCGACTCTCGACTCCTTCTGACTGACTTCGCTGCTCTCGAACTCGGTCTACTCTGTCTGGCAGCTGCAGCACCTTCTATAGGTGTCAGGAGGCGGGGTTAGAAGCGTTTCAACCAACCAGGAACGTTCGAGACGTATCTCGGTTCCTTCTGGACGGATCGGGAAAATTCTCAAAGTTTCGGGTATTATCTATTTTGGCGCTAAAGTCGCCAATTTCGTCGCCAAGCTCTGGAACCTCCGACGCGCCACATGACTGTAAAACTTTCCTTCTGTTGATGGAACAAACTATGCTGGGAAGCCGAATTGCAGGTTTGTAACAATACCAATAATCAATAATCAGAACTTCCAAATGGGAAGGTTTTATCCATTAAATTACAAAGGAGATGCCTATAGCAGTTCCTATAATATTCAAGCTTTCCAGGAATTCTCTTATAATATTCTTGAATATTTAATTTAAATTTTTTGTGTTTAAAATTAAGTTCAGTAATTGTTTACTTTTCATTAAATTAAAAATATTGTTTTCTCAGATTGTTCTATCCTTAAAAAGAAATATTTTATTTTTACGATTTCTGAAAATCTTATAAATATGAAATTCATATGTACTGCTTTTTATTAAAAAAAATTGAATTCTTACTTGGCGCATGAGGTGCTGATTTGAGGAAAAATCAGCGAAGCTTGGCTGCTTGTAGTGCTGTTGGCGGTCCCTCCGGGTCAGCAGCCTCCGCACGCTGGACCTGTAAAACACAAGAGAAAAAAGGGCATCAGTATCATCCACTAACACATGATGGAAAAGTTAAAAGTGATTCTAAAGAAGAATATTAGATTTGTTTCTCTGTTAGTTTAGTTTGTTCAGGTATTTTAATGTGTATGTTTGAAATCAGAACCATGACCAATCAAAGAAATTAAAATTCGGAAAAATTTTCTTCTCGGAGAAAAATGATTGTTTCGTCAAGAAACAAGATTTATATTAGATTTTTGAAAATAAAGTTTTTATATGGATTTGAATTAAAGAAGAAGTTCGTGGAGAAGAATTAGTGAAAATTATTGCAAGCTTTATTAAATATAATTACCCGAATAGAGTTTAATTAAATTATTGCCGTAGAATAAAAGAATCTTTTAATAAAATTTAGGAGCAAGAATATGTTCTTAATTTAAAATTTAACATATTCTTTTTAACTTGAAATCTCAGTTTGTGTTTTTAGTAAATGCATTGAAGTGACTTTCATAGTAAATGATTAGCTGAATTGAAATCGATAAACAACAGACTTTTTCAAACTTTGTTTCATTTATTAGAATCTCAATCTGATTGCAAGTATGGCATCATTTCTCGACTAAACATAACTTCATAAAGATTTACATGTGATAAATGAAAAAAATTCTTCATTCTTTTAAATACATGTAATTTATTTCACAAAAAAAATGTTACGGGCTTACGGTTGGCCAAAACACTAATCAATTATGAACGATATTCGGCTAATATATCAGACAATTAAAGGGGAATAAAGTGGATTTGAAGCATGAAATATATTGTTTTAATAAAAGAGAAAAATAAACACTAAAATTTGCAATTGAACTTAAAGTATGGCAGGAGATATTTTTTACCCCTATGATCTTACGTTATTTTGAAAATTGTTAGTAATTAGATTTGATAGGAAATTTTAAACAAATCTGAAACTTTTTTCGTTCAACTAAAGGTGCAACTAGAGGTGAATAGGTATACTAAAATATACAAAAGCACTAAAGATCTAACTAAATGAGTAACGATAACACCAAAAATTTATGGACATTTAAGTTAGTGTTTGCCAATATTTAATGATTAAGATGAGATAGATTCATAAATTTAAATTTAGCCATTAAATATTTATTTTCTTATTCAATTTAAGTGTTTTAAAACGATCACATTTTAAGGTTGTCTCTGTTGCTCTATTCTAGTAAAGAAGATAACGATATTTTTCATTATTAACTTCTCAATGTAAACATCCGGAATATTATAAAGCATTATTACGATTATTTTTACCACCATGTATTAATTAATACAAAACCCCGCTATTTTAGAATAAGGTTATTTGAAAACAAATATGGCAGTTCTCAGAAAAATGCAGTAAATATTTCTGTTAGTTCCTTCGTCTTTGTAATGTATTATTGATTGCAATTATCATTAAAAAAATTTCAATGTAATTTCCCACTAGATTGCAAAGAAGAACCAGTAAAAATGGTTCTTTGCATGGATACGCAAGTAAAGCTGCTATGTAACAAATAATAGTCAAATAAGGTGATAGAAAAGGCCTATTTTATAACACAACATGTTTCTGGAAAAGCTGTTACATCGCTTCTGTCTGTTGCAATTTGAAATTATCAATATTTAAGTGATTTTAAGCGATGTGTTAAATTCGACACACTGGATATGGGACAAGAAATCTTCCAGGTAGTAATGAAATTTGAATTTTTCAATACGGCAATTGCACAACTGTTGCTTCAGTATTGAATATCCTGTAAAGTGTTGAATCTCCTTTAAAATACTTCAAGAACAGATAATCAATGACTAACAAGATACCTTAAACGAGTTAGAATTGCAGCATTTCCTAATTTTCCCGCGGATATGAATTCTAATGCAACAACCGAGTCAGAGTGTGAAATTTTCAACGGACCATCATTGATATGGGTTCTTGAAGTCGAAAGTCTGACGATTTGATTGCATTACACAAAACACTCTACTAGACTGCTGTTGATACGAAACAAATTGCACTGGGGGATGAATTCGTTTCTATTTGTAATGAGCGGAGCACGTGTATGGTTCTGGAGACATGCATTTATGAGGTTCACATTCAAAAGGGATTGTGCAACCTGTTGGGATATCTGGAATGACACGGTGAGTGCCCACTTAGTGTGATATCGAACCCAAATATATCATCCGACAAGTAATAGGCATGTGAACATTCTGTCCCTTCATTTACACTCATGGATACTGTGCATTCCGACTGATTTTGACAAATCTAATAGGAGAATTGTTACAAAGTGGTTGCAATGTTACTCTTTAGGTTAGACTTCCATAGACTATTTATCGATTCCAATGGTTGCAGGGTTTGACTTTCATTGGTCACCTGAATTCATGATGTGAATTTTTTCCAGTATACGATCAGACATTGGCATAGTCCATGCCAATTCGTTTTCTTGCACTTCTGCTTGCTATTAAAGTTCTAAACTATATTTGGTAGATATACCAGTTTTTTGCTGCTACAATGTATATATATTTAAAATGTCATTTTGCCTTTTATAATCAATTAAAAAGATTTAAGTACTTAAAAAGAAAATATTTACTTTCACCTAATAATGAAATTATTTTTTTTATATAAAAAGATGTAGCGAAATGGTTAGGAAAGACACTCAAGAGTATTATGATCGATATTTCTAAGGTGAAATATGTAGATGTTCCCCATTAAAACATACCACAATTAGATTGCCAAACATAACATAATTATAATGTTCCAACTTAATACATACCATTATTATATTAAAGAAATATATAAATATATAATTATAAAGCAAGGAATCTTACCATTATCTGCAAACGATTTGAGAAAAAGTAATTTTATGTACTTACTTGCTTGCTTCTCAGTTATAAAAAGAAGAAAAACATACAGAATATAATAAAACAGATGTTGAAGAAGTTAAAAATGGATAAGCTATGTCGAAAACACATTTATACATTCAATTACATTTCTAAAATGGCATTAAATTATGTAAATACGTTTATATATATACATAAAAAGATTTGGAAATATATATAACCATATGTCTTTTTCTTAAATATTTACAATATGTTTCGAAGGATGTAATTTTAATAAATAAATAAGGGGGTGGGGGCAAAAGATTAAAAGGTAAGACAGAAAGAACATGTCTATTTTCTAATTTGAAGAAATATCAGTTTGGATCCAGTAGATTAATTAATCAAATAAAAACTTCATTATATAAAATAACTAGATCTTAATCCTCGCCCCTTGCAATTTGCCAAAAGCAAAACTGCGCAGGCTGCACCGATTGCACATCTTTCCCGAACAGCATACGCGCCAATTTGCTTTTATGTTTACCTCATTCTTCCTTGTATTTTCCTTATTTTATCCAGATAACAATTTAAATAAACCTGTGAAAGTAGATCAAAAAGTTTCTTCTTTTGTTAAACAAATGTTTTGTTTAAAGACAAGTATTTTGTAAATAAACATTCAATGACAAACATTTGGCTCGATAGCGCCTTATTTTGTATACCAAAAACATCTTGGCGTCCTCGAAGCTTGAACCTGCGCAGTTTTGCTTTTGGCAAATTTTGACTAGCGCCGAATTAAGGTCTAATTATAAAATGTGATGTAATATTTAAACTGACTAGTGTGATGACAGTTAAACAAAAAATTAAATAACTATTATCTTGCGATTTACAACAGAATAACCAAATTTTTGAAATTGTCAAATTCCAAAACATTCAAATGAATTTAATCCTAGTCAAATCTCAATTTACCTGTTTTCTCTTAATTTGAATGGAAACTGTATCGATTAAAACAGGTGTTACCTATAAAGACGATTGGATGTTGATTCTTGCTGCGAAAATATTTTATAAGTTTCACCTTACATTGGATCATGGATCGATATCCACTTTCCTCAAATACGAAACGACCTAAAATGTTTTGATTACGATATCTGCTACACTAACGTGTCCATACAGATTTTCGCAAATATGGCAACCCCAAATAATCAAGCAAAGCGGTTCTGCTAATTTCCCTTCTTTGCAACTATCTAAAATTTTGCCTTTGGTGAACTGGCATTATTAAGAGTATGAAAGAGGGCTACTAAAGTACATTTGAAAAATACTTTTTGAATCACTGTAAATTGTTTGCAGTCTTGACAGTTTACGAAAATTTGGTCACTTCAGTTGCTAGGCATTACTATTTTCTCCAGTTTAACCATAATTTAAATGCATCAATGTCTCGAATGTTAGAAAATTTTAAAAATAATATGAAAGAAAATGTCGACAGATTTAGATACAAAATAGAAACGACAATCGCCCATCGATAGTCTTTAACTTTAATATAGATCTCCATTGGCGACATTTTTTTTTATTTGGCACATCTCGCATGCCGGACTACGTTAAAGTACCGTTTTCCAGTTTAATATTACTAATTCCAATTTTGATTAAGAGCGAAAATTCTCTTAAACAGACATCGCCATTTATAAGATAAAAACCTAAACATTTTTACTAAATTTCTAGAATGGTGTAGAAGAATTCGATATTAGACGATTGTAAATTTCATTGATAAAAACTGCATATACTTTTCCATTAGTTCGGTCAATGGCAAAATCCTGCTATATCATCGTAGTTAATCGATCAACATAGTTAATAAAAATTTTAGCAAAAGCTTTAATCACGAAATCCTAGATACAGGTAACTGAAAATGTCTAAATTGACTTTCAAATACAAAACGTTTTCTTCTTCCTTTTAGTATTAGAATACTGATATTTGAAATGGAACTTCATAGAGATCTGTTTAATTAGAGGAAAGACCCTATTCATTTAAGATATTTTTTCCTCCCTTAATCGCCGATAAATTTAAGCCAACAATTTCATTCAGTTAATTTCTAGTTTAAATATTTGATAATGAGATCATAACGACTTCTACAAAATTAGTCATAATTAGTTTCGATAATTAAAAATTAAATTTTAAAATAAAAGTAATCGTATCTTTAATCGGCAAATATTTGTTAGCATTTTGAAATTTATAGGTACAATTCAGTTTTAATGGTGAACAAAAAGTAATAAGAAAACATTTCACCAAAATATAAAAATATACTCAAAATGCATTATTATTTACTATGAAAAATTTTGAACGTGCGAATCAAATGCAATATAGTTTGACGATTGAAATCGCCAAATCACTGAATTTTTTTTCTTGCCGCTTTTTGATCCCCGTTAAATCGACAAGTAACAATTTATAAAATAAGTATTCCTTTTCAGTCGGCAGTTAAATTTATGGCTGGGTATGATAAATCATTTTCCCCAAGTTCATTCTGATCTAATGTTTTGAGACTCGAGATGATTTCTCAGAAGTAATAATTTTCTTCAAACAAAAAATAAATGATATAATCAGCAATCTTTATCTTGGCTTACTATTGGCGATAGGCTAACTTGTTTAGTCGTGGCGGACCAGAAAAATTTCATTATAGATTTTAAGCGAAATTATTGTGCTTGAAATAATAGACCAAAGTCAAACAAATTTTTAGAAATCGTCAGACAAATTTTACATTTTTGATTGAATATTAACAAAATATATATAGAATAATGTGTTTTATTCAGAATATATTCTCATGTATATAGAATTGGCAAAAGCGTAAAGAGTTAGCAAATGGAAATTCTCCTCTAAATGAATTTCTTTACCATATCAGATTTTAAAATCTCATTGAGAATAAAAAATATGGGCGATTTATATTTTAATGAAAATGCCAAGAAAGTGTTATCGATTCATTAATTAGTGATTTTATAACACGAAAAGTCATCTTCTTCTTGATAATAAAATTTTTCTTTGTGATTTCAGAATAATGCTTAGTTTCCCCTCCAAGTAAGCCAAAATTATGCAAAACATCCAAAAACGCGCCAAACTGCCTACTTCGAAAACCACAAGAATTACAGCAAACTATATAGAATTATATAACTCGCCAAAGGAAACGCAATCTTGGCGAACCGATATCATTTGAAGTCTAGCCAAATTTTCTAATGATATAAGAAAATTAAGAAAATGACTTTTGAATTGCAATTTAATAAATCATTTACGTTATAGAAATGCGCTATAATGTCTTTGTCCTTATCATTTTTTTAGTGCGGTCAAAACATGATAAAATAAAAACCAAAGGAAAGAAGAGCGTAAAAGTTTATTTTCATTACATTCATTGTTTGTCTATAACATATGCATTTTGTAATATATCTAAAAAGTTATAGCGATCTAAATTGATGTATTAAGGTATGATAATAATATGAAACAGCAACACATCCGTTATATAAATAAAATTATATAAAATAAAAATTATTAATATATGAATTCGAATTATAAAATATATAAAGTAGTCATAGTAGTTATATATATTTATTTCTTAAATAGACTTTTATATAATCGTAAAACATTCTATTAGGAAACATTTTAAATATTCTGGACAACTTACAGTTTTTTCCGTATCCACTTCAAAGCCATCTTTTATATCTGAAAATACACTTATACAATATAATAAAAACAAGCAAATAAATACAATATTATTAATGAAATAAAGCAATAAAAAAATATCACTTTTTCACCAATAAATTCTAGGAAATCGCACAGTTCGTTGAGTTTTACAATAGAAGTCGCAAAAGTTTTAAAGATGGCGGCGTAAGTGATTGAAAAGAACCTTCTAGAAGAAAAAACGTCATACATGACGTCATATCTTACGTCAACAATGCGTAAATGTAATATTTTTGAAATATAAACAACAGCTTTAATATTATTGGTCACATTAAAAATGATACACAATTTTAAAAGATTAACCGTTACTAAAATTAATTACTAGTTTCAATGATTTGAAGTTAAATTTTTCACATTGGCACATTTCATATAGCAATGAATTCTTATTTTTTTAATTATAGTGTAAAAAATATAGACATAGTTCGTTAGAAATTACCTTTATATTGACATTATGTCTCGTCTGTGACGTCTTTAACTCTTCCTTAATCTAGGAATAAAACGAGCAAAACTTTGATGCATTTTTGAAGTACAATTTCCTTTAACCGCTTAAATATTTTAAGACCCTTAGCCTTTATGATAATTGGTAATTGATCATTATTTAGATGATTTTGAAGATAAATGACACTTATAATTTATTTGGCATAGGTTATATGGAGGTTAAATGGAGTTCCTGATGTAGAACATACATAAACCATGCATCTATCCATTGAAGAAGCATGAATTTTTTTTTTTTATTGACCTATTTGCAGATTGTCTCTGAGATTTATTGATTGTCATTCTGAAAGCAGACAAAACAAAAAATTGAAGACTTTTGAAGTCACGTGGAATCTGAGGGATGTGAGGAATGAAATTCTCTCTTTTACAATTGCCTGTAAGAACCACCGCTTGAATTAAGAGAGCCATGAACTTCCTGGTGCATATTAATATTTCATTGCAAAAGCTGGATCTGTCTAAAATTCTAAGTAACATAATGAAAGAACTAAATTTTATATGCGGTGGACGGTAGATTCAAATGATTAAAAATTCTTTTGGGTAGATGCATAGACAATCTATTCTTCATCCATCTTACAGTCTACAGATTTGCAGATAGGAAAATCCTGACTTTTAAGGATTATCTTCCTTTACTTGATTAATATTCTTTGAGTCAGAATCATACACTCACAAAGCCGGACATGATCCTTATACTTATTTAAAACCTTTGGAAAGCCATTGTGTACGAATTCTACCAAAAAGAATACAAGTAATATCAAAAGGAAAATAATTTTTTTTCTGTTTTTATAGAGAAACAAGCATTGTCCAGTCTAAGCACTAATTTTTTCAAATGTTA
The DNA here is from genome assembly GCA_026543865.1 of Argiope aurantia. NCBI lineage: Eukaryota > Metazoa > Arthropoda > Arachnida > Araneae > Araneidae > Argiope > Argiope aurantia. The sequence continues at coordinate 23,010 of JAPMOR010104573.1, forward strand.
GTAAAGGTAAATCACGCAGTATTCAGACTTCGCTATTCTTTAGTAATTTATGATTTCTTCTTAGCATTATCAAACTTCTGAGCCTTTTTGGAATGAATTTAAATATATCCACTGGTATTGTCCTTGAAATGGCAAGTGCGGTTTTAGGAAATTCTCTTAGTAATATGTCTGCAACCTTTCCCATAATTCAGCATTAATTTCTAAAATCATGATTATTTGGACCAATATCTTTAAAAGCTTTTTTTATTTGGAGTTTAGTTTCGGTTGATTTTTCCTTTCTTCGAGGTTTATTTTCCTCCACCTTGATTAGTAAGATATTTAAATCGCAGTTTATTTGATGTAGCATATCTCTATTCAATTTACACTCAGTTCGTAGTGCAGGATAAAAGAATTCCCGTTAATTGATATGTGTTTCTTTTCCATCAGATCAGAGTTTCGTTGTAAATCTAAGCATGCAATGAAAATCCAAGACGGCATTTTCTTTCTTCTTTCAATGCAAGTTTTACATACTGCAATAAATAAGCCTGCTGCTGATAATAGAATTCCAAACGTGAAAAAAATCATATGACGCCCAAGTAAATAATGTGCACGCGCTCCATGCATGTGCAAAAAATTAAACACAGTTTCTTGAAATTGCATTTGCTCGTGTTCATCATTTTATTATATATTTAAATTCTTTGGTCAATTTCAATATAGAGGAGGCTTTTTAATCATTTTCTGCTATTTCGATATTTTTTCTCTTAATTTATGGAAACAGGAACAGCCATAACATCCAATCAGTTAGAACCATTTGAAATTTAGTGCTATAATATAAGACTAAAATTAAATAACAATAACATAAATTGCAATATTTTTAAAAAAAGTGTTATTTTTTGTGTATATTAAAAAATGCTGATTCATTATAATAGAAGGAAACATGAAAATTCCAGAAAAATGCAACTTAATCATTAGCGAAAGAGTCCAAATGATAGTCGGGATCAAACAGCGAAAAGCTTTTAATATTGCTATGTTGTTCGCATTTGCTATAGATATGCAGTGTTCGCATTACATTGGTCCGGGCATTCAATACTCATTTCAGGAATCTAGTCCTCTGTTTTCAAAAATTATATCTGGAGATAAATAACATTTGTTTTACTAAAAAAAAACTTATGTAATTGAAAAATAATACAATAAATTCAATAAAATCAGCTGGTGTGATTTCAACAAAACCTTCTAGCACACTCTCTACTAAAAGAGTTACTACATTCATCCAGCATATAATTTGGGACCTGTTATAGCTTATGGTACTTGTCCTAGGTCAGGCAGCACCGATTTTAAGCCGATTTTTGACTTATCATGTTTCAGCAGCGCCATCTAGGGCCAAAAATACGTCTAAGCTACTCTTGCGTCAAAACCGTGTTCACAAGGAGTATTCTATTCATATGTTTCAATCACAGATGGTAATTTAGACCCAAATCAGAGAACGATGACTTCTGATCTAGTACCCCAAGTGGTATTGTCTCGACTTGGAAGACTTTCTGACTACGACAGATTTGTACGTGTACCAGACACCATATGAATGCAGAATATTTGCTAGGCGGGATTCGAGCTCTCAACCGGAGGTATGCGAATCAAACACCCTACCACTCAAGTTATCCGGCCCAGTTTGGGCCTTTTTTAATAGAGATGAGTATACAGTTCTGTGTTAAGACAATAAAGAAATCACCTTTCTGATAGGGAAAATCGTACATGTTCGAATAGACAGACCCTTTGAATAATTATGAGACTGAAAATTATAAAACCGTTTACGGAAATTATTGATGATCGTTCGACTATCGGAAATAAAAAGTAGAATTCCAAATTGTAGCCACTCGAACAAAAAATTTGAAATTGCGAAAAGAGAAATAATAAATCATTAAATGTTAACTGCAAATAATAGTTTTATGCGTGATATGAATTAGAATATAATATCCATTGCCGTGTAGTGAAAGATTTCAGAGATATAAAAAGTTTACATTAAAAGACAAACAAAATTTTGTATGCAGAAAAATTGTAACGTTATGATTAAAAAGGAATCTTGCATTCATTTTCATACTTGTTCGCTTGCATGCAATTTTGTGAGCTTTCAAGTCAGAAAATTTATAATAAAGAAAGATTTATTAATTTCTTATTTTGTAAATTTTTGTTTTATTCTTTTATTGGAAAAAATCAACACTCCCTGGATATTCACATATAATTCAACGCAATTTTGTCTTAAACACAAGAGAGAATTTCAGTTTTATTGATCAAATTCATTAAATTCGTTCTTCGAAGTTTCTAGTGATATCCTTTAATACTATTTAAAAATTGTATGTATTTATTTTTAAAAGATTTTTTTGGTCGAGTTTCTTTACTTTCTATATTGTACTTTGTATTTTGTTTCTGTTATTTAATGAATGTGTGCTAATTCCCCATGATTTCCCTCTCAGTTTGTATATATTTCTCTATCTCTTCCACTGTTCTTGAGTATTTACTTGAAACGATTAGTCTTGCATTATATTCGTTGGCCAGAATATCTTCCAAAATGGTAGAATGACCCTCGTGGTTATAGGCATAAAAGGCATGGCGTGACTTTTTAGTTTCTGTCGCATAAGAATTTTTCCTTTAATTTAAAGAAGCGACTACCAACTTAACATTAAATAGCATTAAAAAATAAATTTTTATTTCATGATTATACGCACTTGATACGATTATTCTCTAATTCATTGATTTATGATTCATTTATTATGAATGAACTTATGATTCATTTAATATGTATGAAACTCATAATTCATTTATTATGAATGAAATTTATAATTCATTTATTGTGAATATTATGTACAAAAACACATTTTGCGTTGACCATAATTGCTATCTGCAATAATTTAGCCTCTTATTTCCAAAACGAGTCTTTATTTTACTGACTTGCTTTTGAACTAATAAGGATAGTTTATGTCTGTTAAGTTTCATGCAAATATCAAGTAGCGAAAGCATCCTCAAGTAATTCGAATTGTTAAGCCATTCCAATCCATATTGAAATGTGAATCGACTATCCATATTGATCCATATTTACTCAATCCATACAAAAAAAAAATACAAAAGATCAGTTTGTCCTCTACACTAGGTTAATGAGAAATACTTGAAAGGGATAGTGAACTCTTCTGCGAATCGGTCAGGTTGCGCTGAGGTTATTAAAGCGTTGCAGAACAATGGAGAAAGGAGTACTCTGACAAATCGTTTTGGATTCCTTTCAAAGAAATTTGAAGAGATTACAACGTCAGTGACATCTCTTCTTTTGAATATTACTGATTGAAAACAAGAAAGGCCTAATGTTTCCATGATATTTTAAATAGAACTGTTACCAATACACAGCAAATTTAACTTTCTTTTATTTTAAATATTTAAATTACGCAAAAGTAAATGAGCCATTAAATTACAGAGAAATGAAAATTCTATTCTAAATGTAAAACATTTTGCTTTATAAGCAGAACAATCGTGGACTGATCGCGCCCGCGTGTGTGTGTTTGTGTTCTGAATTTAAATTAGAAAAATAATGAAATTTTGGATTCTATATCACGTAAAGTGAAGCATTTTTTTAATTGCTGGTTTATTTTATGTAAAGTATAGATTTGTTTTAAAAGATATATATTGCTTAAAAAACAGCATGTTTTTGATATAATAATGGCCAATAAAATCTCTGCATCCAGTTATTCGTAATTAAATACAAATATCAAGAGTTACATTTTATATCAGTAAAAGCAGTACAGACACACCCAATCATTCTCGTTAAAATTTTAATAATTAAATATTTTATGTAACTCCTATTTTAATAACTTCTTCATCAAAATATTTTAAAGCTCCAAATTTTGATACTCATATAATTCACTCATAATATTATGAAGGCCTTCAGCCATAACGTAATATGTATTTCTCTAATTTTCTGTTAGCTTCCGTTATACTTTAAATTGAAGTGGAAATTAACTGCAATTAATATAAAAACCTTTTTTACTGAAACGAAGCTTTTTTTTTAATTTATGAGTACTGAAAAATGAGTTACTGAGCATTTACACCTTTTGTGCACTCAAGAATATCTTTCATAATTTATGTAAAATCTCAAGAATATTTCAACAAAATTTTCTTAGTTTCTACTTGAAACTCAGTTTTTGTTTTGCTTTCAAAAGAATTTAAATATCGCGAATAACAGCATTTTGTTTTGTATAGGCCTATAAATATACTTAAAAAATGTTTGATGTCTAAATTTTTTACAGACCTTGATATTCTGCCAAATATTCTTGGCATTTCAACTTTTAAATAAATATATGAACATTTCTGTATTATGCTATCGAATCTGCTCGATTTATGAAGTTTTGAATAAAATAGTCTAGAACAATCAGCATTTTCATAATCTTAGGCCAATCAGTCTTGAGGAGCCCTAGTACCTGATTTGGGAATTATCTTTGAGACGGTTGATAACGTGATCTTAAAACACCCGTTTTTATTGAATAGTGGTATTTAACTTTCCATAAATCAGTCCATTTTAGTGGCTGTTGTAATTAATTGCAGTGCAACTCTTTTTATTCAAAATATTATTGCCTCAAGAATATTTTGTTAAATATGATTCGCAGAGTAGAGTATCTAGATAAAAGCTAAAAATTCTTAATTTATTAGAGCATTTATTGACTCAAGTTATATAAAATATAATTATTTATGTCATTTAAACCATTTTAATTATAAATGTTTATTATATTATTAATGTTTAATAAATTAGCCCTGAATTGAAAGGGTATATATTAAAACATTTTTGTCTTCAATTATTCTGATTTATTGAATTAATAATGCATTGTAATTGATATTGTTAATGCATTGTAAAAGATCATCAAAAATTTTATCTTGCAGTTATTTTTTTGAATTTATATTATCATGTAAGAACATGATGTTGTTTTGATTTGAGGCTTTTGTAGCCACAAAATGCACAGGCAGAAAATTAGCGATTTATCGCTTTTGAGGTATCAATTTTTCGCTTTTAGGGTTATTAAAAAATGATAAAGCAGTTTGTTACATTTGGTAACTTATCGGTAAAAACTTGTAACAAAAAGTTATAACTTGGCAAGAATATCCGCCATGTACCCGCTTCTCATGTCTGACCAATAAAGGGCAGGATCATAAGAACTTAT